>JAJJWW010015663.1:0-202875 GCA_023531295.1 Papaver armeniacum
ATAGATTACCGATTGTTTAAGTATAGAAACTTCAAAATCTTTAGAATTTTGTAATGGTGAAATTTGGGGCTGCTATACAATCATACGGCTAAAAAAATGTCTAAGCTAACGATTTATGTCTTCCCATAATCGGGAGGGTAAAAGTAACAAATCCTACCGATTATGGTAGCTTTCAAATTTCATTAACTAAGATTGGAAAGCAAGCTTGTAATCGGTAGGTTGTGGAACATAATTGACTTCCGATTATGGCTACATCCAAAAGTCGAACCAAATGGTTATGGTCGGGCTATGTCTATGGAATTTGGCAAAGGTTCGATTTGGGGCTTCCCATAATCTGTAAGTTATAAGTAACAACTCCTACCACTTATATGCTACTCAACAATCGAAGCGTTTATGGGTTGGTATAACCCTCACAGGAATATTTATCGTTTGTGAGATAAAACCGAAGTCAAACTAATTTCATTTCACTTCTTTTCAACTTAAACTCCTCTTCTCCTCTTCCCTCCCGATTGCGGAGAGGAAACCTTTCCTCCTCGTTCACTTCGCGCTATACATCGTTAGTCATCAAATCGAATCATCGTCAATTATTCTCTATAAAAATGAAAGAAAAGGAACATCGTAAAGCTAAAACCAAAACGTTTGTCGCTAGTAAGGATCCAAAAATTGGATTGCATGCCCGTAATAAAGAAGTTTCACACACGAACCCGAAGAACACGATGAAGATTCGGCCCTGATGAGGCGATACTAATAGCCAAACTCTCCAAAAGAACTTCAAATGGCGCCTATTAGGTAAGATTCTACCATTAATTTGGTTTATATTGCTTCAATTCGTCGAATCCATGATTTTTAGGGTTTTGGTTATTACCCATATTCGGTAGGTTAGTAATTGTTTTAAACTTAGAATGTGGTCGATTCCTTCATTTCATAGGAACATTTGTCATATTCGGGTAGTAAATATTTATGTTTCCTTAGATTGTAGAATGTTCTTCATTACCGAGGCCTAAATCGATCATTTTCGGAAATTATTTGTGTTTTATCCTCCACGATATACTATGGAAGTGATGCATATTCGATACGAATTAGTTTTATGAGGCTTCCGATTCTTTAGGCTCAACCATATTAGTAGTTTACGGACACAAAGTGATGCATATTCGGTGAGGATTTAGTTTTGTGTGAATTCCGATTATTGTGCATTCGGAAGGGTATACTTTTTATGTCTTTCGATTATTAGTATTTGGGAGGTTATGTTTAAATTTAGTGTTCGATTATTTTGTGTAGATAAACACATTAGAACACCAAAAATTTTGTGTAGTTTTCGATCATTGGTATTCGTTAGCGTTTTGTAAACTGAAACTCTCGATTATGCAAAATCGGAGGCTAGTGGTTAACTCAACCAAACGAATATGTATATTCGGTACCTTAATATTTAAGTTAACTTCCGATTATATAGTTTACTAACCTATTGTACCTTCTTTTGTTGTTTATGGATATGCAAGGTAAAAAGGCCGAAGATGCAATTGTCTCGGCTAGTACAAGGAAGGAAATGCGTCAGAACTTGACAGCTAGTGAAAGGAGAGCTAAGACTGCTAATACCGCTTTAAGTGCTCTAGATGGAACTCAACAAGCAAGTCAAGAAGGTGTTCAACCTAGTGCCCCTCAATCAGAACCGGTTCAAGAAGGTGTTCAACCAAGCGCCTCTCAATCACAACCAGTTCAAGAAGGTGTTCAACCAAGTGCCTCTCAATCACTACCATAAATTCAACTAGAAGCACCTGAAGAAGTAGGACAAGGTAGTGGTGCGAAAGAAGGAGTAGAAGCCGAAAAGAAAAATCCTCCTCGAAAGAAAGTGAAACACATTGTCCCAGATAATCTGAAGGTGCGGGATATTCCAAAAGGTGTAATCATTGGGCTTAGGAGGATGGAGGAAAATTGTTATTTTGATACTGAGAGAATCAGGCCAAAGAAATATATGAAACCGAGGTAATAATCGTATCCATTTTATTTACCTATTATCTTCTTCTTCGTAATAGTTTTAGGTTATTCTAATTTTTTGTTTTAACTTGTCATGTGTTTAATAGTATCATTCCGATGCGGTTCGTATACTCAAACCGACCTCCGCACCAACTAAAATGCTGGATTGGCCTTTGAAAGATGAATATGCAAGGTTCAAGACCGTTATTGCAAATTCAGGGTTGGCTGATGTTGCGGAGAACTCTATGTTGGAACACGACCGGGTGGCTATATCGGCGTTTGTGGAGAGACTTTATCCTGAGACCGCAACCTTCCATATGCCGTTTGGGGAGATGAAGATTACCCCAGATGATGTTGAGAAGATTCTTAGACACCATGTCCATGGCAAAGGTGTTAGGGCTGAGTTTACAAAGCAATTGGAATGGAATAAACTTTATGCTCTAAACGAGAAGTGTTTTGGGTTGGGATGAAGAAACATATACAATTGAGTTCAAAGATGCATGAAGTACAAAACTATACAATTCAACATTGGTACTACGATGGATATGTTCAAGGGGAGAAAGGAACTTTAACCGATGAGAAAAGTCAACCACGCGGCCACCGCATATCTCATATGTGTATTGGGATGTGTCATTTTCCCCAATGCTAAGTGGCAATAAATGTTGGCGCCAATCTTTTACAACTTTTGGATCCTCTCGAGAAAGTGCATGAGTACTCTTGGGGCACGACATGCCATGCGTGGTTGATGAAAGAGTTGAGAAAGGCGTCGAGGCTTGGAATTAGCCAAGTGGCTGGGAATGTGAGTCTACTACAGGTATTGTTTATTAACTCTACATATGGTTATTTTTTAATTTTTCAACCATTGAATAATAAATTTCCTAATACTTGCAAAAATAATAACATAGACATGGATCTACGAACACTTCCCTATATTGCAATTGGCCATTGAAAACACGGCGTGGGCGAAAGGTGACCCTAGAGGAACAAAGTACGTCTTCGATGACAACCATTCTAGGTCAAAGGAGCAGCAATCGATTCGTTTGAGGGAGATTTTGGATACCCCGAAAGCGCAATACGTATGCTTTGATCCATACAAGCAAGACCGAGATGATGGACATATCGCGGGTCGGTCATATTTGGCCCTTTATTTTGGACCGTTGTGGCACCCTACGGGATATGTGATGTACAATGCTTCAAGGGTGATGCGACAACACGGTTTGTATACAATGTTTACAAAGGTTGAAATCCATGGCAATTTCACTTTGGATGCGGAGAACTCCTATAAGTCGATAAAGATTTTATCACGGTAGTTTACAAGGGTACACCAACTTTGACTGTAAAAACCATTGGGATAGAAGGGCGCATTACTTGATCAACCAAGGAAGGGTAGCCAACCAAGGTTACGAAGCTTGCTCCCAACTATATGGATTGAGTACGGAATGTTTCTCATCTTCGTGTAATCCGTGATCTTAAACCAAAGCGCCGTACAAGATTATCCTCAAAGAGAAACACAGGGGGTTATGAAAGATTGGTACATATTGTTTTCTTAGCCTAGTTTTAGATTATGGGTCAAAATAGAGTAATAACCGTTTGATGGTATGCTATGTGTGAAAAAACATGGGCAGGTTCAAGAGTTTGTCCAAATGGTGCACTAATTGCATAAAATCCGGAGAGACTGTGCCACTTGAGAAGATAAAAAAGCACCAAGAGTTGATTGATAACATTGACAATGAAGATTATGCATCTCAGTTTGGGAAAAAAGGCAAGCAACCTAAAAAGATTGTGAAAAAAAAAACTCGGGCGTCTTCGAGCACTCAAGTTGATGAAACCAATGATGATGTTGGTCCAACTCGTCACAAAGTCAAAGGAAAGAAGAAAAATTAAACTCTCGATGTTGTAAACTCTCTATGTTTTTCGTTAACTTTATGGATAACTTTGTTCATGTCGGCCTATGTCGTTTTCAAAGTTTGTGTCGGATTATTAGTTCTTACGTTATGTTTATGGATTGTGTATGGTTCCTTTTATGGATCATGAAGGTTATGTTGCTATGTTTATGCATTTAACAATGATTCGCAAGCGATTCACATGAAGAGACATGAAACTGTGGAATTTTGGAACACAATCGGAGGCTACATTTACATGTGAACCTACCGAATCTGGGGATATTGCATTTTTAGTCGAATCGGGAGCTTTATATATTATTAACCTCCCGATTCTGGGATTTTGCAAAATATTTTGTCGAATCGAAAGATTTATATATGCTTTGCCTTAGATTATTATGTGTAAATAAAACTTCTCTTATCCAAACAACACCATGATCTAAAGCAATTGTGCACCTTGACCTCCGAATAATAACACCTCGGTAGGTTTATTTTTAATGTTCATCCCGATTATTCTATGTAAAAAAAAAAACTTTGTTTCTGGAACCAAACAACACCATAATCGAAAATCGAAATTCCTTCATTGGTTTACGATTATAGAAAACGTAGGTTTGTTTTATGTGTTACTACCGATTATGCTATGTGCATAAACTTTTTTTCTGTGTCCAAACAACACAACAATCGGAAGCTAAATTTTCACCCGACTTCCGAATAATACTATTTGGTAGTTTTTATTTTTTATTAATATCCATCGAATATTATGTGTGTGAAAAACTTTGTTTCCTGGAACCAAATAACACCATAATCGGAAATAAAGTTGACTCGTAAGATAACCGAATATTCTAATCGGGAGCTTGGTTAACAAGAAATCCAAACGATTATTTATAATGGACAAGTTTTTATATTAATATTCATCCGATTACAGCCATTACATAAAGTTCAAACGACATTAACCTTACAATTTCGTCAGAAACACCTAAATCCATAGTCCATATTAACAAGATCATAACGTCCATTGACCACAGAAATTGTCCCTCTTGATTTTGTAACATCCTTCATGTTCAAATCGTTTCCCGTGAGAGGTCCATATACCGACGATCAGCAAGATTTCTCTGAAATTACGAATGAGTAACAAGTTAGTACTAACTTATGTTAATGTGAGTCGGAGTTATAAAGATACTTACTCGTTTTTCATACGTCCACCAACAAAAAGCGTCCCTAACAAATTGTTATTCATCTTCAAGTTTGTCAATCTCCTTATCGACCACCTTCTTTCTCATCTTAATGTCATTGGATGATCTTCGAATTCGATTACCATCTAACGCCTCAAATACCATTAAAATACGGTTCCATAACTGCTCTTAGGATTCCCGTTTGTGGAGCTTGTGAACACGATCATGAGAAGTTACCACAACCCACGCTCTATAAATAACACAATCTTCTTCTTCGAAAAAGAAATATCCATATTTTTTGTTTTCAAAATTAGAACCGAAGAGAGGAAAGAGTTTGGTGCAATTGGGGTGATAGATATGAGTTTCTTTATATAGGTTTAGGTTCCAACGACTCTTTTTCTTTTCCCAAAAACTCCAACGGCTATTCTTGAAATTTGGTTCAAAATGCAAACGGCTAATTTGTGAAGGTTGAATGTGGAGAAACCAATAATCGATAGGTATTTTAGTTAGAAAATCAACCGATTATGGTATATTTCAAAATTTGAATTTGGGGCAACATATAATCGGTAGGTTGTGGAACCTATTTTACTTACAATTATGGCTACATCCAAATCACGAACCACATGGTTATGCCTGGCTCTGAACACTCAAAACCTATGGAATTTGGCAAGGGTTCGATCAGGGATCCTTATAATTGGTAGGTTGTTAAGTTGGATAGGCTACCGATTATAGCAGATTTCAAAATTCAATACACGAAGGATTTTTGAAAAAACTCATTTTGGGACAACTTATAATCGGGTGGTTTGTTAATATATGTAACTTCCGATTGCCGCTGCATCCAAAACACGAACCAAGTGGTTATGGATGAATGTGTACACTCAAAACCTATGAAATATTTGGATCTGGGGCTCGCTATAATCGGTAGGGTGTTTAGTTGTATACCTTACCGATTATAGAAGATTTCAAAATTCATTAGTGAAGGATTTTAGAAAAAAACTCATTTTTAAGCAACTTATAAACGGTAGGATTTGTAACCTATTTGGCTTCCGATTATGACTACATCCACAGCTCAAGCCAAATGGCTATGGTTGGCTCTACACCCCTCAAAACATATGTAATTTTGCCAAGGTTGAATATGGGGCTTCTTATGATCGGTAGTCATACAAGTTGAATAAGCTACCGATTATAAAAGGGATTATTAGCCAAAGTTTCTACACAATAATCAGTAGGTAGTGTTTCAATTTAATCTACCAATTTACCTCTAACCCTACAGGATTATGGTGTAGACTCCCGATTATATAAGGGCATATTGGCCATTTCGAAAAATCCGAGATAAGGGGTAGCTTAGATTTATGTATGGGTGACCTTTTTTGTCTTTTAGTGTCACCCATAATTCTTTTGGGGTCGCCCCTAAAAATGCCAGGCTGAAAAGATGGATATCATAGAAATATTCTTTTTCCTAAAGACTTGGCATAGATAGAACCGGGGTGATGTACAAATTAAAAAGTGAACCCGGACAAGTAAAGTTGTCAACAATTTAAAGTTGAGGAAGGATCCCATCACACTTCTATTATCACACTATCTCACACGTTGGACGTCTTTTTTGCGATAAAAACCAAACCGCGATGGGGTTGAAGCCTATATTTTGAGGATATGTTCATCTTACCAATTTCAACATACCTAACAAAAATGAAAGCATTCCGAAATATAAAACTTCACGATCTACCGATCTTAATTTCGACGGCCACAAATCCGTTGATTTTTAACAACTCATTTTCAAAGTAGTAGATGGTGATGTTATACTTCTCGGAATGCGTTCATTTTTGGTAGGCTTGTAGAACATGGCAGGAGGAATATATCCTCAAATTATTAGCTTCAATTCCATCACAGTTTGGTTTTTATCCACAAAAATACGTCCAACGTGTGAGATAGTGTGATAATAGAAATGTGAGGGGATCCTCCTCTTTAAAGTTAGACACATATAAAGGGAACTACCATATTTAAATTTAGACATATAAAGTGTTTTTGGAAGCTATAAATTATGGGTGACCATTTTACCCCCATATCTTACCTAATCAAGAAACACCAAGAAAAAAGAAGAGGGCATATTAGTAACTTATGTTTTCTACAAGCAATATTTACTCTTTAAAAATTAGAATGCCTAGCTTGATTGGGGTATACCCAAATTTAAATGGACATGTGCCCTTACTAAGGGGAGGCCAAAACGTGGTAAAGTTACTTTAATACCCCTACACTAATTAACCTAAAACTAAACCCTAAACTTAAAAACTAAAAAACTCATTAATATTCCTCTAATCTTTCTTCTCTAATCCCTCTCCTCTTCTCTTTCATTCCAAAAACCTAAAATCAACCAAAATTTTCAATTTTGATTTTCTACAAAAAAATGGTTGATTCTAAACAATCCAAAAAGAAGAGAGATTCAATTGGTAACATGAAAAGATCCAAATCGGAGGAAAAGGTAAGGGAAAGGTTGGAACGAGTAAACCCAAGAATGCAATCCTTGAAGATGCTGAAAAGAAACCTCTACCGGCGAAAAGAAGATTTATAAACTCAAACCCGTTATTTGTTTGTGTTATATGATTGTTAGATTAGGTTAGAAATCGAAAATTATGATTTTTAGGTTTTTGGCCGGCAAGGTCGATAGTTGAACAACACGCGGACCATTGGTATTTTGAAAGAGCCGGCATGGTCTCAGGATGAATAACCTTACGAATTTTCATCAGAGCCATGTCGACTGTTGGATAATAACCAGTCTTAGGCTAGGTATAATAACCAACCATGTCGGATTATATTTGGTGGGCGTGGTTTTAGACTTGTACCATACCGACGTTAGGCCACATAAACCTTAATTTCCTAAGTTATTAGTCGGCATCTTTCATAAATAGGACCATTCCGGTTGTTTATTTGTCGGCAAGGTAGTTGGTTAACACCTTCCCGACTTTACTGTAGTCGGCAGTGTAGTTGGTTAACACCTTTTCGACTATATGGTGGTCAAGACCTTTGTTTAGTTTATCGGCCTTGCATCAAACGGTGGATGACCAAAATGTGTAACAATATTCATCTCTCCCGCTTTATGTGTATGGGTAAGTGATGAGGAATTGATTATTTTTCTTTGAGAAACAAGGAGAACAATAATTAATTGCTCATCGTTTCCCTATACACCTAAAGTGGAAGGGAGAAAAAAATTGTATTCACTCAAATCATGAATCGACCAATATCTTGAGTTCAACAGTATTGTGTTGTTTGTTTTCATATATCTTATTTGTGCATTGTTTAGGTTCCCAAAGGAACAAAGAAGATCTACCTTGTCTTGTTAACAATGCAGAAGAGCTATTTGAATTTTTGGACACAATTTATCCCAATTTAGAAGATCCTAAAGATGAAACTGAAGAGAATTGCCCGTTTAGAAAATTATGTTTGACGGGTAAGGAAAATCCAGAAGAATTTCTAAGGTTTATGAACAGTCCTAGCAATCACCTCAACTATGAAGAATGCACATCATCAGAGGAGGTTGATCCAAGAACTTTTGTCAGGGCATGTGACTTTTCTGGAGTGAACCCCTATTACAATGAGGATGGTGACTACATAGGTCCAGTGAAGGGGAAGGGAAAAGCAAAAGCTGATGCCGGTGAAAAAGCTAATGATGGGGAGGAAAATAACAACAATGAGAAGGATCTTTGAAATTCTTAAACTTTATTATGTTTACTTGCTTTAGAAACTTTATTGTGGTTTGAACTATTACATTATGTTTTGAACTCTTAGATTGTGGTTTTAGACTTGTTAAACTTATGTTTTGATTTGATTGCTTTAGAAGTTATTATTTTTTGTGCACTTTTAAACAAATTTTCATGTTTTCCTTGGTCGACAAGGTGTGTAAATTATACCTTTTCGACCATACCAGGCTTTTACATGCCACAATGCTGTCAGGGAGTGGCGGTCGGCATGGTACGGAATCTCTACCCTGCCGACCAAAATGTTAGTTGCACCTTTTAGGTACAAATTACAACCCATTGAATGCTCAACGGCTAGAAATTTCAAAATCAAGATATTAGGTGTGTTGTTATTATAAAAGCATTCCCAACTTCATCTTCAACCTTGCATAAAGAATGGAAGTTTCACCACCAAATATTTGTAGTCTTTGTACACTAAGTGGTCATTTTGCAAACGATTGTCCCTTTGAAGGAAGCAAATACACTATTGAAGGTTGTAAGGGATTCTTATTTCTCATGAAAGCTGTAGTAGGAGATGTATATCATCCGTATGCTTCAAAATGCACTTGTTGTGGGTTTTTCTATTGGATAGATGGGCGCCTAGCTCCATATGAAGATGAAGTTTCTAAAATCAACCTTCTACCATGCACAGATCCATGTTGCAACAGTAAGATGAAGCTAATTACCTCTCCTAAGAAATTGTGTACCGGAAAAAGATACTATCTATGTCCCAAATGTGTTAAGGTTAAGTTTTTAACGTTTGTATGCTTTAATTAAGATTTGTATCCGATGTATGGTCGGCATTGTCCTAAACTAAAAGCTTGCCGACGTCCTAAAAGTCAGCATTATCCTAAATTAAAAGCTTGCCGATGGTTGTACTGTCGTCATGGTTATCCTAATACACATTGCCGGTCTGACAGAGAATAACATCTAGGAACAACTTTTTTGAGGGAGTTAGTGGACGGCATGGTTGTCCTCATATACCATGCCGGTGTAATAACAGCCGACAGACTAGCAAAACCAGGACCTTGCCGAAGGTTCCAGTCAGGTTTTTTCCTGTGTTGTCATGCAGTACCGCCGGCAGTCTGACGAAAGAAAACACTGTCGACCCTGGTGCGGTCGGCAGGGTCCTGTAATAAATACAATGCCGACCAATATCGTATACACCAAAAAAACCACATCCATTTCATTAATTTGTAGCACTCAAAAGTACATTACACAAAACACGCATGCGATTACAAAAAGTACTCCAAAAAGTACGAATGTTTTGTGTAGTACTCCAAATTGCACTACACAAAAAGCTTCCTTATTCCTAATCATAATCAATCATCATTCAAATCTATTGGAGGGAGTTCTATCAAATCTATTGAACCTCCTTTAGCCAAATCTATGGGACATTCCCTAGACTCATCTATAACATTCCAAAGGGCCATGTTGTCCTCATAAATTTTCATCCATTCCTTGCTATTGTTGTTTGTGAACTTCTCCCAAAAACTAAACCTACAAAGAGGAGGTAATGAACATTCCTTGTTGAGTTGTAGACCAATAAAATGATTTTTATCCACCAAAGCCATGACAATTCTTCTAAGCTTGAGTTTCTCCACGCAAACCGCATGTTTCGGTGCAAATGCTATAGATAGTCCCTCACTAAAAAAATGTACCACGCAATTCCACGTATCCGCCAATAGATGGCCACACTCCGGTATTCTCAACCATTGCTCCCATTTGACCGGTGCATTTCCCTCCGGGCCTTTAACACTAGTTAGCAAATCTTTAAAAGTTGCTTCTTTGTCCTCCATGGAATCTTCTAGCATCATTGAGGTATGAAACTCCTTGTTGTTTTCTAGTCGGGCGGCCATCTTCTTTCTTATGTATTGACATTGGGTGAGATTATTCTCGACCGCTCCACTTAGGTGTCCCAATTGTTGCGAGACAACGTGAAACCCACAATTTCCATCTTTCGGGACGTCGTCGGTACCAATAACGAACTCTTGAATAATTGGAGGGAGTTGTACGCGATACTCTTACAACACCGGTTGTACTACCTTCCTTGGACGACCTATTTTCTTCGCAACATCTCCTTGGCTTGCTTGACACTCAAGAGGTAGAGTGCCATTTGGGTTCAAGTTAGAGACCGTTGGTGTAGTTAAATCCTTCCTTGGACGACCCCTTTTCTTTCCAACAAACTCCACACTTGCTTGACTCTCAAGAAGTGGAGTGCTATTTGGATTCAAGTTTGAAACCGTTGGTGTAGTTGAATCCTTCCTTGGACGACCTCTTTTATTTTTAGAGGGCTCCTCCTTGTATTGCGCCTCGGTATAAACATGTCCGGATGGATCGCACTTTGTACTCAAATGCTCTTTAATTTTTTCCCTTTCGTATTGATCACACATTGTACTCAAAAACTATTTGATTTGTTCTCTTTCGGATTGATCGCAATTTCTACTCAAAAACTTTTTGATTTGTTCTCTTTCTTCGGCCCTCGTCTTTTTGGTAGTTGGTCTACCATTAGGATCTTATTTCGCCGCTTCTTCAAGTTCTTCCATAAAAGGGTAAAAAATCGGCATCAACTTGTGCTTCATAGTTTGTTTGTCCAACCTATTCAACTTGGGGTACTTTTCAATGATTATTCTTCCAAGTTCCATGTCGCCAAACTCTTCACCGGATCTTCTCTTGGAGCCCTGTTTGAAAGATAATTACTTCAATAAGGATCCATATCATCAAGAGGAATCGGAGTTTTATACCTACCAAGCATATGACGACATGGAAGTATGATAGCCTTTATTAGCTTACACTTACAAGGAGTATTCGGGTCATCATACTTTTATACTTTTTATACAATGCAAGATGTTTCATCATGAAACGTATTGCCCAATGAGAGACGTTTCTATGTATACCAACAAGCAACCAATCATCCTCCTTAAACTCCTTCAACTTCCGGAAGCTACTTTCTTGGAATTGTTTTTTTATCTTGTCGATATCATTATTAGTGTACTCATGGATAGCATGTTGCACCGTCAAAATCCCATTTTGACTCGTGAAAAGTAGACCTTTTAGTCTCCCATGAGCTTGCTCTACCATACTTGTGGATTCAAGTTTGAAATGTTTATAGTCGTAAGTAAAATCATACATAAACCTCTCTTTGTGTGGCCTAAACCATTGTTTCTTGCAATATTCTACTACTTTGGGGTAATTAGTCCCCCAATCATCCTCGAAATCCTTCAAGTTTAACTCATATCTTCCCACGCTCATCGACCAAACAACCATATCCCACGCTTTCATGAATAACCCAAACTTAATCTCACCTTCTTTCCATTCTTCGTCTTCTTTCTCTTTCTCCTTCTCTCGCTGCTTGCTCATTGTCGGTGACTATAACCCCGGGAGTCCCGTCTTCGTGGTAGAGAAGCTTCAAAGTTTCCAATGCCCAAATATAGCTATCATCCTTCTCACGATCCATAAAACACCATGCCACCGTGAAAGATTACTTATCCGAGGTTTGTTCAACAATGTTCAACAAAGGCATGTTGTACCTATTCGTCTTATAAGTACAATCCATGAACAAAACTTGGTGAAAGAAACACACCAATTGAATCATATAGGGATACGCAAGAAAAATACGATCAACCTTCCCCTCCGATGACTCATGGTGTCTCACCGTGTAGTTGTATTTGTGTATTAACCATTGTGATTCTTCCATCACCTTTATCCCATCCCATTCAATTCTTTTAATGGTTGCCTTGGCCGCATAAATTGTAGACAATGAAGAGAGGTTATCCGGGTCGTCCCTATTGAACTTACGAAGGAGATTGATTGGTTTAATTCCCCAACTTGTTCTTACTTGTTCGAACTCGTGCGGTTTCAACTTGGAAACTTGACAATGCCCAACAAGAGTGTCCGGATCTTTATGGTTAAGCCAACCAACATCAACTCTACTCATTCTCCACATGTTGTCGGTGTCTTTGTTCCTCCCAAAAATAATCTTGAATGGGCATTCACACTTCTTTGACTTCGTCTTGTACACCCTAGTCGTCTTATTATCATGCACATAAACCTTTCTCTTGTGACTTTCTTCCGGCGACCCATAACACTCGCAAACCATTTCAAACCGCGTACCTTTTTGTTAGGTGTTTTTCACTAGAACGCACATCTTCTCTTTTGCTTTCTCAATAATCCAATTTACCGCGTCGTCTTTTTCCTTCCATTCCAAATCATTAGCATAATGGTCGGAAGTATCGGGACCCCTAATTTTCTGAGCTTGAGGTTGATCCGCCATCGGTACCAATGCAACAATCTACAAAACATCAAAAGTTAGTTGATATGTATTACCACCGTCGGCAATGTCGACATATAAAACACTGCCGGCTTGAAAGAGCCGGCAAGGAAGAAAAATTTAACAGTGCCGACCCATCTAAGGTCGACAAGGTTCAAAACATAATCCGCCGCCTAAAGCATTTTCAAGTAATGACTCATGTGTTGTAAACCCGAAGGTCGGCATGGTTATATATGTCTACATCGTTTATGGGTGAAAACTATTTCTGTTGGTTTTGGTAATTTGAGGTGTGTGGATGAGAAATGAATCTAAACCTTAAACAAATGCACTACACGGGAGTGCTTGTAGATTCAAAAAATCAATCTGTGCAAATCCGGCCTAAACCAAGAAATGACCGTTCCAGACTTGTTTCGGTCACAAAGTGAAGGAGATGGGGTTGATCTTAGGGAGGGAAGCGAAGAAGGTGTTTAGATTGTGAATGTGTTGGATATGTATGACTTGTATCAGAAAGCTTGAATCGTTTGCAGGATGTAAGCTATCGCCCGGTGTTTGAATACGATGGTATCAACACTTGCCTCGGTTTGTCCGGACTTGTTCTTGTTTTTTGGAAATAGGGAGGAGAACCTATTTATACAAGTCGTTTGAGCCTTATTCACGTCTCTCGTGGGAAGTGGAGTGATGGAGTAGTGGAGTTGTGTGTTAGTGTTACACGACCAATCTTTCCCACTTATCCTGTCATCTCTAACCGTCCATGACTTCCACGACACGTTCTTGTGATGGCGTGTTGCACGCCGCACGCCTGCAAACTGCCAGACCAATACCCAAAGATGTATCCCCCAGTTTGTGACATGATTGATGTCTCAAGTGTGTGGATCGTGGGACCCATGGAAAGAAAGCATGTAATGCTAGATTAAATAACTAAGTTATTTAGGAAGTCGATACTTGTGAAGTATCGTGTGTATTTATCTGTGTCTTTGCATCATGGTGTGGTAGAGTGACGGGTGGTGATCACCATGACGCCTCACCGACCAATTAACTCCCGACCAGGGTTGTATAACCAAGCCGGGTGAAGTTGGACGGACGAGATGATCTTTGAGACACTCATCTGCGACCCTTGGTGGAATTAGGGTTTTGAAGAGGTGCGCAAGCATCACTCTTGCCTTGGTCGAATCCAAGCTTGGGATACAATTTTGGCGGGGGCCGATCATGCATGTGTAGACGACATGACAAGTGTAGGCGCCCATACCTCATTGTCTCGTGAAAGTGTGATCTGGGCCACTCAATTTGTCTGGCGAAGTTGAGTGGTCGAGATCAATTTGCAACAGAAATCTGGTGCTGCAAAAGCCGCGCATCATGCCAACTTCGGGCGCGCGTTTCAAGACGACCAAGATTGGTCGGTCTTGGCCGATTAGTCTGGTATACAGATGGCGAGCTGGTGTACACGTCCATACCTTAATATCCCATAGAAACATGATCTAAGACACTCAATTTGTCCGTAAAAGTTGAGTGGTCGAGATTAATTTGCAATCGGGAGGTGTGACCATGCCTAGTCCGGGCGTGCGAATCGAGGCAAACAGGCATGATATGCCTTGGTTGATCGGGTGTGGATATAGATGGGCCCACGGTGGTCATGTTAATACGCACCGGACCTGCTTAGTCTAATACTGGACCCTTCATTCGTGTAGGAGAAAATGGACGCTCGTGATTGTTCAAACCCTAATTGGGGTTTCACCGGCCGTGCGTCATGCCTTGTTTGGGCGCACGAACTGGAACGACCAACTATAGTTGGTCTTGACCGATCGGTCATGTATGTAGGCGGGCCCACGGTGTTTATGTTGACATGCTCTAGGCCCTTTGAATCTACATCTACACCCTCCATCTATGCCTGCGAATATGGATGGTTGAGACTGTTTTGCGATACATGTAATGTGCCGCAAACCCTAATTTAGGGTTTTTCGTCCATATTGCTTTGGCTTGGACGGTTTGGCAAGCTATGCTACCCTTTTGGGGAGACCGACCATATGGGGCCCGCGTTGGGTCGGTAGTGAATATTCCAATACCTGCTTGGGGTCATGAATTCAATCTAAGCCATCCAATCATGCTGGTGAAGTTGGATGGTTGTGATCGTTTCTGAGACCGATATGGATGTCCGGGTTCAAACATGCTCAATCGGGCTAGTATAACACACCGAGAGATGTATGCTCAATCGGGCTAGTATAACACACCGAGAGTTGTATGCTCAATCGGGCGAGTATAACACACCGAGAGTTGTAGCATGTACGGGTATTTCGTACATGCTTCATTATTAATGCTTGGAGGTTCGTGTTGCTCTGCTGAGAACAACACTCAGTCGTCATGCCGCATATAGGTGAATAGAGTACAAGAAATACAAGGCTGGTTATGCATTAATTAATAATCTTTGTAAATTCATAGGGTATATGGGATTGTTGCCACATGCTCCAACCTGGATGAATTTCGTGTATTTAATTCACAGAATACTGGGATTGTTGCCACATGCTCCATTCTAGGTGAATTAGTAAAGTGAAAAAGTATTCATCACTTATTAATGGCTTTATCTTTTGCAAGATGTTAGCGCAGAATTTTCGCTTTCACAATTTTAGCCTTAAATGAAAATCCACCATCAACACTACCCTGCCGACATTAATACTTCTCATGAAAAGTCGGCAAGTTGTTCAATCAAAAACCACGCCGACGCGTTTGGCCGGCATGATCGGCAAGTGTCGACCCTGCCGACTCTGTGCAGCAAAGGTGAAAAAAAAAAAAACCAAAATCAATCATTTGCATGGAAAAATCACAATCTTCACCCCGTAGGTTGTCTACCTGATTACTTGCAGCTCCATTCTCTTCTTCTGCGTCAATAGATTCTTCATTTGGCTCAAGACATTCATCACTTCCATACCCATCATGAGTTTGAGGAAAATAAAAGTGAGGGTCATGCATGTAATCCATTTGATCATGGTCTGGTAGATCATCATACAAGTACTCATCTTTGTGGGAGGAAAGTTAGAAGGCTCCCCACTTCAAAATCGGGATTTGAATCACTCATATCACAAATTTCTCAAAACCATAACTTCCCCCAAAAAAAAAAAAAAAAAAAAAAATCTTCTACTACTTCATTCTACTTCTCTCTCTAAATGATTTTTAAAACCCAACTTATAACTAAATCAACTAACTAATCTAACTAATTTAACTAATCTAATCATTTTAATTAAATTAGAGTTAATCATTGCGGGGGCATTTTAGCCATTTAGAAAATTATAGGTTAAGGGGTGGCTTGGATTTATTTCATAATGACCTGATTTTGTCTTATTGGGTATACCCCGAATCAAGCCGGGTTAGAATCGCCCAATTCATCGCGTGACTTTGGGTTAGAACGCAGCCAATTTTTATGCACGTGCGGACTTCTAGTCGGTATACAAAGTGAACCGTTATTTATCTTGTTAATATAATAGTGGAAATTGTATAAATACCCCTCCTTTTCAGGGGTCTTCACAAATACCCTTAAGAAATTTACAAATACCCTCAAGGGGTTTGTTTTAGGTTTCTAGGGTCTAGTTTTTTGGCACATCTAAAATTATATTAAGTCAATTCAACCTCCGGAGGAAGTTGGGTTGACGTTTTCACGCGTCAAGAACATACTAGTTCATTTTCATTATCCAAAAAAATACTAGTTCATTTTCATTATCTACTTAAAATATACCTCTTAGGGGTATTTAAATAAAATGGAGGAGTATTTATGAAGACCTTATATTCAAAGGGTATTTAATTAATGTTCCCATACAATATGGGTCTTCTGGATTAGTCTTGCTAATTAAAGTATTCCAAATTGCAATGCATGTGGGTGTGGCCAAGGAATTAATTGCATAGTATATTCATATACTCCCTCCGTCCCTAATTAGATGAGCTATTTGGTTTTTAGTTTTGTCACAAATAGATGAGCTATTTCACTAACCAAGGGGATATTTCTAAAACTACCCTTTTAATTGATTATTTTTTCGTAGGTAACTGTCTAGCTAATCTAATTAGGGACGGAGGGAGTACAAAACAAACTGGGACCCTGTACTTTTCAAATATACAGTCATGATATCGAACTAGGGCTTGCAGTACTTGGCAAGTAGCTACCATCTCCATTTAAGTCGTACACTCGTAAAATCGGAGACTACTTTTATTACCAAACAATTTATGACGTAGGTTACTTGTTTGAAGCAACCAATACGTCAGCCCCTAAATGTTAAAGTGAACAGAGCTAGATCTAAAATAATTGAGAGGCAGAGAGGAAAACCCAAAAAAAAAGTATAAACAGAGTAGTCTATGGAGTGTAGACTGACCAAAAAAGTTATGAATATTTGTAAGGGTTGTGTGAGATGTAGAATGACCAAAAGAATAGTTATCATTTATGGAAAAGCCTTCAAGGGGGATGCAGAGATTCGAATGGGTTGCAGAGACTCAATCCTGTGAGCTGTAGAGTGAAGACTGACCTAAACAGTAGTACACAACTACACATGGTTTTGATTCATGGAAAACTTCGCAACAAGGGGATGCAGAGATTCGAATTATAGAGCCAGAAGCTTGTAGCAGAGCACCCTCTAGTCTACCATTTGTAACTTGTGGTAGTTGTCCGTCCATAAAACGTAGGTTCTCAAACAAGTTCATTATTGGCTGTCACTAGCCACCGAACACACTGTATAAGTGTGGCTACCTAGCATAACGTGTAAGTGTATATAGCGTATTCAATCTTAAACTAGTATATAATATATACCTTTTAATTTACCTGGTCTTTAGGGGCGACCCAAAAGACAAAATAGTTTGAAAATATTTATACGCCCTTTCATAATCGGTAGTTTATGTATTTTTTAGCTACCGATTACAAAATCTCATTTTTGGGGAAACTCTATATTCGGTAGTTATATGAACTATTTTTACTACTGATTATAGTAGGATATTTGCAAAGAGAGCCACTGTATAATCGGAAGTCATGATAACTCTTCCTTTCTTACCGATTATAGGCTCAAACAAAATTCAAAAAAGAGGATTTTTGCAAAATCTCATTTTGGGGCTACTCTATATTCGGTATTTATATGAACTATCTTGACTACCGATTATGGTAGGATATTTGCAAAGAAAGCCACTGTATAATGGGAAGTCATGATAACTCTTCCTTTCTTACCGATTATAGGCTCAACCAAAATTCAAAAAAAAATTTTTTTTTGCAAAATCTCATTTTGGGGCTACTTTATATTCTGGAGTTAAATAACCTAAATTCCCTACCGATTATGGTAGGGAATTTTTGCCAAAGGTCTACTTGAATCGGGAGTCAAGATAACTTTGTTTACTACCGATTATAGGATAGTCAAAATTCAAAAGATAAAGGATTTTATTTTGGAGATACTTTATATTCGGAAGTTATACAAACTAAATTTACTCCCGATTGTTGATTAACTACCGATTGTAAAGGGTAATTTGAGCATTAAAAAAAATGCCCCGGAAATAACCTACCGATTATGACATTTTTTGTCGTTTTGTGTCGCCCTAATTCTTTTTGGGTCGCCCCTTAAGATGCCATGTTAATTTAGTAAATTTCTTTTATTCCTTTTTCTTTTCTTTTTTTTTAGTTTTTGAAGAAAGGAGGATAACATCAATAGGTTGATAGAAAAGTATATACATGTTCAATAACTGGAACTATGGTACAGGTACACCACTGCACCATTTCATTTTCATTTCAGTTCTTGAATGTTTAGATAAGTTAAAATCACCATAGGTAATCTCACGCAATCATATCCTACATCCGATTTGGGAGTAAAGCTTTGCATGCTTTCCACGTGGATGAATGGGGAGATAAACCGTATCTGTTGCTGCTACTCCTGTGTCGAATAAATGAAATGCAGATTTATGCCAACACCAGATCATACCAACTTCAATGTTAACTAGCCCCGATTCCTGAACATAAAATATCAAATTTAAGCAAAATCAAGCTCATACCAAAACAAAATTACGTCTTTTAATAGATTTTCCTACGATTTACAAACAAAATTTAAGCTACACCCACTTTGAATTGAGACTAAATTAAAGATTGATGCTGCCATTAATTAAGTCCAAAACTTGGATGAAAATCATGTATAAGAAATCTGGAAACTAAAAACCCAACTTAAGTAGGGTTACACTACACCAAAGTCAAATATTCAAAGGAACTGAAGTATAATTTGAGTAGGGTTTCATGGGATTCCATTTCGCTTGTTTCTCAAACTGAAACCGTTGTTAATTTTGATGACAAGTCCATCAGGGTTTAAAAGAGTTCGACTGATCAATTGATGTCATTACTTTGTGATCATCATTGAGAAGACAGAGACAATTAATGAGGTGTCATCTTGGTGAAGCATCATGTAGAGCTTATGATGTGGTGGTGGTAGCTGTCCTGTCAAGGTGTAATATAATTTTGGTGAAGTGACAGATTTGCTTTGTCTTGCAAGTTTTTACTGTCCGACTGCGAATTATATTTATTGATAGCAACGATTTTGAATTTATTGATAACAATGCTGAAATGAAGGTCACTTGTTCAGACTATGACATCATAGATAGGATAGCTGTCCTGAGACTCGGGTTTCGATTCATATTGTTAGTGATCTTTTGCTAAAGTTTTGTGTCGATGCCATGAAACAATGGTGAAAGACAGTAATAAAAGTGGTTATGAATCCAATATCAATCAATGTTAAGGGTACAGTTGGGAAACCAATATCAATCAATGGCAAAGCTGCTGCAAGCATTAGTGCCGAGGAAGCGTGGTTGGTTGAGGGTCCGAATCCTCTCTCTATGACTGACTATTTGTACCTTCAACTTAACCATGTCAGATATAGATAGATAGCTAGGCCAAACAAATTTTCAAGGAAAAGATTTTTCATCCTTAATTCATCGAGGTGAACAAAACCTACTCAAGAAAAGCTCCGGAAACAGTACGATCCCACTAACTAATGAACAAGGCACTAACTGATCACCACCACCACCTAAAGCGACCAAAATTACTAGTCCATAATCCCCCAAGGAAAATGTATGCACGGGAAAAAGGATAACCGTAGCTAACAGTTTGGGCTAGCTAGCCATGCAATAGATAGCGCCTTTAAAATGAGAACAACACAACCACTTTTAGAACGAAAACAAAACTGAATGGATTATCAGCTTATAATCCATTATGCAGATTATAATGGATTCTATATGCGTTTGGTAACCATTATAATAATTGCTTATTTTAATCATAATTGAAAAAATCCATTATTTCCATAAACAAGAAAAAATTGTTTTGAAAATTTATTATAATCAATTATTTTTTCTAAGGAACACAAATTGAATTTTTTCTTCTTATTTTCTCTAAACTATCAAGAGTGAGACAAAAAAACAACATATGACTAAAAAAATATCTCAGATCATTGTTTTTTCCTCTCTTTTTTGAGATCATCATTCTAAGATAATCAATTATCTGAAAAAAATGTTTGGAAAAATTTATTTTTGAAATGATTATATCAAAATCATTTATCAATTTATGATTATCTATAATCATAAATAGATAATCATAAATTTTACCAAACACGGCCTAAATGTCCGAGCAGCGTAACATTAGTACCGGAAACTGTAATGATACAATTACGGTTGACAAAGAATTATATGAATCTGAAATAATCACTAAAATGAATACAAAATGCTAGAGCATATGGATCATAAAGGGACTAAAAGTGTAGAAAATTATCAACCTTGAGACCTCCGTTTATCTGTACAATGATTGAAGAAAATATTCCGCGAGATGGTAGACGGTACACAACAAATCCATATATGGTCCGTAAGTAACAACTTAATTAAGCCCATGATAAGAAGTTTTTCTTGAGATCAATGAAGAACATATTCAGAGTGTGCATGTAAGACGAGAAGAAAATCGAATGGGCCGAGCTTGCAAAATATGCATCACTTCATCAATGCTCCCAACACTTCCATTTCTAGTAATACTACTTTCCTAGCACATGCAAAAGCTGAGAAATTCTGTTGGTTATATGGTATATGTGGTTTTGTGGCAAATCCTTGGAACATATAAATTTCATAACATGCCATTAAAGCAATCCTAAATCTTCATGCGTGGCCACTTTTTATTTTTATTAATTGTACATCTTGTTAACTGAATAGCGCGTGAAAGGTCGTCTTTTCACTTCCAGAAGTCGAAAAACCACAAGTAGTTTGGGTATTGAATTTCAAAACGACTTTTAGAAGTTAAAAAATTAACTTTTTGTCAAGCAATTTTGACTTCTGCTTCCGATCTCTGCTTTTGGTAAACAAACGTGATACAAGTGGTTTCGGTTAAGAAAAACTAAGTTAACTCTGATTTTTGTTTTTTGCTTAAAAAGGAGGTTCAATTGCTTTAGTCCAATTGATTCCTGATAAGGAAAAACAAAGTTAACTTTGATCTTAGTTTCGGCTTATCAAAACGAGGTACGATTATTCTGAAATGACGAGGGTACCATGTACGCCACAATATTTTCGATATGAACATATAAGTCTGATACCTTGTGTGATCTAATATAGACAGAGACTTTCAAGAAGATAGCAACAACAAGGTATACACTTGGTATATAGTTTCTAGTTCAAAACAGAACCTTAAACTATATAGATCAACCCAAGTGTTTGGATTAACGTACAAGTGCAATTACTTTAATTATAACTTAAATATATTATAATGCGCAAAGTAAAGTAAAAGCACACAACAAGATTTTGTTAACGAGGAAATCGCAAATGCAGAAAAACCCCGGGACCTAGTCCAGTTTTGAGTATTCTCAGAATGAAGCCACTATACAAAGACACTACCAACTTCGTATAGATGAGAACAAGTATACTACCCCTAGTTATCTAGTTCCCTCATTATCCCCGCGCTTACAACTAATCTGGCCTACGCACGTGAGTCCTGAGATAGAGTCCACTATGTAAGGGGGAGTGAATCAATAATTTATAGGTTTCACCTATTATGCAAAAGATGTAAGTATTTATTAAGGGGAAAAACATATTACCGTAGTATTATTTCAGAGTTGGGATACAATTGAACTTTTGAGAAAATAATAAACTATGTTTCTGTATAACGACGATTAAGAACATTTGTTTTCAATGTTGTTACCGCTACCGGATCTTCAACAACAACGATGCTAAGTTGAACACATTCAGAATCATGGCAACTTGAAATTACGAACAGTTCAAGGAGTTGAAGAAACCAAGGAAATCAAGCATGATGGATTCAAGGAGTTTCCAACGCTTTATTTTTGTCATTTATGTGTGTTGATAATTTTGCCACTAAAATTGACAAAAGGGGAGATTCTTAGAGCATTGCTCGGTTGAACTCACAAGTATTGCTATCTCAAGATTTTTGTCAAATTTAGTTGTCCAAACTATATCTTGATTTCCAGTCTACAATTAGTTAAGTCTCGGACTAGGATAGAAATGTAGTTGATAAAAAGTGGATCACGGCAGTCATCATTGCATTTTACTGTTTGAAGGCGAAGATCAACCGAAGCTTTTGGAGAACTTCATCAACAAAAGGTAAGTGAAGACTGAACCACCTGTTTCTCAAGTTATATTCACTTTTTGTTTTATCATTGAGACGATGTCGTATAACTAATTAGACTATTATGCATATACAAGAATTTTGAGTCAAGTTTATCTTGATAATTAGTTCTCGAAATATAATGACTAAGCTTAATGGACATTTGTTCATACTTGATGAATTTCAGTTAAGGACAATTTATTGTTCGGAATCAAAACTGTGATTCAAGTTTTATCATTCGAAAATAGCCTGGAACAGTGATATGTGTCATTGATGTTATCCGGGAATGTTTCGAATCGATTTAGAGAGAAATATAGAACTACTATAGATTCATATACAAGACAATGTTATCAGTCTTACAAATTGGGAAAATTGTTATAAGTCTGAAGCCCTATTACATATACTCGTACACGTAGCGGAGTAGCTATATATCGACTTGCAAATTTTTGGTACGCATATCCTTATGCATATCATGTAAAAATTTGTTTGACTCGTGAACTGGATCGGTATGCATACTCGTATGCAAACCGTAAAGGAACTGTGATAACGGAACCAGGTGAGTATCCATACCGTTACACGTACCAAAATAGTTTTATATTATGGAACTCGGTTTAGTACCCATACCGGTACGCAAACCAAAATAATTATGTGGACTCCAGAACCGGTCATGGTCTTAAGGTATACATACCGGTACGCATACTCAAATAGTTCCGTTAACTCCTGAACTTGGTTTGGCTTAATAATTTACAAACCAGTACATGTACTCTGACTGACCTGAGTCACGATTGGCTATGGTATTTCTACTTTGTGTATCTACTAACCATGTCGATTATTTTCAAGTGAAATAAAATTATTTCTACGAGATAATTAGCATTTGATCAATTCTCTAAAAACACCATACTTATTCATCACATGATTGTGACTCGAGATTAATGTCTTAAGTGTTCATGAAAATAAGTATTCAGCTTTTAAGTTCAAATTGTCTAGTTTTGGCTAACCACCTTGAAGATAGTCTTTATACACGGTTCGGTTACGGTTTCACCTAACCATAGTGTATATCTTGTATATGTGAATCAGATTCAAAGATTCATCTAACTGTGGATATTGATTGCTTGGTTCTAAATCTATCTTTGCTTAAGCCTAAAGCAACTTATGCTTTGAATATCTATAAAAGGGGAACTTCAAGCATCTGGGATATTTGAATCTCGACACCACTTTGGTGTGTCCTAGTTGTAACTAGAGTCGTCCTCTTCCTAACCCTTTTAACGACTACAAAGACTTCATATGGAATCGTGAAGCCAGGTCCCGTTATATTTTCTTGATAACTCGAGTATCCTGATCTTGATCGATTGTTGAGTTGCTCACTTGATCAAGATAGATATAAATCATCAAAGTTCTCTTCGTCTCAAACTTTGTTGATTCCACAAGTTTTATACTTGTGAGGTGAATAATAATCTAGGATGCACTTCGGGTTGCATAAGTCCGAATTTTTAGGTTAGCTAGACTTTGTCTATTGCTATCGATTTCTATCTCCTTTGATCAAAAATTTTGATTGTAAAAGAAAATCACATATAGGTTTAATCTGTCAGAGGCAGATTGGTTTAAAGTCTTCAATTGAGTTGAAGCAACTCTTAGTTGGTGTGACGCCAACTAAGGGAATAAATTGTGTGGAGTCTTTTAGGGTTTCAAGAGGCGTAAGGAGCGTGAATGTACCTTAATACTGAACATAATTGATAGCAGGCTAGTGTCTGTAGCGTCTTAATACAATTTGGTGTTCAATCTGGACTAGGTCCAGGGGTTTTTCTGCATTTGCGGTTTCCTCGTTAACAAAACTTCTGGTGTCTCTGTTATTTCTTTTTCCGCATTATATTGTTTATCTTTATAATTGAAATATCACAGGTAATCAATCATAATAGATACATCCGATCAAGTTTGTTGGATACGACTTGATTGATTCTTGGACATTGGTCTTTGGTACCGTCCAAGTAATCTCTTTGTAATTAGGTTCACGGACTTGGTTCTGTAAACGTTCTAATTGCAACAGAGGGAGAGAGAGAGAGAGATAACTCTAGATATTATTTCTTGATTGAGTTGAACTCTCGGAGCTGTATTGAGTTTGTTCATACATACTGCCTAAGAAAAAGTTGGTGGTGTATTTTGGATTAAATCACTTTGAAATTGGAAAATAGTGGAATGTTAGCCTCGGTGTTCTTTTAATATTGATATCATCTTTGTCGTTGTTTGCTATAATTTTTAGTGAGTTTTCTATTTTAGTTTTGAATTTAAGTCTAAAAAATCCTTCACAAGTCTGAGAGGAACGACAACTTTCTTACCACTTTACAATAACTTTCAAAATCACATCAATTTTTGGCGCCGCCGACGCGGACTTGTTTTTAGGGTTTTAGATTTTTTTTTTTAGGTTTTTATTATTTTTGTTCTTTTTTACGTTTTTGGGTATTTATCTTTTGTCTACAAGTTCTGGATCATAAAGAAAATTGAGCCAAGGAGTTTGGTGATTTCGTAAAGACTTGGAGCTAAAGATTAATGCGAAAAGAACGGAAAAGAAGACAATTTTATTTTAGTTATTTTGTTTTTAGGGTTTGTTTATTTTTAGAAAAAAAAAATAGAAAAAAAAATTGTATTAGGGTTTTTGTAATTTTTCTTTTCTTTTTGGACTTTTGGACTTTGGACATTATTTTTATTTTTACCCTACGGAAGGGTACTTTTAAATATAAACTAATTTGCGGAGAGAAGGAGGACAATTACGATATTGTCTCCCGCACCTTGGGTTCGTACAACGACATAGGAGTCGGTGGCCCGAGTCGACTACAACCGATTCATCCCCGTATGGAACTGGGGAGGTAAGATTCGAACACTCGCGAATCCCCAATCGGGCGAGTTACGGGATTCCTTCGTTTGCATATATGCTGAAGACTTGAATACGGCTGCTTTAATTTTCTAGTAAAGGGCAAGGCCTGGCCATACAAGATAAGGGTTCGGATTTTATCACCGTTCTCTTCTTGCCCGCCTTAGGAACACGAAACCTACGCGAACCTAAGCCTTAAAATTTTTACTATAACAAGACCAATAGGGTAACGATCTTAATAGGAAAGACATTCGAAAAATATTGGTTACTCTTTTAAGCACACTTCGAAGTTCATGAAGGTTTCTGTGAGTTGAATGCATGACTGCATTTGCCTTGTAATTCGGTGAGGCCTTGGGTATCAAAGCTCCACCGAGCTTCCCCTCGCCTCTATTCAACTTACTTTGACTCGAGATTGATTCCGAGAGGGTTTGCTTAAATTGTAACGAATTCCCTTTCGAAGAATTAGAAGCTGGTCTAGAAACAATCTAAGTGGAGCCATCATGCTTTTTGTTTGCTAGAAATAAATAGGTTTGATTTGGTTGAGTCAGCCTTGTTTTGTGATTGCATAGAATCCCCTTCCTTATTATTTTGCATGCCGGAATGTAAAAGAGACGCCCTAGGTAGATTTGTTAAAGAGAAACCTAGTAGTTCTAAGCGTCTCGATTACCTCTATTTAGAAAGTCCGATTTTTGAAGAATCCGATTTTGAACGTCCGTTTGGGGAGACAAACCCTAATATTCCGATAGTGCCAGAAATGGCAACTTTGAAAGCCTTGTTGAACCCGACTAGGGCTACTCGTCCCTCGTGTATCGGGTTAGGCGAAACTTGAAGCAAATTATGAACTTAAACTGGGACCTTACAATTGCTCCCAATCTTCTTAGGGAAAGAAAATGAAAACCCCTATTTTCATGTTAGGGACTTTGAGGAAATTTGTAGTACCCTAAAGATTAGAAACCTTGATGATGATGCTTTGAAACTCGGGTTATTCCCTTTTTCCTTGAAAGATAAAGCCAATCGTGGCTATATAGTTTGGCTTCGGTTCAATTGAAACATATGAACAACTTACATCTTCCTTTTGAACAAGTTTTTCCCTAGGCACAAAACATTGTCTATTAGGACGCAAATCTGCACGTTTTCTCAAAACATGAGGGAGAATCTTTGTATAGGTATTTGGAAAGGTTCAATGATCTATTAGCCCAATGTCCTCATCATGGTCTAGAAAAGGTTAGGTTAGTTCAGATCCTTTATGAGGGTTTAGATTATTCCACTACGACCACAGTAGAATCTATGTGTACAGGTGGGTTTGAAAACCAAACAGTTGATGAGGCGATGACATATTTGCATGAAATCGCCGAAAAGACCCAACAATGGGAAAATAATAGGGAACCCCAGAAAACAATTCTTCTAGGAAGAGGAAACGTTAATAGGGTAGAAGGAGGCTTTGAATCAGATGCCAAAATTGTTGCAATAGCGAAAAGGTTATTAGCTTTATAAGTGGGTCACACTAGTGGTTGATTGGAGCCTTTTTGGGAAGGCCAGAATAACAAAGAGCAGGCCAATGCTCTCTATAATAACACTAGATTTGATAACCGTCAAAAGTTTGACCCATATTCAGAAACATATAATCCTGGTTGGATAAACCATTCGAAATTTTCGTGGTTTAAGGGCCAAAGTCAAGGTCAGTTTAGTAATTCTAATGCTCCCCCGGGTTTTTGTTACACTAAGAATTCTTTAGGCCCAGAAAATAAAACGACTAGCTTAGAGGAATCTATTAAGATGTTAGCAAAAACTCAAGAAATATTAGCACAGAACCATGTTAGTTTTCAACAGGAAACCAAGCAGAACTTTCAAACTAATGCTCAGAGCCTTGCTAAGTTAGAACTTCAAATGGGCCAAATAGCTAAGACCTTAAGTGAAAGAGATGACGGAAGGTTCCCTAGTCAGACTAATCCCAATCCTAGAGGAGTTCATGATGTAGGTACAAAAATATCGAATCAGTTGAATGCTATTAGAACCCTTAGGAGTGGTAGAGTAGTAGACAATCAGGTAACCATGCCCGATAGTGAACACACTTGTAGTTCACCCTCAGGACCACCACTAGCCGAGGGGTGATAAAATTTCCGATGATGCCAATTCGGTTCTGAGGAGGTCCGATTCCGTGCCTAGAGCCCCGTTTCCCCAACTATTAGTACCAACAAAGAAGGAATCAAACTTTAATGACATATTGGAGGTTTTTAAGGAAGTTACCATAAACCTTCCTTTATTAGATGCAATTAGGCAAATTCCTTCCTATGCCAAGTTCCTTAAGGATATGTGTACGCGAAAGCGGAAACTTAGCGTCCATAAGAAAGCCTTTTTAGCTAGTCACGTAAGTTCCATCATTAAGAACACCACAACTCCAAAGTACAAAGACCCGGGTTCCCCTACCATTGCTTGTACAATAGGTAAACAGCGTGAGAAAAAAGCTTTACTTGACTTAGAGCCGGTGTGAACTTACCGCCGTACCATGTGTACTTACGGCTAGGACTTGGTAAAATGAAACCTACTCGAGATGACATTGCGGTTAGGCGATAGGTGTTGTTAAAATTCCTCGAGGTGTTATCGAGGATGTTCTCATTGAGGTCGACAAGTTTATTTATCTGTTGATTTTTGTGCTAGATACCCAACCTATCCCTCACCCGAGAGAACCGGATACCTCGTGATTTTAGGTCGTCCATTTTTAGCTACGTCTAATGCGATCATTAACCGTCGAAATGGTGTGATGAATTTATCTTTTGGTAATATGACTATGGAGATGAACATTTTTAATGTCAGTAATCTACCCTATGAGCTAGATGACACATGTGTTAAAGAGGTGAACATGATAGAAGCCTTAGTTCAGGAGTCATTACCAAACATTTTGTCTGAAGACCCATTAGAAAGTTGCCTATCCTATTTTGGTTTAGATTTTGATGACGATAGTACTATTGCACAAGTGAATGCTCTATTAGATTCTACCCCTGTGTTAGACACTGATAGATGGAAAGCTAGGTTCGAACCATTACCGATTTTAAAGAATACCTTAATTCCTTCTTTAGAAGAGCCTCTAAGTTGGACCTAAAACCACTACCCGACACTCTAAAGTATGTGTTTTTAGGCCCATATGAGACTTTACCCGTGATTGTATCTTCCGATTTGGATAGTGATCAGGAAAGTAGGCTAGTAAAAGTACTTCAAGATAATAAGGAAGCTTAATGGTGGACCATAGCGGACATTAAGGGTATAAGTCCTACTGTGTGTATGCATCAGATTCATTTAGAAGAAGACTCCAAACCTTCTAGGGAGATGCAACGTCGACTGAACCATAACATGAAAGAGGTAGTTCGAAAAGAGGTGCTTAATGATAGGTGTAGAATACACCGTATTTAATATCTAGTATTTATGCTTTCTTTGCGAGTTTTCTTGTAAATTATGTATCTTATGTGTGTTTCTGAGTTATTAGGTACTCTGGAGTCGCACGGAGGAAAAGAAGCGGAAATCACCCAAATGGAGGCGAAAAGGGCAAAATGGTCATTGCACAAGCAAACATTATCTGGAGCCGTAATGGTTGAGGGGCAACTCTATTAGAGAAGTATTAAATGCAGCCAATTTGTGGTTAAGGGGTGACCACATGTTATGGGGTATCCATTTGGGTACCCCTTATCATCAGCCACTGGGTGGCTATATCCACCATCATCTCTTACACAAACCAATCCCTAAATCGAGAAATTGAGAAGGAGGAAAAGACTTTCTTCTCTTAATCATTTTCACTGAACTTGCGACCATAAGCAAGAGTCGAGATCGAGGAATTGAGAGAGACATTTGCCATTGTAGAATCGAGAGAGAAGTGAGGTTGAAAGTGAGAGGATGAGGAAGCTTGGGTCTGTCAATTGAGAGGGTTTCTAGTACGGAAGTGAATCGAGGGAGATGAGAGCAGATTTCTTTGTAGAGAGTATTGTCGAGCTCAAGTGATAAGCAGTAGCGAAGAGGGGATTTGAGTTGGGTATTGTGTGAAGTTCATATAACGGTAGAGATGGAGATCGAGAAATCATGAAAGAAGAACACTTTGCAATTTAGGGTTACGATGATTAATTTGATGCAGCTCGGGTATGGGTTTGTGGAAATCTTGAAATTGAGAGAAGATCGAAGAGGGTTTTCATGAATCGTGTGGAGGTGTTGATACACGAGAGAAGATGGGTTCATATTTCCGTTGAGAATTTGTCAAGGAAAGGATGAGCGTGGGGGAGATTATGTGTGTTATTCTTTGCCATGGAAATGAAATGTGTTTTGCGGGGATTACTATGTTTGATTCTGTTAATGGAGCGTTTGTAGTTGAATGCACGAGTTGAAATCGTGGGAGGTTGTAGAATGCTTGAATGTTGCGACTTAAGAATCGTGTATGGGTGAGCAATGGAATGGCTAATCGTGGTTCAATGATGTTGCATAAATTAGAAGAACAAGGAGAGGTTGAAGTTGGCCGAAACTTCAGTTGGAACTCGAGGTGAGGATGCGGAGCGGCATGTCGAGATGATTACGGGGAGTTGCGAGAATATGGGTTTGGTGTTGATGAATGAGGCGATGCGGGTGGTGATTTCGGCTACACGAATGAAAGCGTTGGTGTTGGTGGAGTTGATTGGTAGAGCTGAAAGAGATGGAATGAGTAAAAATTTGGATTGAATGACAAGGTTGCGGGTCCGAAGGGTGGTGGTAATGATGCTTTGGTAGCTTGAACTTGGTGAAGGTCGGGTGGTTTGCGGCCAGTGAGTCGATGGTCTTGCCCGGGGATTAATTGCTCATGGCGGTGAAGAGTTGGTGGTTTCTTTTGCCCCCGAAATTTGGTAAGATTGTGAGCGGGTGGTATTACAGTAATGTTTGTGAAGCTATATTGCGCTGCAATGAGGAGCGGTGAACTAAGTCGATGCGGTGATTGTTGCCGAAGGAGTTGAATGAGAATGTTGAAGCAATGGCTCATGGTGTTGGCAATGGCCGAGGCGAGGGGAGAATCGACAATGGTGATTGTTATGGGTTGTGACTGAGATGAAGGAAAGAACACGATTGTTCACGTTGATAGTGGCTTGAATGTTGCAATTGAGCCGTGGTGGTTTGTGAGTTTGTGTTGTAGGCTCGGATGCAAATTACAAGCATTGCGGAAAGGCGAGAATGGAGGAGCGAGGTTACGATTGAGTCTTCTTTGTAATGGGTGAGAACAGGTTAGAGGAGTTGGAAAACAAGAGAGTGCAAGAGAGCCAACATGGGTTTGTGACTTGAGTAGTGATGCACAATGATAGCAAGATGGGCGGCCAAGAACCGGGTGATGCACAATGATTGTCTTTGCACAACTTCTAGCTGTCTGTGCAATGGCACATCTGCCAATTTGACTCAACTTGACTCATCGACTCTCTCGACTCGGCTGACTCGGTGCTTAACCCGCTAACTTGACCCGATTTGACCCGGACCTGGTCGACCCGTTGACCGGTGGCGGTTTGACTTGGCCGGTCACTGAAATATTTTCGGCGGCGATTCCGGTGGGATTCCGGCCATAATCCCGATTTTCCGGCGAGCGTTTTTGGGACATAATTTTTACACGGGTTTCTCTCCATGGTGGGCGGGTGAATTTCCAACTAATGGACTTTGAAGACAAAACCTAGTTTTGGAAGGAGTGGAGCTATATAAAGAGAAGATTTTTATTATCTATGGAATATCTTTTACCTTATCACGTTTTTATTATTATCTCTACTACTCTTATTCTAGGGTTTTAGAACCATGAAGTCTTTTCTCTTTCTTCTTGTGATGAACTCCATGAATATGAGTACCTAAGTTTATTATTGGTTATGGAATAGTTGGATTTCACAAAGCATGATTCTTTGATTCAATATATTAGTTTTGTCTCATATCTACCAATTTGCAATTCTATGAAAATATTGTTTTATGATTGATTGATTGTTTTGTCAAGTTGCAAATTGGTAGAACTTCTAATCACATCTATTGCTAGTTTAGGGTTTATTATACGCAAAAGTGATATTCCTTGAATACAAGTAGCATAATATGATTATAGTTTGTAGTGATATATTCTTATGATCATATGTGAATCGTAACCTTTGTTAAATTGAATTAGTGCGCTTTCCACGTTCAATTGCTTTGATTGGCCTGATTTCATAGAACTTAACGCATCTAGGGAATTAAACTTGATTAGTGCTTTTACACGTTAGGTTGTTCCTTTAGATAGAATTCATATTCGCATCTTTTAATGTGTTTGTTGATGACATGAGGAGGTTTGCGGGATATTCTTGCGATCAAGGTATTCTAGGGTCTTTGATAAAAGTTGAGATTAAATATCAATTCTAGTTATTGTGAAAAGCATGTTAGTGAATGAAAACGAAATCCTTAACCAATATCTCTTCTATCTTATTTGATTTGCGTGCTTTGTTTATTTGCTTTTTGTTTATTTTTATTTACAAAATCAGAAAATCCACGGTGTTTTATATAGGAAACCATAACAATTTGACAACCTAGACCTCTCGTGGGATCGATCCTTTCTTGCCCTTGCTATATTTATATTTTGAGTAGTAAGAAAGTGTAATTATATTTTGTGTCGCTTACGACAGCCGATCAAATTTTGGCGCCGTTGTCAGGGGAAGGCAACGGTTGTCACTTGTTTTGGTTTCTTATTTTTGTTTTGTTTTTGTTTTTAGTCTTATTTTTGTTTTTCTTATTTTTCTGGGTTTTAACCTTGGTTTGAGAATCGTATTTGGTACCTATTTATGGAGGAGCATATTGGAGCAATCAATACGGTTTTCAACCTCAACAACATAACAATTATCACCCTTATGGGGAGTATAATCAAAACCAATCCTTTGGCTATGATCAATACTCCACGTACCCTATGAGTTATTCTCATACATATCAACCTTCTTATGGTGGTTATGTAAGTGAGCAACCACAAGGAGAGGGAGAATAGTTGTTTTTCCTTATAATTTTTCCTCTAGTTTGGTAGATGAGATGCAACAATTTATGGACAGCATGGAGTCAATTCGTAGACAACCAAGCGTGGAACCGATTTCATCGACCGAATGTGCTCATAGTATGTTTGGCCCAATTTCTGATCGTAGTTATGATCATCCACCCATTCAAAGGGAAGATAATTGGCCTAACAATGCGAAGTAAGTAATTCTACTTTTTCTTTGTCGAATGAGTTTTACCAACAAATGGAACACTATATTCGAGAATTTGGATGGAACACTCCAAGAGCTTCAAAAGGTGTTTCCACTTTAAGACAAGGCATTGAAGAATACAAGGAGGAAATGAATAGTTATGTTGAAAAAGGCGAACCTTCGGGGACTTTTGTTGATATTTGTGTAGTTAACTCAACTCTTGATCGTAATAATGATCATTCACCTATTCAAAAGGATGAGTTCGAGATTAGCAACACTAAATTCAGCGAGGACCAATGTTATGATGACTATGATAGTGATGATGATTATTATGAAAATACATCGTTTGAACCAACTCATGGTGACATCCCAGGAGTGTACAATGGAGTCTTTTTGGGATCAAGATGAAGACGAAGAGGAATATGTCGACACTTGTGTAGATTACTCAAGCATTGATCTTAATAATGATCAAGAGCCTATTCAAAGGGTGGAGCTTGAGGATGATGCATTTTCGAGTGTTCTAGAAAAGTTTCTTATGATAAAATTTGGATCCGCAAAAGAGTATGTGCCTTACAACAAAAAGGAGGAATATGTTGAGAATGAGACGGTTATGACCAATATTGTGGAAGACCCAATTGAGCTTGCAAATGATTGTAATGATGATGTTTATGTCGAAACTTTGGTTACGGCAGAAACGGACGAAGAATGGTTGCAAGGTTTAATAGAGGACCATGATATAAAAGAGGTGAATTATTCACTTGAGTTTTTCAAGGATGAAGAGGATTCCATGATACAAGAGATTGTGAAAGGTTTATCTAACCCTTTGCCTATTATTTCTTCTCCTTTACCTCTTATTGGTTTGAATTTATGTGCTTCAAAAATATTGTTGAATGATTTTATATCTCGATATCCGCCATTAGAGAAACTTGATTCTCATACTATGCAGGTTATGGAACCCGAAACCGTGGAAGTACCCGACTTCTATATTCTTTATACGCTTCCAAGTGTGGACAAGAATAAGTGTGGGGGAAGCTTTTATCGGTTAATAGCTTCACTTTTGCTTTATTGTACTAATATTTGTGTGAAGCTAGTGTTTGCAAAACAGGTTCTATGGAAGGATCCTCAACTTTTCAGATTGTTGATATATGGGGAATGCATTTTGCGAGGATATAGTCGGGCTGACGACTATAAAACAAGCGCTTAGTGGGAGGCAACCCACCGGTTTTGTATCTCTTATCCTTTTGCTTTTTATTTTATTTTTGTTTCGTTTATTTTTTTTTTTTTACTGTTTTTATATCATATTTGCATCCCTATGTTTAATTTCATTGAGTCCGGAATCTATCTTAGAAGAGAATTATGACGAATACCTTTTCGTCAGAAAATTTCAGACTGCGCGTAGTTCAGTCCAGAGACCATAAGTGTCAGACCGTTTATCGAAACACTGTGAAATTTTGACACTGTGTAGAAAACACGTAGGCGAACAACTTTTGTGAAATGGAGTTTTTCCAAATTCCTTACCAATTTGCACAGTTTTTGCGTTTTATCTGCTGTTACGTCAGAATTCAGAACTTTCGGTTTTACACATTGAGGACAATGTGAAGTTTAAGTGTGGGGGAGCAGTTATATGTTTGTATAGTTTGTTTTTGACACCATTAGTGGATGGAACCATTTTGAATGCAGGAGTTGAGGAACCAATTAACTAAAAGGGAAGAATATAGCTCAGAAATCACAAATTAACATGATAGTTGTTACCATATCTCGGAATATCACCATATCGCATTCTATTTTTATTTTTCCATATTTATCTATTGTTCTCTAAGTACTTTGGTGGGTCACTAAACATCGACGTGTTATTACTGCTAGGATGAAATAGAGTGGTTGAGTTACATAAAAAAAAAAAAAAAAAAAATGAAAAAAAAAATGAAAAAATTTGAAAAAGAAAGAAAAAAAAAAAGGACCGACCAATTAGACCAAAACGGAATAAAAAGACACTTGGGAATAGCAGTATGTGTGAAACGTAGTCCCTGTCTCCGTCGCCTAAACAAGCGTGGAATGCAGAATCCAAGGCAACTATCATGTACTTGCTGACAAGAAGCATGCGCTTGGATCCAAAAAGATCTAATCATGTCCAAAAAAAAAAAAAATATCAATTGGATCAGTTTGATCCAATCATATAAAAAAAAAAAAAAAAAAGAAGAAGAAATTATTATTGTGTTGAATAAAGTCACTTTTGGTTCCCTTGTATATGCCAATTGATTTGATGTAGCATTCAGCACCAATAGCTCAATCAATAGGATTAGGTTCATCTTAGCAGTGACCTTCAGACAGATATGGGAAACATCGAACACTTGTGAATATTCGCCAACATCTATGTCTTATCCATCTTCTTAATCTTTTCATTGTGATTGTGGTTTGTTAGTTTCCGAGTATTGTGGCTTGTTCGACTATCTAATTAGAGTTTATTTACTAATAATTGAATTGAATTTGCAAGGTACCTCCTCCTGTAGTCATTTTGGATTCGTTCATTGATTTGTCATGAATAGACGGAGTTTGAAATATAGGTTTTGTAGGTATATCTCTAGTAAACCTTCACGAGACTATAACTCGTCCACTAGGGACACCTAGGGGTTTAAAGGCTTGTTATTTATGCTAAAAGTGACCGTAGCCTCGACGACACGGAGTTGTTGTATTTTATTGTTTTGTTTGATTTGCTCGAGGACTAGCAAAGTCTAAGTGTGGGGGAATCTGATAGGTGTAGAATACACCGTATTTAATATCTAGTATTTATGCTTTCTTTGCGAGTTTTCTTGTAAATTATGTATCTTATGTGTGTTTCTGAGTTATTAGGTACTCTGGAGTCGCACGGAGGAAAAGAAGCGGAAATCACCCAAATGGAGGCGAAAAGGGCAAAATGGTCATTGCACAAGCAAACATTATCTGGAGCCCGGTAATGGTTAAGGGGCAACTCTATTAGGAGAAGTATTAAATGCAGCCAGCTGTGGTTAAGGGGTGACCACATGTTATGGGGTATCCACTGGGGTACCCCTTATCTGTCAGCCCTGGGTGGCTATATCCACCATCATCTCTTACACAAACCAATCCCTAAATCGAGAAATTGAGAAGGAGGAAAAAGACTTTCTTCTCTTAATCATTTTCACCTGAACTTGCAGCCATAAGCAGAGTCAGAGATCGAGGGTGAGAGTTTGTTGCCATTGTAGAATCGAGAGAGAAGTGAGGTTGAAAGTGAGAGGATGAGGAAGCTTGGGTCTGTCAATTGAGAGGGTTTCTAGTCTGGAAGTGAATCGAGGGAGATGAGAGCAGATTTGCTGTAGAGAGTATTGTCGAGCTCAAGTGATAACCGAAGTAGCAGAAGAGGGGATTTGAGTTGGGTATTGTGTGAAGTTCATATAACAGCCGAGATGGAGATCGAGAAATCATGAAAGAAGAACACTGCAATTTAGGGTTACGATGATTAATTTGATGCAGCTCAGGTATGGGTTTGTGGAAGTACTGAAATTGAGAGAAGATCGAGAAGAGGGTTTTCATGAATCGTGTGGAGGTGTTGATACACAGAGAAGATGGGTTCATATTTCCGTTGAGAATTTGTCAAGGAAAGGATGAACGTAGGGGAAGATTATGTGTGTTATTCTTTGCCATGGAAATGAAATGTGTTTGCGGGGATTACTATGTTTGATTCTGTTAATGGAGCAGCTGTAGTTGAATGCCTGAGTTGAAATCGTGGGAGGTTGTAGAATGCTTGAATGTTGCAGCTTAAGAATCGTGTATGGCTGAGCAATGGAATGGCTAATCTGTGGTTCAATGATGTTGCAGAAATTAGAAGAACAAGGAGAGGTTGAAGTTGGTGAAACTTTCGGTTGGAACTTCGGTGAAGATGCGAGCGGCATGTCGAGAGATGATTACAGGGAGTTGCGAGAATATGGGTTTGGTGTTGATGAATGGTGATGCGGTGGTGATTTCGGCTACACGAATAGAAGCATTTGGTGTTGGTGGAGTTGATTGGTAGAGCTGAAAGAGATGGAATGAGTAAGGCTGGATTGAATGACAAGGTTGCAGGTCTGAAGGCTGGTGGTAATGATGCTTCTGGTAGCTTGAACTTGAGCTGAAGGTCAGGTGGTTTTGCAGCCCAGAAGTGAGTCGATGGTGCTTCCGAGGGGGATTAATTGCTCATGGCGGTGAAGAGTTGGTGGTTTCTTTTGCCCCCTGGTGGTAAGATTGTGGCAGGTGGTGATTGCAGTAATGGCTGTGAAGCTATATTGCAGCTGCAATGAGGACTGGTGAACTAAGCTGATACTGGTGATTGTTGCCAGAGGAGTTGAATGAGAATGCGCTGAGAAGCAATGGCTCATGGTGTTGGCAATGAGTAGAGGCGGGGAGAATCTGACAATGGTGATTGTTATGGCTGTGACCTGAGATGAAGGGAAAGAACCTGATTGTTCACGTTGATAGGGCTGCTTGAATGTTGCAATTGAGCCGTGGTGGTTTGTGAGTTTGTGTTGTAGGCTCGGATGCAAATTACAAGCATTGCGGGCGAGAATGGAGGAACTGAGGTTACAATTGAGCTGCTGTAATGGGTGAGAACAGGTTAGAGGAGTTGGAAAACAAGAGAGTGCAAGAGAGCCAACATGGCTGTGACTTGAGTAGTGATGCACAATGATAGCAAGATGGCTGGCCAAGAACAGGTGATGCACAATGATTGTGCTGCACAACTTCTAGCTTTGTGCAATGGCCCATGTCTGGCCAATTTGACTCAACCGCTCATCGACTCTCGACTCGGTGACTCGGTGCTTAACCCGCTAACTTGACCCGTTGACCCGACCGGTCCTGACCCGTTGACCGGAGGGCGGTTTGACTTGGCAGTCTGAAATATTTTTCGGCGGCGATTAGGTGGGATTCCGGCCATAATCGATTTTCCGTGAGTTTTTTGGGACATAATTTTTACACAGGTTTTCTCTCCATGGTGGGCCGGGTGAATTTCCAACTAATGGACTTTGAAGACAAAACCTAGTTTTGGAAGGAGTGGAGCTATATAAAGAGAAGACTTTTATTATCTATGGAATATCTTTTATCTATCATACGTTTTTTGATTATCTCTACTACTTTATTCTAGGGTTTAGAACCATGAAGTCTTTTCTCTTTCTTCTTGTGATGAACTCCATGAATATGAGTACCTAAGTTTATTATTGGTTATGGAATAGTTGGATTTCACAAAGCATGATTCTTTGATTCAATATATTAGTTTTGTCTCATATCTATCGTTTGCAATTCTCTGAAAATATTGTTTTATGATTGATTGATTGTTTTGTCAAGTTGCAAATTGGTAGAACTTATAATCACATCTATTGCTAGTTTAGGGTTTATTATACGCAAAAGTGATATTCCTTGAATACAAGTAGCATAATATGATTATAGTTTGTAGTGATATATTCTTATGATCATATGTGAATCGTAACCTTTGTTAAATCGAATTAGTGCGCTTTCCACGTTCAATTGCTTTGATTGGCCTGATTTCATAGAACTTAACGCATCTAGGGAATTAAACTTGATTAGTGCTTTTACACGTTAGGTTGTTCCTTTAGATAGAATTCATATTCGCATCTTTTAATGTGTTTGTTGATGACATGAGGAGGTTTGCGGGATATTCTTGCGATCAAGGTATTCTAGGGTCTTTGATAAAAGTTGAGATTAAATATCAATTCTAGTTATTGTGAAAAGCATGTTAGTGAATGAAAACGAAATCCTTAACCAATATCTCTTCTATCTTATTTGATTTGCGTGCTTTGTTTATTTGCTTTTTGTTTATTTTTATTTACAAAATCAGAAAATCCACGGTGTTTTATATAGGAAACCATAACAATTTGACAACCTAGACCTCTCTGTGGGATCGATCCTTTCTTGCCCTTGCTATATTTATATTTTGAGTAGTAAGAAAGTGTAATTATATTTGTGTCGCTTACGACAGCGATCACTTAAGTTGTTAGATGCGGGTATTATCTACCCAATTTCAGATTGTAAGTGGGTCAGCCCCGTTCAGGTTGTCCCCAAGAAATCAGGTATCACTGTAGTCCAGAATGATAATAATGAGTTAATCGAACCCGGTGACCACGGGATGGCGTGTACGTATCGACTATAGGAAATTGAACAAGGTCACAAGGAAGGATCACTTTCCCATTCCTTTTATCGACCAAATGCTAGATAGATTAATTTGGACATAGTCATTATTGCTTCTTAGATGGTTACTCCGGTTATAATCAGATCGTTATTGCCCCAGAAGACCAAGAGAAAACCACTTTTACCTTTCCCTTTGGTACCTTTTCGTATAGATGCATGCCTTTCGGGCTATGAAATGCCCCTGCGACTTTTCAGCGTTGTATGATGAGCATATTTTCCGATATGGTAGAACAGTTTTTAGAGGTCTTTATGGATGATTTTTAGTGTTTGGTTCATATTTTGATGAGTGCTTGCATCATTTGACATTAGTGTTGACTAGGTGTAAGGAAAAGAATTTAGTGCTTAATTGGGAAAAATGTCATTTTATGGTTAAATCAGGAATTGTGTTAGGGCACATCGTTTCTTCAAAGGGTATAGAGGTAGATAAAGCCAAAGTTGACCTTATTAAGACTTTACAAGTCCCAAAAGCCGTAAAAGATATTAGGTCATTCCTAGGGCATGCAGGTTTTTACCATCGGTTCATTAAGGATTTTAGCTTGATTTCTAGACCTCTTTGCAATTTGCTTGCAAAAGATGTTAAGTTTGTCTTTGATGATGCTTGTTTAGAGGCTTTTGAGAAGCTTAAGAATTACTCACTACTGCCTCGATAGTCCAGGCACCTAACTGGAACCTACCCTTTGAAATTATGTGTCATGCTTCATATTATGCTATAGTTGTTGTGCTAGGTCAGCGAGAAAACAAATTACTTCATGTGATTTACTATGCTAGCAAAACTCTGAATGATGCCCAAATGAACTATACAACTAACGAGAAGGAGCTGTTAGCCATCGTGTTTGCCTTAGATAAGTTTAGATCCTACCTATTAGGTTCTAAGATCGTAATCTATCCGATCATCTTGCTTTGAAATACCTTTTGTCTAAGAAGGATACCAAACCTAGATTGATTAGGTGGATCATTTTTTAAAAGAATTTTGTCCAGGACATTAGAGACAAAAAAGGTGTCGAAAATGTAGTATGAGACCACTTGTCTAGGCTAGTTGTTAGTTCCCCTAATGATTCCCTTCCTATAAGGGATAACTTTCCGATGAACAATTTTCTCTGTTTCCCAATCACCTTGGTATGCGAATATAGTGAATTATCTTATTCTTGGTCGAATGCCTCAACATTAGGGTAAGCAAGATCGTTCTAGGTTTTTAGCGAAGGTTAAGCATTTTTTTGGGACAATCCTTATCTGTTTAAGTATTGTCCATACCATATTATTAGGAGATGTGTACCTGAGAGTGACCAGTCCAGTATTATCTCATTTTGTCATGAACATGCATGTAGGGGGTCATTTTAGTGCTAAGAAGACTGCTGCTAAGATATTGCAGTGTGGTTTTTACTGGCCTTCGTTGTTTAAAGACTCCCATAGTTATTGTGTTTCTTGTGAGCGTTGCCGAGAGGTTAGGAACCATTTCCCGTAGAAATATGATGCATTTGAATCCTATTTTAGTGATTGAGGTCTTTGATGTGTGGGGCATTGATTTTATGGGTTCATTTCCTAATTCTTTTGGTTATCTTTACATACTTGTCGCTGTAGACTATGTGTCTAAGTGGGTTGAGGCGGTTCCGTGTAAAACAAATAACCACAAGGTCGTAGTCCGTTTTTGAAAGAGAACATACTTACATGTTTTGGTACATGCGAGCTATAATTAGTGATGGAGGTTCACACTTTTGTAATAGACCGTTTGCTCTTTTAATGAAACAATATGGTATTACCCATAAAGTAGCTACCCCATATCACCCACAGACTAGTGGTAGGTAGAGGTCTCAATAGGGAAATTAAGCATGTTTTAGAGAAAAGCAGTTAATCCCAATAGGAAAGGCGGTCGCCGAGGCTTCGATGCCTTATGTGCTTACCGTACTGCGTTTAAGACACCCATTGGAATGTCACCTTATCGTCTAGTATTTGGCAAGGCATGTCACCTTCTGTCGAGTTAGAGCATAGAGCCTATTGGGCTATTAAGCGGCTAAACTTTTCACTTGACAAGGCGGGGAGCTCCGTAAAAGCTCCGGCTCAATGAGTTGGAAGAGATTCGTAGAGATGCATACGATAGTGCTAAGGAGTATAAGAACAAAATGAAACTTGTGCATGATAATAATATTTTACGAAAGTCATTTTTCCGAGTCAAAAAGTTCTTACGTATGACACTCGTTTGCATCTATTCAGGAAGTTGCGCTCTCGGTGGACCGGTCCTTTTGTGGTCGTCTTGTTTTTCCTCATGACGCTATTGAGATTGAGACACCGGATGGTAGTAGTTCTTCAAAGGTTAACGGTCAGCGATTGAAGCCCTTTTTAGAGCCTTTTCCTATAGGTGATGTTGAGGAGGTCCCTCTGGAGGACCCTGTTTACCTTGATTGACCATCGAGGCGGTGTGTGTATGTTGTATATTATTTTTGTAGGTTTTTGGTTATACTTCACCCAGGTACTATCTTTCCGACTTCTCTCTTTGCTATTTCCTCATGTTACTTATATTTTGGTCTTGTTCTTTAATTAGAAACATTGAGGACAATGTTAGATTTAAGTTTGGGGTGGGGTAGAAACTTTTGTTACCTTTTGTTACAATAAATAAACTAGAGCCTAGAAATTTATGCTTATTAAGGATGGCACTAACCAATCTAAGTGGATGGAATCATTTTGGTTGTAGGAGTTGAGGAACCAATCTGATTAGATGGAAACATCTAAAGAGTCTATTCATAAAAGCACGAGCTCGGGTGTTAGAATTAAAGAAAAACATGGTAGTTTCGCCATATCTCGTTGAATCCTTTTCACTTCTATTTTTATTTTGTTTTCCTTAAAATATGTTTCTCTAAGTGATTAGGTGGGGCTCACGATTCAAGTTGTTACCATTTGCTAGAGTGAAATAGAGTGATTGAGATACCAAAAAAAAAAAAAAAAAAAAAAAAAAAAAATTGAGACTAGACCATACGACCAACGGAATAAATTGATAAAGTCGACCACCTGGAACCCTTGTATATGCCGGTTGTGTTGACCTAGAGTTAGGATTATCGACCTTTGGTTCCCTTGTATATGCCAAAGTGTGTTGATATTAGTCGACTAGTATCTCAATCCATTAGGATAGGTTTATTTTGGCAGTGGCCTTCGAGACGAGATATGAGAAACACCGTTCACTTAGTAAACATCAAAACCATTTATGTTTTTCTCTATATCCTTCTCATTATCTATCCATGTGATTGGTTAACTCCGGTTATGATGTCCAGAAACTATCTGAGTAGAGCTACGTGACTTATATATGAATTTTAGTATGCTTGAGTGCAAACTCGTGTACAAAGAATTGGAATTTCGCATCGTGGTACTTCCTCTTGAGTCAATAAGGATGCCAACCAAGGAGATTCTTTAGTGCCTTCCAAGGTTACGTGTAGATAGTTAAGTGGTCCTGGAGTGTAAAGGTTTTGTGGGTACACCTCTCGTAAACCCTCCCGGGACTATAACTCGGCCACTAGGGCCACTAGGGCCACCTAGGGGTTTAAAGGATTATTGCATACGCTAAATGCAATAGACGATGCCTGCGACAGTGAGTTAGGATTTTATTTTATTTTATTTTTGCTCGAGGACTAGCAAATAATAGGTTTGGGGGTATTTGATAGACACATTTTTGTGTCTAATTTGTCTCGATTCTATATTTTAATAGTGCTCATTTTTGTACTTATTATGGTGTTTATGTGTGTGTAGGTATTTTTGGCCAATAAACATTTTTGGAAAAAATCGGCTCGAAAAGTTGATAAAAGCGCCGGGAGGGCACACTTGCTGTCGGACTCTCACTATGGATAAGGGGTACCCAAATTACTAAGGGGCACCCTCAGGACACCCCAAGTCAGCTGCTAAAGGCACCCCATCAGAGGATATGGGGCACACCATCTTCTTTGTTTGAAATCCAAAAATTGTGGGAACAACGGCAGCAGCGGAGCTTTGAGTTGGATTTCTCGGCACGTTGGGGAGATTCAACCGCATATTTATTATGTATGGACTGTTAGAGCGTATAAGGGTTGATGGGTGTGATTGGATCGAATATATTGGATTTGTGTATCCGTGTTGGAGCGAAATAGAGAAGGTGAAGATATTATCGAATTTCGAGTTAGGGAAGTATTGGAGAGGTTCCTTACGTGGAGATGGATTGGGATTCACTTGATGAGTCATAACAGGGATTTTAGGTGGCTCAGATTCGATAAAGTCGTGATATATCTTCGATTCAAGCAAAACAAAGGTTAAGAATGTTTCAAGATTTTCCTTAACTATATTTGGAAGTTACATGAAGTATTAAGAGTATATTGACGGCTAGGAATGATGCTATCACGTTTTAGAGAGTTTGGATGAATCACAGAAGCCGCATGAAGATAAAGATGGAAGAAAAATATCGTGACTTACGGTGAAAGAATAATTGGAATTTCCTTGAAAGATTTAGGGTCTGCTGGCTATATATAGGATGCTGAGAGGTCAAGGAAGGATCACGTACACTTTGGGGAGGTTGTATAACACTACAAAGCATAAATAATCAAGTTGCAGAGACACAGGTGAGAGGAAGAAGAAGAACACATAACAACATAAGAAGACAGTCGTTAATTCCGTGACCTTTGTTTTCAAATTCAATTCACTTTGTCACAATTATTGTAACAATTAGTACGAGTTCGCAAATGATTTACGTGTTAGGGTTTTTGTAATGATGGTTCAGTAACAATTATAATGTACAAACACGCCTGACATTTTATACCTTCTCTTCTTTTTAATCAACTTTGGAGCAACAAACATGTATTTTGAGCAAGTGGTTAATATGAGGAGCTAAACCCCATTGCTGAGGCGATAGAGGAAGCTATTTTTCCAACAAGAAGTGATATATTCTTATTTATCTATTTATTGCAATTATTTTTATGATTATTTTTCCTTGATCGATAATTGTTTGAATGATTTTTGTTAAAGAATTGTGATTTCTTTTGATAGAGCATACTTGGACCTAGGTTTTTGATGTTCTACGCTTCTGATTTACACTTGTTATTTGAGAATCTACTTGTTGCAATAGTTTAGAATCAACTTGAATGAGAAAATTGCATGAATATAAATATTGGATTAAATCACTTTGAAATTGGAAAATAGTGGAATCTTAGCCTCAGTGTTCTTTTAATATTGATATCATCTTTGTCAGTGTTTGCAATAATTTTTAGTGAGTTTTCTATTTTATTTTTGAATTTAAGTCTAAAAAATCCTTCACAAGTCTGAGAGGAACGACATCTTTCTTACCACTTTACAACAGCTTTCAAAATCACATCACAAACCACAAAAATTATCAAAAACATTAAAAAAAAAAACTAATTTCCCAATCTACTACCTTTAGGCAAATTTCTATACTTATTAAAACTCTAAAATAAACTTCTACGTTATTTCTAAACTTACCTTAAATAATAAATCTGAAATTAAGTATTTTTCTACTAAAAATATCATAGATAATAATAACAATATAATGTATTTATTTTCCATAAATCTCCCTCCATCAGTATCCATATAAGGCCTCAAAGGGTGTGAGCTTCACATTGGTGTGATAAGTGGAGTTAAACCACCATTATGCAAGTGGTAGCCAGGTCACCCATTTGGATGGTCTGTATCTAGTCATACTCATCAAATAATTTTCCACGCAAGCATTAACCCTCTCTGTTTTCCCATCAGACTGTGGATGATATGCAATGCTTAAGTGCAATGTTGTTACCATCTTGTTGAACAACTCCTGCCAAAAGTTACTGAGGAAGATGTTATCCCTATCTGACACAATAGAACAGGAGGCCATGTAGCTTATATATGTTATCCAAGAATATTTTAGCTACAAAGGAAGCAGTAAATGAATAACTCAATGGCAGAAAATGACTATATTTTGTGAATTTATCCACTATAACCAATATAACCTCTCTTCCATCAGATTTAGGGAGTCCGATAATAGAATACATGCATATGTGTTTCCATGCCTGCTCTGGAATATGTAATGGTTCGAGAAGACCACATGGAAGAGAGTTTGAACTCTTATGTTGCTGACATATGTCACATTCTATGATGTATTGGAATAATTCTCTCTTGAGTCCTACCCAATAAAAATACACTTTAGCCTTCTGATTACTAGTTTGAGTGCCATAATGACCACCCACAGAAGAAGAATGGATGGCTACCAATATTTGAGTTCTCAGATCTCCAGTAGAGCCAATATAGATTCTGTCATTGTATTTAAGCACTTCTTGCTCCAGTGTATAGGAAACAATTGTTGTTGGAATGAGTAATAATTTGGGTATCATACCAAGTGTTAAAGTATCAAAAGTATAGCTCTTGATGACCTCTTTGAAGTTGAGAGATGGCATTACATGAAGTAGAGGGAAGTTGAACTCTAGAGAGTGCATCGTCAACTTTTTTACCAGCTCCTTTCTTGTAGCATAATTCATAGTCATAACCAAGTAGCTTAGAGCCACTTCTGTTGCAGGAAAGAATGTAATTTTTGTTCCAAGAAGTTTTTGAACTTTGATGGTCAGTGAAAATGGTGAAATTACTACCTAAAAGATAAGGTCTTCATTTGGTAATTGTCATGACCACAACCATTAGTTATTTTTCATAAGTGGAAAGAGAAGCAAACCTTAATTTCATTCTTTTGCTAAAGTAAGCAATTGGTCTTCTACTCTGCATGAGGACTGCTCCAACTCCATTGTCCCAAGCATCAGTTTTAATCTCAAAAGGTTTTGAGAAATCAGGCAGTATTAAGACAGGAGTAGTTGTAACAACAACTTTCAATTGTTCAAATGTCATTTGTGCTTCAGAAGTCCACCGGAAACTATTCTTCTTTAGTAGCTCAGTAAGGGGCTTGGAAATAAGTCCATAATGTTGAATAAATTTTCTGTAATATCCAGTAAGACCTATAAATCCTCCTAAGGCTTTGAGTGTAGTTGGAGCTAGACAATTGATCATGCACTCAATCTTATGTGGACCAGTAGAGATTCCATTTCCAGTGATAATGTGACCCAAATACTCAATCTGAGTTTGTCCAAAAGAACACTTGCTGAGCTTTGTAAATAATGAATGTTGTTGAAGAAGTTTAAGAGTAAGGTCCAAGTGTTTTAAGTGAGATTGTAAATCAGGACTATAAATAAGAATATCATCAAAGAAAACCAGAAGGAACTTCCTCAAATAAGGTTTAAAAACATCATTCATAAGTGCTTGAAAAGAAGCTGGTGCATTGGTTAAACCAAATGGCATTACTAAAAATTCAAAATGACCTTGATGTGTCTTGAAAGCAGTCTTATAAGTATCAGAAAGATAAACTCTAATTGGATGATATCCTTCTCTTAGATCTATCTTTGTAAAAAAAAAAATTAGCTCCATTAAATTCAACCAGTAACTCCTCTATAAGTGGTATTGGAAATTTGTCTTTAATTGTTAAAGCATTCAACTTCCTATAATCAACACAAAATCTCTAACTGTTATCCTTCTTTTTAACTAATAGAACATGTGAAGAAAAGGGATACTGTCTAGGTTGGATTACCCTTGAGGCTAGCATCTCCTGCACTAGTTTTTCAACCACTTCGGAGACCGTTGCCAAAGACATGCATGACCATGCTAAGAGGCAAGGTGGCTATGGCTATCTAAGCTAAGGACAAGGTGGACGTGGCTAGCTAGATAGGGCAAGCCGAGAGATAGGGAGGTCGTTGTCGTGATCAGGCCAGGCTAATCCAGACAGCAAGGAAATCGTGGCCATGGTTAGCCAGGCTAATATACAAGGAGGCCGTGCCTGTGCTAGGTCGACCGAATACATGGAGGTCGATGCCGGAGAGGCAAGGTGGTTGGCTAGGCTAGGCTTAGAGCAAGGTATCCGTAGGCTAGGACAAACTTAGAAATAAGAAAGCCGTAGCTGGGAGGCAAGGAGGCCTTAGCCTGATTAGCTAGTTGGATAGGTAGGAAGATAAGGAGGTTGTGGCATGATTAGCTAGTTGGCTATCTAGGAAGACAAGGAGGATGTGTCCTGATTAGCTAGTTGGCTATCTAGGAAGACAAGGAGGTCGTGGCCTGATTAGCTAGTTGGATATCTAAGAAGACAAGGAGGCCGTGGCCTGATTAGATAGTTATCTAGCTAGAAAGTCAAAGTGGTGGTGGCCTGATTAGTTAGTTGGCTAGCTAGGAAGTTGGTGTCCATGGCCTGGCTAGCTAGTTGGATAACTATAACATTGGTGGTTATGTCTAGGAGGCAAGGAGTCCGTAGCCTGATTAGCTAGTTGGCTAGCTAATAATACAAAGAGGTTATGGCTTGATTAGCTAGTTGGCTAGCTAGGAAGACAAGGAGGCTATGGCCTGATTAGCTAGTTGGATATCTAGGAAGTCAAGGTGTCCGTGGCTTGATTAGCTAGTTGGCTAGCTAGGAAGTTGGTGGCCACGGCCGGCTAGCTAGGACATTGGTGGTCGTGGTCTGGGTTATGAGAGCCAAACCCAGTTATCCTGGCTATGGAGTGCGGATATGTTGGCGTTGGCACTTCATTTGTAGCATATAGACCATATTCTAGGAATTTAACTGTGGATGTTTTGTGACACGAAGTAATATTCCAAATATTATGCTCTAGTAATTCAGAATAACGTAGTAGCTTATTCAGAATATTTATAATTGCAGCATCAGTTTAGACTGATCAATGCATGACAATTCATATGGTCGTGCATAAAATAATGAGAGTTCATATGGGTGAAGCTCTAAAATCTCGCAGACATATTGAAGGCCAGTATGGCCATTAGCAGGATAAGCATTCTCAATTCTCTTGCGGAATATGATGTAGAAGTACGAATCTATAATTCTAATGCCGGGTAAGGAATTTGTACATATATATATATATAATACCGAGAGTTCAGCTGGGTGAAGCTCTAGTATATATAATTATAGATATGTCTCTGGTATAGGTTCAAAGGCGACTTTTTACAAGTTTTTCCGTTGTCAAAAAACTACCATCTACATTAAGTCCCCTGCTTAGCGCGGAACAGTAATGTTTCGTGGTATGCACTAGATGGTGGCATTGACAGTACAGAAGATTTTAAATTCATAAGACAAAGAGTGAATACATATCTTTTCTTTCGATGTCATAAAGGATATGTCTTCATAGACTTGTTAGGAAAGCCTCTTTGATAATAGCCGTGATCAAGTTGGAGAAGGGATGACCGTTTGTTCGAGCGTATACGTCGGCTGGTTGTGTATGCGAGTAAAGGTGGCCACGGCCACGAGCTTTGGCAAGAATTGAAAGTTGCTTATGCTTTTGAAACATATGGTTTGTTTTCTGTGGGATTTTTCGGTAGGTAAAGAGATTTTTGAACGATTTGCAAAGGTATTTTGAAAAGGGAGTAATACTTTGCTTGGCTAATAAATGGAAATCCTAAGTATGATGCAAAATATTACAAAAATTTTGGAGGAATTACGAAGGTTGCGGAAAACAGGGAAATATTGTAAAGCGATGGTAGAATATTTAAGCGTCAAATGCATCGAGCCACCTTCCATGTATGACCACCCCTTCTGGTTTATCTGTGTTGATGAGTTTGTAATAACCACCTAATATGGATTCAATGACCAGATATGGATATTCATCAAGTGAAGCAGTAACCTTATTGACCGTGTTTCCGACTTGAAAGGAGTTGGGATTTGATACCTCAGGATTATCACATATCCCAAGGATAGTTAGGTTACTATTTTTTTTTTAATTTTCGGCAGTAAAGATTCCTACCTACTTAATGAAATATTGAAAAGGATCAGCTTCCCATTCACATCGCCGAGTCATCTTGGGGTTGATATCTGGGTCAAGTTACCAAGTCTTGATCGGGTGTGGGGCAGTTGGTTTTGATAACACGTACCTCATCATCTTCCTGAGTGTTGACTCTGGAGGCGCTGGCTCCACCGATATATGCGTTCCTAGCTTGTTCCATTTGGTGATAGCGTTGCTCAAGTGTTAACCGCTCCGTTAAAGTATTCAGATTGGTGAGAACTTCCCTCTGAGTGGCGGCCATGGATACTTGCGTTTCAACCAAGGTATCTTGCCTTTTCATCAAATCAGCTATGGTTGGAGGTGCCTGCTCTTCTTTCCTGGCATCCTCGGTGACAGGGGAGGAGTGTTATTGTTTTCATTGGACATGTTTGGAGAAGTGATCTCTGGAGTCATCTCATATATATTTAATTGTTGTCGGGGATGGACTGCAGTGAGCAGTACCCAGTCGCACTTCTCTTTAGTTACTGAAGTTATTTTTTCCGAGTAGGCTTGGGTTCCGTCTCGGCCTCGTAAAGTGTTGCAGGCGCCTTACAGACATAGAGGTGATGATATCCTTACTTTACAGCTTTGAATAGTGGATGACCTTGTCGCGGTTATGACTTTTTGGTTGACCGTCTCTTCTGAGCTTTGAAAATAAAGGGATTCATTGTAAAGCCTCAGTCCCCAAGTGTGGTTTACGTGCTTCTATCTTGTATGGCTGGTGGGTTAATCATGATAAATATTTCACCATCTTGCATCCTTATTGGTGACTCTGTTACTTCTTTCATGGGAAACTAAAATATGGAGAAGTTCGGATTACCTTTGTCGGTAGTAGTTGTTGCTATGGTGAAGCTTTGGATGGAATCAACAAACGAGCAGTAATAGTTCTTGGCATCAGCTGTGATCAGAAGAGACTGCATTGTCGTGGGAACAAAGCAGGTTAGCTGCATGGGCTTCCTTGAAACAAAGGGGTTGGATGGACGTTTAAGCGGGTAACACTGTCCACGACCACGAGCTTTGGCGGGATGGCACAAGAAGTGGCCACAACTATGAACCTTGGCTGGCTATGGTCACGATCCTTGACAGGGAGGAGCGGTGGCTACGGTCACGAACCTTGGCAGGGAAGGGTGGCGGATACGGTCACGAACCTTGGCAAGAAGGAGGCGTGGTGGATACCGACATGAACTCTAGCAGGGAGACCTTGGTAGGAAAGATAAGCCTGGCCACGGACCTTGGTGGGGAGAGGTGTGGTGGCTAGGGCGCGAACAGGCAGGGGAAGGAGAAGGGGTGGCCACGGGCATGAACCTTGAACATTCATGGCCAGAATATCTACGGGCAATGATCGGTCGTTATGGCCCAAAGAAATGGTTTCTTCCTTTCATATAACTCACGTACGTGAGTTATTCCTTGTTCTCCTTATTTTCCTCTTTTTTTTCCCCGGTGAAGTGGCTCTCCCATTATTCTCTGCCTCCCGAAAGTAGTCGTGGGTGACGTTACTGATGAGGTGTATCTCCTTGTGAGCTATATTTTGATGTGTTAGCACCATCAGTAGACTTGGAGATGTGCTTGGATAGCTCATTCTGGAAATGGCGTTGTTTAGGTAACATATGTTCCGTGATTGCCTTCAGATACGCGAGGTTCTCCTTCTTGGTGTTAGTTGTGCCTCCTTTTGTTTCAGCAAGATCTTCTTGTATTTTTATCTATTTTGAGAGGCTTGGTGATGTCTGGATATGCATGGCGCCTGCAAAAGCGTTACGAAATGATCTATGTTGTTCCACCGCTGGTATTACCGAAATTGAGACTGGTAGCTGAACCTGAATTGAGGTCTAAGATCCATCATTCTTTATCAAATGGTTGAAGAACTGATTTTGTGACCGAGAGGTTGATCTCCGGTTGTGGTCTCCAATTGTTAACACCCAAAAATCGCTCATAGGTAAAATAATGTACTGTCAAAGTACTTTCTTTAGGTTCAAAAATCAAAATCATACAAAACGAGCCTAAACCAAGAAGTTGGCCGTTCACGTTTTGCTTCGGTTACAAAGAGATAAAATGGGTTGATATTAGGGAAGGGAAAGAAAAGAAAGTTGAGGAAACCAGTGGTGATTGAACAGAGTGTGAGGTTATTGAACTATGGAAGGAGAAGAGCTTGAGAATGATAAGCTTGTTCTTCTTATGAATATACAAGGTAGTCTATTTATAGTTGTAGGGAACACTCATTATTTCCTCGTAATTATTAGAGGTTGTGGAGAGATGGAGATAGTGGGATAATGGTGTGCTTACGCCCATGATGTTAGGGAAGTTTCTGGAAAACCGCAAACCATCATTCCATTACGTAGCCACGCTCACAACCGTTGCCACTACTTGTAACTTCCTTATCATGGGATGTTTCCATGCCACACGTTGCTGTAAAACACCAGACCAATACCCATAAATAATTCCCCATATAACGTGTTTTGATTTCTTGTAGAAATTAGTAGAATCATTGACTTGTTTCTAGTCTTTTCTATATTGTCACGATACTTGACTGTGTAATAGCCTAGGCTAGCCAGACTTTGTCGGCGTAGCTTGAAGAGACAACTCGATCCAAGAGTATGTGTGACTAACGAGCTTGCCATAAGATGGCGTCGTATATAACTAACCATAATAAGTCATCAAGATACGGGTGCCAAGCCAATGGCTAGCTAAGTCGTGGCGCGGGCACGACCTAATTGATAGCTAACCGAGTCGGAATGGACATGGGTGATAGGCTTGGAGAAATACAGTTGTGTCCATATAGCTAGGCTAGGCCGAGAGGCAAAGAGGTCGTTGCCAAAGAAATGACCAGGCTAAGAGGCAAGGTGGCCGTGGCTAGTTAAGCTAGAGACAAGGTGGTTGTGGCTAGCTAGATATGGCAAGCCGAAAGATGGGGAGGCCGTTGTCGTGATCAGGCTAGCTAGCAAGGAGACCGTGGCCATGGTTATCCAGGATAATAAACAAGGAGGTCGTGGCCAGGCCTGAAGACAGGGAGGTCGTGGCCATGGTTAGTCAGGCCTGAAGACAGGGAGGCGTGGCCAAGCTAGGTCAGGCCTGAAGAAAGGGAGTTTGTGGCCTGAGAGGCAGGGTGGCCGGATAGGCTAGGCTTAGAGCAAGGTAGCCATGAGCCAGGCCAAACTGAGAAACAGGAAGGTCGTAGTCGCTAGTTGGCTAGCTAGGAAGACTAGGAGGCCGTGGCCTGATTAGATAGTTGGCTAGCTAGGAAGATAAGGAGGTCGTGGCCTGATTAGATAGTTGGCTAACTAGGAAGTCAAGGAGGCCCTGGCCTGATTAGCTAGTTATCTAGCTAGGAAGTTTGTGGCCACGATATGGCTAGCTAGTTGGATAGCTAGGACATTGGTGGTCGTGGCTAGGTTATGAGACCCAACTAGATTAGCCTTGCTATGGAGTGCGGCCATGTTGGCGTTGGCACTTCGTTTGTAGCATACAGAACATATTCGAGGAATTCAGCCGTGGAAGTTCTGCGACTCGAAGTAATATTCCAAATATTATGCTCAAAAGTTTGAGAATAGCGTAGTAGCTTATTCTGAATATTTATAATTGCAACATCAATGTAGACCGATCAATGCGCTGAATGGTTGGAAATTTTTTTCTCCGTTTGTATGTAAACTTTTCTATATCAACGGACCTTTCTTTTCTAGCAAAAACAAAAGACGAACAACAACTAGCAAAATTACTAGTCGATGGTGGTTGACAGTAGTGGTAATTGTGGTGGATGTTGGTGAATAGTAAAAGACCATTGGTGAATATTATACACCACTGCATAATTTTCATGATGTTGCAACAAAAATAATATGATAGAGAGAGTTTTTTGACAACTAGAAGCACAAGTATATTTTTGGGAATTTTGACAAAGTACCCTTCTTTTAAAATACACTAACCAAACTATCCCCGTTGTTTTTATAACTTTTCAAAAGTGCCCGATTTTTGATCATTTTTTTTTCAAAAAAAAAATGGTAAACGTCTGTTAGACGCGGTTATGTTCCAGGTGGCATATTATAAAAGACAGTTAAACCCCTCAACAGATTGGGTCATTGTTTCAACTTGACACTGAGTTGATTTGATTCCTTGTGCGCGTGAACCGTCGTCATTTTTTTCAGTCTCACACAGGGATGAACCCTAGTTCTGCAACAATAATATTTCTTCAACTATATGTGTGACTGAATCCAACTATTCATCACCTCATATCCCCATTTACAAGTCAAAACCCATATTTTCAAAATCCCCAAACCATAAAACCTCAACCAATTGAGTTTCAAATCAAGAATCAAGGAACCCAGATTTTAAATCAAAAAAATGAAATCAGTGAAGACCATAAATTAATCAAGCATAATCATTCATTAAACAGGTTAAATTATGCGATAAAATTGAAAATTCAACAAATACAACAATACTCATTCTCTCCATCAAAATCGGAACCCACCATTCCCTTTTCAATTTTCTTCAATTGCTCAAAAACAAATCAGAGATACTTGTTCGTCATTAAAACTTAATAGGTAAGCTCTAGTTAAAATTAGTCACCCAAAAGAAACCTAAATTTTCTTCTTTATCAACAAAATACAGTAATCTTCATATCCCTGCACATGCATAATAAAAAAACTCGACCTTCATTAAACTTTCAAATCTATGTTACATAACCTAGATATGATGTTACTATCTTCTTTTTCATATTTATTAGATTTTCTCTACAGTTGATTTTTTAGGGTTATAACATGATTCAAATTAATATCATAGTTAACACCATAAAATCAACCCTACAAAACCAATAATCGAAATATGGAGCCAACAGGGAAAAAAATTGAGATAGAGAATGAGGGTTTGTCTACGGGAGAAGTAGGAGAAGACAAGAAAACAAAGAGACGGTTGTTGTGAAGGATTAGAAAAAGGTTGTACATGGGCCGGTATGGTCCAGGTTTCTTATGAACCCGGTACATGTACCTGGAGTTGACCGGTACCTCATTTTGAAGACTGGTAAATGTATATGTACATGGACTTATACATGTACCTGTAAGACCAGTCTGGTTCAAGACTGGTACCGGGTTTTTACCTATTAAAAAAGTGTTTTCAAACTATACAAAAAAAAAATATCCAAAAACACAAAAGAGAAAAAATAAAGATCAAGTTTAGTAATCAATACAATCAAACCAGTTACGAAAGCAACAATGAGAATTCATACCAACCATTCATACAAATATTTACTACGAACACAACATAAATTACACAACCAACATGCATTGGATTCTTCAATTTCAACACAAATCATCTAAGAACCCTGTTTTCCATTGCAGCCAACCAAAACTGTTGTAATCTCGATATCCTGCTTCCTTGAACACAAGCATTATAACCTAAATTTTCAATTTCAATACAAATCATCCCTAAGAAGTAAGAACCCTAATTTCTATTTCTTACTCAACTCAACCACAATTCAAACACCAATAACGTATTCAATCCCTAAGAACCCATCAAAATACTGTTTAATCTCTCAATTTCTTCTTCCTTGTTCTTCTCATTCTCTATCAGCAGTTCAACAACTCTATTCTCTAATTTCCCTTCAGCAACACCACCAGATCAATCTCCTTAATCAAATTTATTAATAAGAAGACAAAATCATGTTAGAGGAACGAAAATAAAACCAAAAATCAATCCAAATCCATCTCAAATAAAACCAAAAATCAGATTCAAACATGCAATTAGTAACCCAATGGTCATCAAACAAATTACCCAAATTAGAACACTGTAAATCCATTGTTTACACATCACAAGATCCCTGTAAACCCATTGTTTCTCTATAAGATAATAAACCCAAAATCATCTTTTATTCCATCTTTTATCGTGACGACTTCATCACCTTCGTCTTCTCAGAACCATCAAGAACATCTCGAATTCCATTTCTCACTGACTCAGAGTTGGTGAAGAAGAAGGAAACATAATGATTATAGATTTGGTCGAGAGTAAAGTGAAGTAAATACCTAGCATCAACGACTAGGATTCACGGGAAATCAAAGGTTAGGATTAAACATGTACTTTGGTTCGGTACATTCCGGGAATTTGAGCAGAATCGGTACATGTACCCTTTATATAACCGGTTCTTGATTGTAGTCTCGTTCCCTGTACCTTATTCCCCGGTTCTGGTCTGGTACAAGTCCAATTTTATCGTTTCTGGTCCGATTCTCCGGTTCCGGTTTGGTTCTTGTGCAGCCTTAGATTAGAATGGGGAAAAGATGTTTTTAGTTTCTGATATGTTTGTATTTAGGTTTTGAGAGGATAAACACGTAATTATACCCGGTTGTTTGACTTGGTAAACGAATTTTGACTAACTTACGCGGGACACGATGGAAAATAAAACATAAAAGACAATTCTGAAACGTTAAAAGAAAACAAGGACATGTTATTGAACCGGATTTTGAGAGTGGGCATTTTATCCAAAGAATTCCAATAAAACTACATTGGGGCATTTTTATTTTTATTTTTTCTTTTAATGAAACTATATTGATGCTAGGAATTCCAAGGATATATCACGAGAGTTGATCCAAGGGGCACTTTATCGTGAGTGCGTCCCTCACACTTTCTCTCGTCACTTGAATTTCCCCCGTGAGATATAAATGAACCATTTCCGTTAAAAACGGTTTTGAAAACAGTAGGTAAACTTAAATCTGAAGTCCGTATCAGTGGGACGTGGCTGGTCATTTTCCTGACTCGGATTTCGGGCAGTATAAAAGCAAATCATTTCTACATTTGATTAAAAGATAAAAGATTCTATCAATGCTCTCACCAACCTGTCTCCCCCACTCACACACGGCTGAGCAACTCAACAGCTTTTTCTTCCCCCACCACCGCCTCACCCAAGTACAAGTAGATGTCCTCTTCATTTCTCGACACTCTTTACTAAGAAACCAGAGGGTCTTCATCGGAAAAACAAATGCCTAACCCGTTGAGAAGAAAGTCTGGTTCTAGTTCTTTAGACAGCAAAAATGAAGAGCACGAGGAGTCACCGTGTTCTAATGGTGGTAAGAAATTGAGTGCCGCTAAGTACAGAGAAATTTTACTCAAGAACCAAGGAAGGGAAGGGGATGAGAAATCAGGTAATTATAATACTCTATTTTGACTTTTGTTAATGAAAATTGAGCATAATGGTGGTCATTTCAGTGATTTGGCTCAAGGTGGACAATGATTTGGCTCAAGGTGGAGATGGTATGGAAATTGAGCATAATGGTGGTCATTTCAGTGAAAGTAAGCTTGTTCAGCGGTCTGGGAAAATAAGAGATGGAAGTAAAAACTTGGAAATGTCTGTCTCTATGGAAGAGGGAGAGAACACAGTGCCTCTGGAAACAGAAGAGGTTATTCTAATTAGGCATGTTGGTTTTTCCATTCTCTCTTAGTTGATTTGTGTGAGATGGTTCTGATTTCGTTCTTGTGTGTTGCATTAGGATGGAGGGAAGCTAAATGTCAAGGTTTGTGGAGGAGGAATCAGTGAAGATTGTTCCAAGGATGTACAACCCAAGGATGCAGTGTTGATGGCGGAAACGGGAAGCAATGATGATAATGTTTGTGTCATCCGCAAGCTTGGTGAAAATACTGGAAAGCTCTTGTGAGTGAATGTTGTTTTTTTCATGTTTAATCTTATTAGTGATACCGAATAGCTCTACTCTAATGTCTAAACTTGTGTTTATGGAGGCTTAACCTTCACCGGCACTGAGATGTACTTCAAAACTAAATGGTGCAACAATTTTTCTTTCCTTCTGTCCTTTTTAGCCATAAATGTTGGTCCCGTTGTAGTATGTGAACCATGCCCACTGGTTTTTGCTAGGCGATTGCTGTTTTAGTAATTTTCTTTTTGTTTTTTGTAAGTCCCGCATAACTTTTTTTTATTCATGTTGAATTGCAGGGGCTCCAACGTCAAGGGTTGCACAAATAACTATCATCTCGAATGTGCTGATCCGCCCCTAAAGGATGTGCCACCTGGAGATTGGCATTGTGTCTGTTATGTTAAGAAGAACATAGAGTCAGGTGTTCTTTTTTGCCCTGGAGCAGTAGAATCCAATTTGGATGATGTACAAGTGGAATTGGCAGATTCCACTAGTGTGGATACTACTAAAAACAGTTCATGCAATAACAATGATTCTAATGGCAATGTTGAGAAGCTGAAGGAGAGGCTTGTACGTGTCGTTGCGTCAGATTCCAAGTTTGTCGAATACTGGGTTCCTGTTAAGCTTTCCAATGTCCAGCTTGAGCAGTATTGTGGTATCCTACTTTCTAATTCAGAGTTACTTCGTTCATCTTCAAAAAAATATGTTATTGCTGAGGCCCTCTGTAATGTTCTTAGCTCTGCCAGGAAGGTGAGACTTACTTTTGTTACTCTTGATTCGTTATTTATATAGGTGAAAAATAGTAGCTTCATATCTGATGTTTCACCAATTAATCTAGATGTTTATTTTCATTTACCAGAGTTTTTACCAGAGTTTCACCAATTTTCTTCTCATTGTTTGGAGTTTTTACCAGAGTTTTGTAAAATTTTCTTGGTGGGTATCACCTGTCTTACATGGTTTCTTATATGGGATATGTTTTTGCAGTGTTGCGACCATCCATATTTTGTGAACCCTTCTTTGCAGAAAGTGCTCACAGATGGTCTGTCAGAGGCCGAGTATTTGAATGTCGGAGTAAAAGCAAGTGGCAAACTACAAGTACTGATAAGATCCTTTCAGAGACAAAAAGCAAGGCTTAAGAGTACTGATCATTTTTCAGGTGTAGGAGCTGATCCTTGCCGTGTTGTCATTAAATTTCCAGGGTATACTAATCACATAATGTGAGTTATGTCTCACTCTAATGTCTTTGATGTGGCAGTCAAATGTTGGCTCCAGTGGAATCTCTCTGGGAGATGTCTTGGATGATTTTGTGCTTCAGAAATGTGGTGTGGATTCCTACGAACGTGTTGATCGTGGATTCGTTGCATCAGATGAGGAATTTGCCAATCAGAAGCAATCTGCCATGAACAAGTTCAATGATACGGAAAAAGGGAGAATTGTGTTTTTACTAGATCAGCGTGCTTGCCTCCCAGGCATTAAGATATCATCAGTTGATATGGTAATTCTATATGACAGCGATTTGAACCCGTACAATGATTTGAAAGTTCTGCAGAAGATCACTATTGTCTCGCAGCATGAGCAGTTAAAAGTGTTCCGGTTATATTCGTTGTATACTGTGGAGGAAATGTTTCTAATTCATGCTAAGCAAGGTCTGACTGATGATGCACAGAACTTAAACCGTTCCACGATCCATCAGTTGCTCAGATGGGGTGCTTCTCATTTATTCAAAGAATTGGTCGAGTTCCATGGTTCCTCCACATCCTCCGATCCAAAAATTTCTTCTGATAATTTGGTGAAAGAATTACTTGGTCAGCTGGCTCTGGATGCTGGAAGCCCTAGTCCAATCAGTTCCTCAATTGTTGTGAAAGTTAATCAAACAGGAGGGACATATTCTAGAGATATATCTTTACCTGGTGAGCTGGAGATGCAGTCGGTTGACGAAGACCTGCCTCATGTCTTCTTCTGGACAAAATTACTGGATAGGAAGACCCCAGAGTGGAGATATTTGCCTGCTGCATCCTCACCTTTGAAGAACCGTAAACGAGTTAAGTACTTTGAATGTTCATTGAAATGGCGGACATTGACAATGATGATGTCACGAAGAAGAAACGGAAGGGTTTTACCGGTACCACAGATGCACCTGTTGTAGAAGATAGAAGAGAAGTCGGTGGTCTCATCAAAGAAGGTAAAAGGATAGATGATACCAATGAGCAGGACCAAGTTGGGTTAGTGCCCTGGGAATTTCCATCACAGCCAGCTATAACTGACAACCATTTTGAGTTGCCTACTTACAATGATGCTTTGCAAGATACAATGCTGCAGCAGTCTGAGCTTATAGACAGATGTGTAGGTGGTACACGAGTAACAGATTTCAGAAGCTTGGGGGTTGTTCCGGACTGCATTAGTCACCATCCTTTACATATTGCTCAATCGACTTATGCTCGGATTTCTCAGACTCTGCTCCAGGGTGACCCTCTTTTAAATGAATTGGTTAGAATTCGCCAAGAGCGGGAGAAAGCTGTGAAATTCCACGAAGAATCGGTTAGTGTTTACAGTACCTTTTCAGTAGTCATTATTCTCTTAGGTGAACTCCTGTAAATCAGTTATTCCAAATGGATTTTTATTTATGTTTTGCATGTGTAGAGAACGCGGATCAGATTTGATTATCACAAGGAGGTGCAAGAGATCTATAAAAAGTATAGCAAGCTTCATTATGATAATGATACTGCATTAGCTCGGACAAAGAATGCAATTGATACAAATTATAACAAAGTCACCATTAATGTGATGTTAGCCAAGTATTTAAGGGACAAATGTCTATGAGACTACCAGGACTGCTGGATGACATCAAGGTATAGCTCCCTCACCTTTGAATTTTGCATTTGAGAATATTTTTTTGGTAGCTATGCAAATTTTGAAATTTAGAGCTACGTTTATAATGCCGTAATAGTTAATGGTCATTTTTATTTGCTTGGGAAAGGATTAGGTCTCATCTTATGTTCACCCGCAATGATCGGTGTAAGAGACGCGTTAGTTAGCTGCTCTCCAAAATTCTGTAAGTCTGTGTAAAAGAGTCTTTTTGTAGAGAACTGAGTAATTACAAATCCTCAACTCAGATGGGGAGTATGACATTTGTTTTGGTCATACATGCACATAGATAGGTATACATGTATAAACAGTATATGAAATGATTGTTATCAGGTAAAAATTTATTATATCGTATTTCTGGTTCCATTTTGATGACTAAAACTCAATTATTGTTATCAGGCAACAAAAAAAATCAAGTGTATTACATACAGTAAATACAAATCTCATCCCACCAGTAACAGTGAATGTTACGCAATGATTTACCATCTTTAGTTCCTATGGAGCATTCTTTACAAAAAATGGAGGTGATGCAGACAAGTCTGTTGGGAAATGGTTTCCTGATTTTGAACAATGATCTTTAAAAAATAGGGTGGTAGACTTATAAACTCTGATTCTACAGCTGCAATAAAAGCCTTTCTGTCAGACAAACTACCATGGTTTGTTCAGGCAAGATTAGAAGTCTTATAATGAAGGTGAATTTCATTTGTTGTGTGAGGGAGATAAACATTACAGCAGATGCATTGGGTAGAGGATTGGAGAGGGGGGTTAGTCAGACATTTGAGACTAGACCGAGTTTCATTAGTCGCATGTACAGTTTTATTACAGATTTTGTTAGTTCATGGGCCAGAAAATGGGTCTGTGTTTTTGGAACTGCAAGAAATCCTAGAGTACGTACACCAAAAGAAAAATCTTACACGACCAGCAGTTTAAAGATTTTAAAATAAAAATCGTCAGAGCTTTTTCATTGAATTGTGCTTGTCAGACTTCGGAACGGCTGTTTCTAGGATTATCTTTTTCAGACCAAGAGAAATAAACCATGCAACAGCCTCCAAGACCGCCAAGCACTCCAAATGGTCAGCTCTTAAATCTCCATTGAAACTGGTACACCTTGATCCCATGTGCACAGTTACAGATAATGGTCACTTATTTATGGACCATGGCATATCATTTTAACAGCACTAGCTTTCTCTTCATGAACTCTAGCTGAGGTCCTTAGAAAAGCAGTGATAGCTTGAATTGTTTTCTTAGGGTTCGGAAAATTTGTTGTTAAGCACCATTGTGCATCTCTCCTTCCAGAAGGACCAAGCTTTAACAGTCATTGGGTCTAGAGAAGACCACTATCAAATTGTTCAAACCAAGAAAGAAACAATAAACCAAACAAAATTTATACATGTTAGATCACCTGAAGCTTAGGATTAAATTCCTCAGATCATCTTAACAGTAAACTGTGGGAGCATCAGCAAACTTTACACGTTAGATGATAGATTGGGTGAAGCATGATACCTTTTCTTGAGATTCAAATTTAATAACAAACTCCTGCCTGGTCTCATCTTCGATCTGACATAGTTGTATTGTTGCATAGTCTAATCGTTCCTCGATTGTCTCTGTCGACTGCGGCTGTAGAACAATTAGTAACATATCAAATTTTTATATTATTCAATTAAACTTGTGTGAACTGCAAGTTTGTAATGAAGTTAATCCCGCTACATGCATCTGAAGAAATCATCAGAGAATAGTTTGGAATTAGGTGTAAAACCTGTGTTTACTCACTACATAAACATTTCCCTCTCCGAGAGCACGAAGCTCCCTATGAATCTTCAATTATATAAGAGCCACCAACTTGAGAAGTTCTTCTTTCCACGCTGCAACGTCATCAACTTTTCCCTCGTAAACCCCCAGGCATTCCTTTTCTATTTGTCGCAACATGTTCTTGCGTTCCTCAACATGCTTACCATCCTCGAACCATATTTGCTGCAAACAAATCATGATTTTTACTCTCAACTGAAAAGTACATAGCAATTATAAGAAGAAAAATCAAATTATGAGTGTTAAATTGGCTAAAATATTTACTCTTAATTTCTGCAATAAAACCTGGTAAGTGGTATTTGCCCTCACAACCCTAAAAGGGCGTGCTATCGACTTTGGAGCTTGATCAACTACTTCTTGTAAGCGTCCCAGCAACCCTGGTCAATCTCAGACGACGTATGGTCGTGTTCAGCATAGCTCGGACCAACCTCATCCCATATTGCAAAATAACAAGGATATGCTATAAGAAATAATGTCAGAGACGACGGTTGGTCTTCAAGAACATGCTTTAAGAAGTTATAAACTGAACCCTGTGTGGTAAACTTTCACAGTGCATGCTGGTAAAGGTATCCGAAGAGATTTACCTCATTTGTGCAGCATGAACTCCAGCTAGTGTATCCTCAATGACAATACACCGGAAAGAAGGGAGGAAGTAACACAGCCAATCTTGGAAAATAAAGAGTAGAAACACTCAATCTTGGGTCACATGCAAGACCGTGAGGATGTCGTAGAATATCAAATCGCATATGAAAGGATACTAAAAACTTACATTTTTACATTGAAAATAAATAATGGCCCTCTGGAGAATATGTTAGTTGGTATACCTCAGAAGGGGGCACATTAAGTTATTTTGATGCAACTAAAATAATATCTGGCGCAGGTTTTCAAACGCGCCTGCTGATACAATTGCGTCAAATCTAGAACAAAATGGGATGCACAACACAGTCAGATCAAGGAAAGGTCGATAAGGGTAAGTTAAAAACCAGTTTATTGCTCAAATCATTGGAAAAGGATTTAAGCAAAACCACCATAAGCATCCTTCACTGAGCTGCTTATGCGTACATAAAAAATAAATAATACATGTGAGGACCATCTTTTCTATTTCATTTTATGCTACTTATGAAAAGACAGAGCCGCAGACTTGGGTAACAAGAATGGGCACCGAGCAACATAAGAGAGATTATTACGTTTCGTGTTTGTAATTTTAGAAATCAGGGGCTGAGATAATTCATCTATAAACTACAGATCACTGTACAAATGGAGATGGTAAGTACTCAATAGGCCACCACCGCATTGATGACCACTAGGAGGTAATCTGGGAATGCAACTTTGGGTTTACTATGGATGTATAAACATCAGCCTAAAAGATATATTGGCTTACATCAACAAAGGTAAACCAGCAGCAGCTAAATTTGCATCAATCCGATCAGCACTGGAAGCAACAGCTACTTTGAGGCCATTTTTTTGACTCTGAAGCATAGAAACTATAAGTCACCTATTGATAAAGCAAAGCAATAAATAAAAGACATGAACCAGTGTCCTATCTTACCTCTGCAGCGAGTTCAAGGGCACCAGGAAATCCTATTCCAGAGTCTGATTTTGAAAACTGCAGGAAGTTTTGAATATTCATCATATTAACAGCAAGTCCAAAACCGAAATGATCTGGTACAAGTTACAACACTCAAATCTCATTTCTTTTGCCTATCAATTACCTTCCTGAGATATATTTCAAAAAGTGAAAAACAGTTACTTTGCCACCTCAGTATCAAATCCCTCAACTCCCTTTAGAGAAGCAACACCTCCTAGAAAAATTTGCCTCCCCTGATAGTCCAATCAACCAAACACAACATAGCAAACTATCATTAACGCCAATGACACAAAGAAAAAGAATATCTTAATGACATTATTGTGTGTGCAGAAATTTACCAGTTCCAGTAAAAGGTGCAAATGTTCAGCTGTAACTTCCGCGCCCATTTCTGCAAACAAATCAATCCCAGCCATTCGAGATGGTTCTTCACCATCACAAAGAACACCATCCATATCCAACAACACAGCCTACACTTCCCCCACTTATTGTCAATTTCACTAACATTTTTATTCCTCTACTTTCAAAAAAGATGCACTAATATTCTTCCTAATATACTTTCTACATTGGCGCATCCGAATTGATGAATCAAACTCGATTCTGAACCAAAGAACGATAACAAATTTAACTTCGAGAAACAAGGATAACTAACAGGAATCGAAGTTCTCTTGCTAAACGATGGCATCCACAATCGTAACACCACATCTAACTAAATTACCTGTTTGTGGTACACTTTTATATAGACATTTATACACTTCACAACACCCTCTTATATCTTCAATCTAGACATACAATTGAAGGGGGGACTTTCCCCCTTGCATCTTCAATAGAGCAACTTACACCATTAAAATACAGTAATACAGCAAATTCAATTCATGATTCAATTCATACACAAAATGGCTAATCATGCCCTAAATTATCATAGCACAAAATAAAAATCACACACAACTTTCTCAGCGAATATCTGAATCTATTCATTTACTAACAGTAACAGTAAGAGGAAGAGTTTCTCAATAAAATCTAGTTACATCATTATCATCATCAACCAACTACAAATATCTAATGATCAAATCTAACCGTAGAGAATGTGATCAACATAACCAAACCAGGAATATCAAGTTGGGGGAGTGAGGGAATCCGATAGTCCACAGCTTGATTTCCGCAGCAGGATGACCAAAAGCACACCGATCCATATGACGAAACAGATAATTCCAATCCGCACCTTCCCACTCATAAGCTCAGAAAGGTCATCCTTGAGATTCGTGTCATCGATTTTTAGTAACGATTTCAACCGATTCAAATCAGTCCCAGATCGTTTTAGAAGATCTACCATCATCATCATCTCCGCTTCTGATTCTTCAGATTCATTTGGTGAAACGTTCGCAGTGCTGTTGATGACTTCAGGTGAAGCTGAGTGAGGAAAATTCAAATTTATGTTAATAATTACTTTCGAAATTTCTGTTGCGGTTGAGGTTCGAGATTCGTCAGATTTAGCTGGAGTTGAATTCACAGAGTAACTGGTAGATGAAGTTGAGCGAGATGAATCTGTATTGAAAACAAGATTCTGCAATTGCAAAAAGAATAAGAAACAATTAAAATCGATTCTATTCAGAATTTATCAATCAAATTATGGGAATATATAAAGTTAGTTGAAGTTACTTCATCTGTTGTAGGAGAAACAAGAAGATCAGAATCTAAAATCTCAGAAGATTCGATCGAAGATCCGGTATCCGGAGAAGTTACTTTGATTTCTTCAACATGTGAATTCATCATCGGAGACGGTGATTCAGAAACAATCTTCAAAAACGAAAAACAAAAATGAAATACAAAATCAGTAAATGAAGTGAAGAAGAAGGCGATTAAGAATTTAAGATAGGGATTTTGGTTACTTCATCTGTTGTAGGAGAAACAAGAAGATCAGAATCAAGCATCTCAAAAGATTCAATTGACGATTCAGTGTCCGGAAAAGTTACTTTAACTTCTTCATTAGCAGGTGAAGTCATCGTCGGAAACGGAGATTCAGAAGCAATCTTCAAAAACCAAAAACAAAAACGAAATACAAAATCAGTAAATGAAGTGAAGAAGAAAGCGATTAAGATAGAGATTTTGGTTTTGAACTTACATCTTTGGATTCTTGGTGAAGATGATTTGCAGTTCTTTTCGGTGGATTTGATGAATTACTAGGAGGATCTCGTTGTTGTAGTTGTTTGCGGATCGGAATTTTCATCGTGTTTTCTGGCGGGAGATTTATTTTCAAATTTTGGGATTTTGAAATTTGAAAATAAGTAAAATAGAGATGGACGAGACGAGAGGAGAGACTGGAGAGCGAGTATTTATACGAGTTTCTGGAAAGTCCCATCTGTGTGGGCCGTGTACTTCTATTCTAGGCGGTGGTTAGTGCCGGCACTAGTTGAATGTTAGCCCAAAAAAAAGGTTTTCCCTATTTCCTACCCCACTTCTCCTATATCCCATCCCCTTCACAATTTTTAAAATAAAACTACTTTTGGATTTTGATTTTTCCTATTTACCTACTACAGAAGTCAAATTATATGACCATGACTACTAATACTTTTATTTGTCTTCTTTCAAATAATCTTTCGTTTTCATTCAAAAAAAACCAATAAAAAACCATAAAGTTCGAAACCCTTGGTTAGATTTCTATTCAATATAGCACATATCCTTTTTATCTTTTAATTTCTAGAGGCATATACGAATTAATTGGCGACTAATGGATCAATCATTATTATGGGAAATTTCGTTACTGAAAATCTAGAGGAAAATATTCAACCCTAGATAAATCGATCATATAAGAAAATAATTAGGCGAAATCTCTTACGGCCGCTCGGTTTAAAGACTTCTTTGGGATTGAGAAGCTCTATTGGTACCGTTGGTGGAAAACTAGATAATTGCAGTTTATTATTAGTTTTCGATTGCTTTGATTGACTAACGGTTGTTGAACTTTGATTGCACCTAGTTTGTTTATACTTGAGAATCTTCTCCGATATAAGATTCACTCAAACTAGATCGAAGTTTCGACGGGGATCTTTAGACTGTTTGTAGATCTAAATACGTCTTGTGATAATCCATTGTTAACAGACTCTGTTATGTGCGTGATTGATCACAAGAGATCCAAGTTGATTGTGTGCAGGTGTTTATTGAAGATCTAAGAAGATTTGAAGACAAATAAGACTTTGAAGATTTCTGATTTGGGTTCATAATCTTTGGTGTGCACAATACTTGTTTCGGTTAAAGAGGATCCAACTATAATCAGTTTATCCTTGTGGTAGATTGGATTGATTAGTTGAGTAGATCGGCATCAATACGTTTCTTTGTGATTCAAAGTATTGATTGCAAAATCTAGACGATTACTTCGGTAATTGTTAGTAGATAGATCTAAGGACCTGACAAAGGAGTTTATTGAGATAAACATAAGAGCCTTTTGTCGAACTCACATCACTTGGTTGGAAGTGTGGCAAATCGATTTCAAGATTGTAAGTATGAAAGAGGACTTACAGAGTAAGGATGTCGACATACTTTGAACATGTGCAGTAACGCTTATCTTTAATTGTTCAAAGTTATTCCTTAATAGCTAAAGGAAGAAAATCCCAGGCTCGAAACATAAATAAGTTAAGAATCTTTTATTTAAGGTTTTCAATTTTATTTTAGGAAAATGAGAATTAGTAATGTGCATTTACTAGTTGGAGATTTTCCAAAGAGATTTTCGGTCAATATTTTGACAGAGCATTTCGGGGAATTATGGAAACCGAATTTGGAATACATTGCATATCTTGAGAATATTTTTCGGTTTTGAAAATTCCTTGGTGTCCCAACTTCCTTGTCTATAAATACTTGAAGTTTGCATTTCTAGCAAACTAATCCTTTGTGACATGACAAACTTCTTGGTTGTGTTGTTACCGGTGAAGCCGCCTATTCGGAGAGGAGAGTAACATAATTAGGTGAAATCTCTTACTACGCTCGGTTTAAAGTCTTTTTTAAGGATTGAGAAGCTCTATGAGTACCGTTGGTGGGAAACTAGATAATTGCGTTTTACCTTGTGTTTTCGATTGATTTTATTGACTAACGGTGGTTGAACTTTGATTGCACCTAGTTTGTTTATGCTTGAGAATCTTCTCTTCTGATATAAGATTCACTCAAACTAGATCGAAATTTCGACAGGGATCTTTAGACTATTTGTAGATCTAAAGACGTCTTGTGATAATCCATTGTTAACAGACTCCGTTATGTGCGTGATTGATCACAAGAGATTCAAGTTGTTGTGTGCCGGTGTTTATTGAAGATCTAAGAAGATTTGAAGACAAAGAAGATATTGAAGATATCTGATTTGGGGTTCATAATCTTTGGTGTGCACAATACTTGTTTCGGTATAGAGGATCCAACTATAATCGGTTTATCCTTGTGATAGATTAGATTGATTAGTTGTGTAGATCGGCATCAATATAATTCTTTGTGATTAAAAGTATTGATTGCAAAATCTTAAAAATTACATTTGGTAGTTGAGAATAAAATAGATCTAAGAACCTGACGAAGGAGTTTATTGAGATAAATAGAAGAGCCTTTGTCGAACTCATATCACTTAGTTGAAGAGAGTTTCTACCAAACAGATTTGTTGTTCCTTTACTGTTTGGAATACTAACCAAAGGAATTGTTCCAAGTACGTGGTTTATTACAAGTTGGAGTCGTGGGAATACAGACAGAACTAGGTGAACTATAGGTTTAGTTGCTTGGTCTCAACTATACAAAGTTGGTTTGATTTTGTATAGCGGCTTAATCCTGAGAGTATTCGATTCTGGACAAGGTCCCGGGGTTTTTCTGCATTTGCGGTTTCCTCGTTAACAAAATCAAATCTTGTTGTGTCTTTTACTTTTCTATTTCCGCAATTTTAATTTTTTTTATTATAATTAGAAGTAAAATACACAAAGGTTAATTCATATTTACTTGATAGTAATCCTATTGTGTTTGGTTAAGTCCGAACCATTTATCAAGTAAACATACTTCGTTGTTGTATTGTCTCGATCTCGTATCCATAGACGATCACACAAAGTGTGAACCGATTAGTTGTATTATCTCGACTCAGTCCATAGACAATCACTTTCGGAGAAAGGACTTATAGGTGGAAAAGTTTTAGATTGAGGTATATTTGGGTACCCTCGTCTTTTCAATTGGTATCAGAGCAGGCAAACACGAAATGATCTAACAATCTGTATTTGGTGCGATTCAACCTATAAGCAAATGAATCTATTGTGTGATTCAGTTAACGTACCACCAAGATTTAATGGGATAAACTAACCATTGTCTGCTATGAAAGCCTTTCTTCAATCCCGAGATTTTAATACTTGGCTATTAATCGAAGACGGATATCAACAACCGATGGATTATTCGGAAACAGAGTTTAAACGCTTAGCGTTTTATACTCATGAAGAAAGAATTCTTGCAAAGCAGAATTCTGATGGTTTGAATGCCATCATACATGCAGTTAGTCATGATCTTCTACATCATGTGCTGGATTGTAGGACTTCTAAAGAAGCGTGGGACATTCTTGAGACTGTATTCGAGGGAGATGAATCTGAAAAAGAAGCTAGACTTCTTTCCCCTTCATCTGAATGGGAACATATCAAAATGGATGATAACGATACTTTCGAGGAGTTTAACTCTAAACTTTCTGAGATTGTTAATGCATCTTTTTTTCTTGGAAAGGTCATACCTGAAAAGGAAATAGCATGCAAAATTCTCAGATCGTTACCATCCAGATACGAGTCTAAAAAACCTGCCATAATAGAGGAAATAATCTTTCTATACTTTCTCGAAGCTCTCTTGTATGAAAGTTAAAGATCTTTGATAAAGAAATTCTGCCGAAGAATCATACTGAGAAACGTTGCCAAGAGGACTAGGTACCTGTTGAAAAAGAGGTTAACTCAACTATTGTGCTTCTAGCGCAACGAATTAAGGACATCTTATCTATTGATAAACGTGTTCCTGATACATTATCATTTTGCCATAAAAAGGGTAATGATGAAGTACGATGCTTCAAGTGTCGTAGATTCGGACATATGGCAAAAATTTATCCCAGCAGAAGAATTCGGAAGTGCAACAAGGCGTATATCTCCACTCTTGATGATATTTCGGAGGAAGAATCCAATGAAGAAATATCTAATTGCAATGCACTTCTTGCCAACTCTAACAATGATGAATTCTGTGAGTCTAATCAACTCCTAGAAAAACTTGGGTTGGAAATTAAGGAAAATAAAAGGTTAAGCCTGGTACTTGAAAACCTTTTGAAATTCCTTTCAGATAAAACCTGTATGGTAAAATCTGAACAAGAAAAATTGGGTTAAAGATCCAAAGAATCAGAAACTAGTTTTTCTGATAACTTGATATGTTCTTCATGTGAAATAAATAATCACATTGCAATCTTCCTTGGAAATAAACTTATCAAAGCACTTCGCAAAGGGGATAAAGAAGACTGGTAAGTTTATGAGATCAAAAGAGGAAATTGCAAACTCTTGCATCTACAAGAGAAAGAAAGAACAAAAGGAAACACAGTCTATTGTGTTTATAAGCCATCCTAAGGATGTCTTCGTTAACTATGGTGAGAATAATTCTCACCTCAACACACACTGATTGTGTTGAACTAGCTTCCTCACTTGTTTTCCAAAAAATTCTGATTGTGAGGAAGCATAAATCTGGGCAAGTTGTTCATGTCTCTGTTTCTTTAGTGAAAAATAATACTCCCTCCGTCCTAAATTAAAAGTCCGCTTTGACTTTGTCAAAATATTAAGGAAATCCTATAAAATATCATGACTAGCCTATTTATTGTTATATTATTACCAAAATTAAATTATTAGCTTAAATTTGATAGTATTATTATTTTAGGAAATATTTTAAGAAAATAAAAACAAATTTTTATTGCTTTTATTATGGAATCCACAATTTAAGAAATATTTTTTCCTCCATTTGATTTTGGTTTCCCGCACTAAAACTTTAGAGTCTTTCGAATTTTTATTTGAGAGGGAAAAAAATTGAAAATTTAGATTATTTCCTCTTTAGATATACTCGACCATGGAAATTTGAGATTTTGTCATAAATTTTTTTGATCCTTTCCCATGTATATAGCTATGTTTCAAAAAAAGAGATGAAAAGATTAATACAGATGAAAAGGTTATGTAAGAATAAGTAGAAGTTTTATTAGAAATTTTATAACTATCCATAAATGTTTTTATTTAAAAAAGGAATGACAATTAATACAAAGTTATTGAGTAAGTTTTTTTCCTTATATATGGTGATATTATTTAAGATTTTGATATTAAAAATGATTTTATGATTATTAAAAATAAATGGTATATTTGATTTTTTAAGGGAAAAGTATGTCTATAAACAGAGCGGACAGATAAAAATGGACAGACCAAAGTAGATATTAGGACAGATAAAAAAGGACAGAGGGAGTAGATATCTTTTATTTTTGGAAAAATAGTTTCGGTTTCCTTAACCAAATTATTCCTTGATTTTCTCCCATTTTATATACCTTTTTCCTGTCCGAAAGAATACTATTTTATTTCAATGGAGAAATCGGTAAAACAAGGGTCATCTCTTGATGATTTAGCACTCTATGCATCAGTCATGATGTCTCTCTTCATGATAACTCTCAAGATTCTCTAAGAAAACAGATTCTTACTGTTAAAGGTCGCATTAGATATCATGAGCTGATGATAAAGGATTCAAAAGAAGTACTAGCTAATCTTCATTCTCAACTGTTTGAGATGAACAATTCATCTACTGAAAAGGGAAGTGCTCAAAAGAATTTGAATCCAGTTTTTGAAAGCAATCTTCACAAGAACTGAGAAGGAAAAGTATACATCAATGTTTGATTTCTTTCAATAATTGTGTTAGGTCTATTTTATGAATAAAACTATCTTATTATGAATAAAATTATTTGGTTAATAATTTTTCTTGTAGTTTATGTTTACATAGCCTGTGCTTGAATGCTTTATCTTATTGTTATGTATGTGTATGGGATGTTTGATTTCGGTTTTCTAACCTTGATATTCGATCTCATATGTTGTGAACCCTTATGGTTTGGGTGACTTTTTGGTTTAACAGGATTAAGTTCTAACCCATGTTGGTAGGCTTTATCAAAGGATCATGAGGGGTTCTGCTTGAAACAATATGTGAAAAAGTCACAATATGTTGAATCGTTTGGTTTAGCATAAAATCATATGTGTTTCGGGGTTTTCAACTTTTGCTTGCAATAGTTAAAACCGGTTTTCAAACTTTCTCTGGTAAAGGTTGGTTGTTGTTATTCTTTTATTTTGCATAAGGATGACAACATAATGATATTTCGATATCAATTCTCCCTAGAAGAAGATGAAAACATATTGGAGAAGAGGATGCGAAATTTGAGGTAACGACTTTGTTAGTTAATCGTTTTCCTGTTTAAGAAAAGCTTGAGTTTATTGCGTAAATTTATTGTTTTTGCTTAACAAAATTTCGGTACAATTGAGGTTTTATTCCATTATTTGTGTATGGATGTGTGTATGATTCAATTGTTTCCGGTTAAGAAAAACTATTGTCATCTTGCTTTATTATTTGGTATCAATCGTTTAGGCTTACAAAATTTCTGTGCAATTGCGGTGCTTTAATGTCTATGTTGTTTCAATTGCTTCCGGTTGAGGTGAATAATTATGAAAGTTGATTTATTTGGTTTGTATGAATTGTTTATGGCTTAACGAAATAAAAGGTTTACGGGATGAATTGTTTAGTCCAATTCGATTCTGGATAAGAGCAACTAAGTTAATTCTGATCTTAGTTAGACTTATCAAAGTGGAGGTTTCGGTTATTCAAGTCTAATCGAATGCCTTAACAAGGAATGCTAGTTAACTAACCTAGTAGTTGTCTTGTTTAAAAGTTAAAGGTCTAAGTTATATGGATAATTAGAACTTGATGAGAAAAATAGAGTTATCTTTATTTTGGTCTTATCGAACAAGCGATTATATTTGTACAATCGGTTTAGCAAAGGAACTAAGGTGCTTAGTCGATTTTTAGTTTGCTAAACTATTAGGGAAAATCGTTTCGGGCAATTGTTTCCTTGGTAACATATCAAAACAAAATTACTTTGTAGTTTCGGTTTTGATATTGGTTATCAAAAATGGTGTGTGGAACCCTCGTGCTTAACTCTTATAGGTTTGCAAGTCTATTTGAGATTTGTAAGATCCTTTCGGTTTGTCCTTTATTTGCTCGTACCTTTGTCATTTTGTGACAAAAAGTGGGAGAAATATATGGAGTAAACAAGTGATACTGGTATTGATTTATATTGATTGGTATCACTAAGGGAAAGGACATTGGTGCTTAAACGTTTATCTAACGAAAGAGTAAAGCATACACTAAGGGGGAGTAGCATATCATATGATACTTGTAGTTATATGGACTACAAAGGAATAACAAGGACGAGCGGATTGATAAAATATACCTATCTTACCTTTAGGGGGAGTATATTAGTGTTGTTATTATAATGTCAACAACGGCATTTATGGATTGAATGTATACAGGTTATTGTGTTGTTGAATTTGGGAATCAAGCGTATGTGTAATGAATTCTTGTAATTTGTTTATCCATATGATGTAAGAGTTTTGTCACTAAAATTGACAAAGGGGGAGATTGTTAGAGCATAGCTCGGTTGAACACACCAAGCGTTGTTATGTCAAGTTTGGTTGTCATATTTTAGTGAACCAAAATTCATTTAAAGAGTCGCTTGATTATGTACTAGAGTCAACTTCATATTGGTTAGCTTGAAAGTATTAGGATAGAGACATTATAAGTATTGCGAAGACTTGAAGAAGTGAAGAAGTAAGGATCTACAACGACGACATCATCCTTCCACTTGAGGTTAGTGATATTTGACTTGAACTGTTTCATTCCCCAACGTATCTTTCAAGTCATGCATATTAAAAAACATAACTGCGGAAAATGAATGATTACACTCTAGTTAGACATAGTATTAAGGAATACAATACGAAGTATAACGCTTATCTTTTGAACTTCGTATATAAGACATCAACATAATAGTTTGAATGCTATTGTGATTATGTATGGGTATGAGGTGAAGATTTCATCATAGGAAACAATGTTTTACATTAGTTTAAAGGAAATAAATTCATGAACTTGTTTCGTGAATCGAAAGGGAAATCGCTAGGCTTATTGGTATTGTGATTCATTGCATATCTTTTGAACTACCAATATGTGTGATTAGTATAACCGTTCATGACTTGTTTATGTTCTTGGTAAAACTATTCACAAGGCCTGAATTTTGTATTGGTATGACTTTTATTAGTGAAACCGATCTTAAGTAATCACCTGAGATGGTATGATCGATTTAGTGTTATTGGTATGACCAACTCTAGGCAAAGGGGAACCGATCCTATGAAGAGGTGCAACCGATAAAAAAAGGGAAATCGATCCTTGTAAGAGGTGCAACACGTTTTTAGTAGATGGGAGAACCGATCCAATGAACATGTGCAACAAGTTTTTAGTGAAAGGGGAACCGATCCTATGGACATGTGCAACAAATACAAGTAGTTACCATAAGTACATGTGGGGAACCGATCCTAGTACCTACTCAACCGAATTTTTGGAAAGCTAGTGTGACTATGCACAGTACTCACATGGAGGTAGAACCGAAACTTGTTTTGGTAGAACCGTGAAACCCATCATTTGTGATTGAGTGTTCTTAATCAATCACATAGTTCTTGAGACAGATTTGTTTATCAAGTATTCGACTTTGGGTCGTAGCAACTCTTACTTGTGGGTGAGATAAGCTAAGGGAATCAAGTGCGTAGTATCCTGCTGGGATCAGTGGCGTAAGGAGCGCAAGTGTACCTTGAATCAGTGTGAGATTTATTGGGGTTCAACTGTACCTTGAATAGTTTGTAGTAGGCTAGTGTCTGTAGCGGCTTAATACAGTGTGGTGTTCAATCTGGACTAGGTACCGGGGTTTTTCTGCATTTGCGGTTTCCTCGTTAACAAAACTTCTGGTGTCAGTATTATTTCTTTTCCGCATTATATTTTGTTATATAATTGAAATATCACAAGTAGTGCGTTGAATCGATCAATTGGTAAATCCAACCTTTGGTTGTTGATTGAAATTGATTGATCCTTGAACATTGGTCTTTGGTACCGTTCAAGTTATCTCTCTTATATTCAATCAGGCTCGCAAATTATTATTTGTTTGATTGTGAATTGAATTGAGAGATTGAGATCTTTGATATACTTTTCTTAAGATTGAGTCTGACTGTCTAATTGATTCTCTTGAAAGTATATTGGAGTTAGTCCATACAGATTGCTAAGCGAAATATTGGGTGAGGTTGTTAGACCACTACTTTTTCAATTGGTATCAGAGCAGGCAAACACATTTAAGACCTCATAAGTCTGTGCTTGTAGCGATCTGACTATGTGGACGGAAGTTCATCTCTTGCATTTACGCACACCAAAATGTCCTCCAAAGCTTTTAATTATGCCAAATGTCTTGGGATTACCTCAAAGGATAACTGATGAGTGCCAAATAGTGCATATTTATACACCTTTTTATTGGCATTTTACTCATCTTTTGCGCTTAGAAATCATATATTATCCCCATTCTCGTGTTTTCTTTGTTTTCAAGAATAAATATTTGTATTAATTAATTTTGTGTTTTTAGGTAATAAATAAAGTCCGGAGAAACCGAGGAGCCAAAAGAGCGAAGAATTGGAGTCAAACATCTATGGAGCGGAAAGGCCAAAGCTCATACGCGCAAATGCTTGCAACCCAACAAGTAGCAACTCATCTACAAGACATGGGTTTGAGCTGGACCCGACCCGCGACCCGGATCCGAGCCCGTACACTCCAAGCCGTTGAGATCTCTATCTTCCACATCCAATGGTCGCTGCCTCCACGTGCATCATAGATCGCCGCTCCCGTGCAACACTAGATCAAGCCAAAACCGCTTACCTCCCCGAGCCGTTCGGATCGCACCAGCTTCATCCCACGCTCGCCGATGCCTTCCCATCGACACTTCGCTATGCCCGCCTCACAAGCAAAATCTCCATACCCTATACCCTATTCGAACAACCCTAGTCTTCTCCTCACTTTCTCTTTCTTCTCTTCCCCTTCTCGCGAGCTATGCTCTTCTTCTCTACCACCTCCATGCCATGTGAGCTACCTCGCCACCATCTCTCCCTCTCCCGTCACCATCGGCCAACAACCACACCATCAACCACCTCCGTACCCTCTCTAGGTCTAGTCATCTTTCTTTTAGCTTCTATCAACCCTAGAAGCTAAATTAAAGATAATTGGGACTAGGGTTTCTCATTCATCACATCATCGACGTATGGACCGAGGAGAGGATGATTGAGAGGCATCGAGTATGGGTATGAGTGTTTTCGAATTATTTTGCAATTAATTTCTATTTTATAATGAATTAGGGTTTGGGAATTTTGGGGGTTCTGGCATGTATAAATATCCGAACTGTGGGTGTGTAGAAACCACGCCTGGATTATCCAGAGCAGTCACTTTTAGTTTTAATTTGTATTTCATTTATCTTGTAATGCTTTAGTTTAATTTTCCAGGGTGTGTTGAAACCCCTGATAATATGCTAAGTTAGTTACTTTCTTGTTATTACTCTTGTAAGCTTCTTGTTTGATTGAATTAGCTAGTTGAGTATATGACCCCGTGATGGAGTGTATGTAAGAAGACACTCCATACTAGGGGGAGTGTATAAGATTAGTCAAAACATTAACATGGTGTTCTTCCCTGGAATGAACCAAGAATAGAACTTGATTAGGAAATGCCTTAGCATAGGTTCGAGTGGTGGATTCACCATCCCGGTGCTCTCCAATTTTGTCACCGTTTTAGCTTCAAGTTCACCATTTCACCTCAGTCATTTCGACCCAAAAAACCCCTGTGTTACACATTGTTACTTCACTTGAATTCAGTCTAGCAAGCATTAGATCACACACTAGAGCACCACAAGTCTCTGTGGATCGACTCGCTTGATACTCCGGCTCTTGATACTCCGCGCAACACCAGATCACTCCAAGTTTTTTGGCGCCGTTGCCGGGGACTTGGCGTGTGCCTTGTTTCGATCTTTACCTTGCTTCACTGAATGTGCGTCCATGTATATACTTGCACCTACTGTGTTAATCATTGTCTTTCAATATTCCCTGTATATATGTGTGAGACTTTGTCTTATTTCCATGACATTTCATATGTAACTTAGCATTGTAACTTTATTAGCCTGCATTGTAATTCTTCCCTGTACATTTCCACCCTGCATCATTGCCTCATGATTTTGGTTGTTAGTCTAGTTCTTCCTTATTTAGTGTGCGTCATCTTGTAGCTTAAGTTCTGCATCTGTAAAATTTCTGTCTTTTATAGTTTAATTACTTGCATTATTACCCATGCTCCATCTGAATTAGAGTAACTTAATAGTGTAACTTAGCTCATTAGATCATTGCATTGGAGTTAGTCCCTCCATTTCGCATCATTGCCCCGCATAAACTCTCCAACCAGCCCTCGTGCATCAATTGAAGCTGCAAGTTGTGAGTCAAGTTAGTTGTAGTCACAAAAACATTGGCTTGAGCCGAGTCACCCAACTGTAATTCTTTTCCCGTGCAAGCCCCGACCCGTGTTGAAAGCACACGCCTAGAAACCCAAGTTGTAAGCCACAGCTTAAACCTGCCCCGCCACTCTGTGCTGTACCCATTGATCTGTAAGTCTGCTAAGCAGTGCTCAGTTGAGCACAATTTGCATTGTGCTGTGCTAAGCTGCAAGAAACTGTGCATATTCTGTGCTGTTAATCTATCATGTGCTCTATGCTGTGGCCGAGAATAAGAACTTGCAACTAACTTTTGCCTTAACATTAGTACTTTGTTGCTTTAACTGTGAAAAATTGGGAACTAAGATTGTTTGTTGAGCCAACAGTCTTGCCGGGCCGAGTTGGTCTGGCCGGGCTGTGCTTGCCAAAAGGGAGAAAGACGAGGCAAGCGCGAGACTTGAGGTTAGATCCTCGTATGCCACTAAACTTCCTGTGTATGCTCAGTGCCATTTATGCTCAACCGTAACCTTATGCTAAACCCTGTGTGAGACCACCTCTGAGCTGTGTTCTGTTAAGAGTGTGCACGTTCTATCATTTTGCATCAGTGCTTCTATGAACCATATCTGAGCATACATCTGTGAGCTTGTTGAGCTTGTAACTGACCTGCGCATCCATCCAGCCCCTGCAGCTATGAGTTGAAGCTACAAGTTTGAGTCACAACTTGGAAAACCAAGTGGTTATAGCTGCAAACCTGAGCATATCCTTGAAACCACTTTGAGCCAAGCCTGTTGAATGACCTGTGCATAACCCTGTGGAGTGAGTTGTGTGCATAATTATATTGGCTGAAACCTGGTAAGTTAGGAACCTTGCATACCCTGCTTAGCCTTGGCTATTGCAAGCCTTATTTTGTGCATAACCCGTGTAAGCCTCGCTAAGCTTGCCCCTGCATAAGCTGTCTTTGTCTTTGTGACTGCATACAATGTGTGCACAGGCTTGCCAAGCCAAGTCGTGAACTCAAAGAAGCACTTCTTTGTGCTTAAAATTGTGAAATTGTGTGAGTGGCATACACCTACAGCCTGAGTTGCCAACTGATAGACTAAGCCCCATCTGCTGGGCTGAGCACAAAGCTTTAAGCCCACTGCCCATAACCTGGGTTGAACATTTACACTGCTGGGCTAGAGCTGGGCTTACACCAAACTGAGCCCACAAGAACACAAGCACTCTGGGCCGAGCTTTCTCACTGGGCCGCTTAGGGCTAAACCTATTAGCTGGCCATGCAGGTCAATTGAGCCCACAAAACCTAGGCTTTGCACACAATTGCTTTGGGCTTCCTACAAAACCAAACAACAAGCCCACATAAACCAAACCTTACCCAACAAACCAAATGAAACCCAATAAACCAAACCAATCCCATTAAAACCAAACTTAGTCCACTTCACTGGCTTTGAGTTCAATTTGAGTTGATAAATCATGTCGATTTTGTCCGCATCTGGGGATTCAAACAAATCCCTTAGAGAGCTTGCTTACGGGCACCTTTCACAGGATGAACACCCACATACCATAGTGACTTTAGGGAATTTTATGGGCCTTCTCAGGGCCCCGAATTCACATACCCTAATCATTATGATCACATACTTCATCCACCACAGGTTGAAAATGAACAATTTTCTCATACCCAGTCATCACTTTTAGATCAATTAGAAGCTCGACTATCTGCTTTAAAAAGGCAATCTGCTTTAGAAAGGCAACTGTCGAATCTAGTTTTTCTAGGCAATATGAAATGCATGCTTTCACCTTATGTGGTGGCTTAGACCACCCCGTCGAGTCTTGTTATATTTTGCATGCTTTTAGACAGTCTAGGGAAAACCATGATAATCCAATGTACGAAGTGTCTAGAAGTGACTATTGGGACCATAATCAACCTGCACACATGCATCATTCACCACGTGGGGGAGATGAACAATTTTATACTCCCCCCCAACTCCTAGTTTGCAATCAACAATGGAAACACTCTTGGAGCAAAATGCTAGGCTTGAAATGAATGCAATGCATGACCATCCATATAGCAACATGTCTGAATTTCCCTTCTCTAGTGAACCTCATGCACAACCATACATTGAATATCCATATGAGGAATGCATACCCACTAGTGAAGACTCTCCTTCAATAGAAAAACTCAACATGATTCTTCACCTAATTGAGTTACAAAATGATAGGATTGAAAATAGTGTTTCTAGTCTTACTCATGCAACCAACATTGAATACGAACCTAATCCAGAGGTAGATGAGTATACTAAAAATACTACAATTTTGAATGGAGAGATGAATTCTTGCTATGATGATGATGATGATGAATATGAAGAGCATGTGTATTTTGAAAATGTGATAGAATCTTTAGGTTCGAGAGACATTAAGTGTCTCTCCCGTGAACCCTATGAATGATGCTTCTTCGATATTCATGCATGTGATGTTGATGTGGATCTGTGCAATTATCCCGTGGAAATGAACATGATTTACCCTCTTTGACTTTAGGAAAGTGTGTGATGGTACAAATGATTTTAAAAATGAAAACAACCTAGATGTACCTAACCTCTCTCCCGAGTCACAAATTGAAACTCCTCCACCAAACCTAGGTGTAGTTTGTAACAAAATTGCAAAACCAACTTTTCTAAAAATGCCTAACTTAGGCCTAGAACTTTGTGCTTCCCAAGTCCTCCTGGACTATTTCTCATTAAAGTATAACACCTTTAGGGAACCACAGTTGGTATGTGTATGTCTGCCTGTAATTAGCAAAACTCATTTTGAGTTAGACCTTTTGCATGATGTACCTTTAAAATTGCAAGATTTTGTTCTCACAAACACACCTGTTCACAAGTTTAGGTTTGGGGGAAACTCTTTCACATTTGCAGTCTTACTTGCACTCTCATATTATATTTGTGTAAGGCTGTTGATGTTTGTATATATTTTCTATTGGGTTGATCCTCAACTCTTTAGATTGTTAGTTTATGGTGAATTTTCATTGTATATATCCAAAAGTAGGACTTGTTAAATTTTCTTTTCTTGATTCGGTTGAGTCTTCTTGTGCATATATTATGCTAATCCGATATGATCTCCGTTGAGAATATTGGATTCTAGCCTTGACGAATGAAGCTCAACCTTGCTCCCGCCGACATACCGGTAATCTCTTCCCTTTTCTCTTATCAGCATAGTTCTCTTGGTATGTGACTGTTTAAATTTTTTCTATATGTAGACACATTGAGGACAATGTTTGATTTAGGTTTGGGGTGCATTTGCATTTATAGTTTTTAGTCTTTTATTTTACCTTTAATTAAAAAAAAAAAAAAAAAAAAAAAAAAATTCAAAAATTCAAAAAAACTCTTTTTGTAAAAACCTCCAACTTTTAGAGATTTTAGAGTCACTAGCATGCTTCTAGCTATGTTTACATAGAGATTCTGACCGAAATAAGAGAACTTGGAAGTACCGAGAACGAATCGGGTTCCTTAGTTGATTAGAGCGTTAAAGTTGGATTTAACCATACCGGAGGGCTAATTAGGTGCTGTTAGATATTCGGTAGTAGAATTGTGATCACCCATAGTGGAGACTACCCAATTTACATCAATCGAGGCACCAACCTTCAATTTTTTGCAACTTTCTAGAAAAGCCGTTAGAGTGTGTGTCACCGTACGTAAATTCCGGTAGGAATGGTGAGCTACCCAACTTCGCACCAATTTCAAAGCACTACTTTTAATCTCTTGAGTGCTAGTTTTTGTCAATCATGAGGGTGACGTCTAAAGATGAAAACTCCTTCTAAATACCGATTTGCAGTGAGCATCATCTCTCTCTCAATCAAAGAAGACCCATAGAAACACATCATCGTCAAGCAAACGGAGCAGCATCAGAATATTGAAAGAAAAATTGATATAGTCCAAGGTTTATGTGCAACAAAGAAAAGAAAATAGGATGAGAATTAATAAAATTTATAAAATCAAGACAATACAAGTTGTGGAAAAATAGAGTGATAAAGTCCTTTGTCCATGGAGTTAGTTGTTTCATTATTTATATTTGTATTTTTATTTTCACTTATTGTAAAAATAAATAAAAAAATAAAAAAATAAATAAAAAAATAAATAAATATATATTGTAGTTTGTTTTTGCTACCACTATGGTAAAGAAGAATTTAAAAAGAAAAATCCAAACAACAAGGAATTTGAGTAGAAAAGTTAAAAATTGTCAAGTTTTGTGAAGTTTAGAAGTTCGTCATCAACATTTGAAGACCGAAGACCGAAGATTGAAGACGTTTTCTATGGTTCTTATGAGAGAATGATATTAATTGCCGATCGGGTGAGAAGTGAGTGAGTACTCCCACCCTTGCTAATGGTTGATTTCCTTTCTTAGAGATCATCGAAAAGATTCTTTTTATCCACACTTCGTGGAGTCTCCGCATTTTATTACGGAAGGTTATCCTTCTTACCTACAACGTGTGCAGGATTTTCTCTTTATTCCCGCCTGCACACATGAGAGACTAAAAGCGATCTTTTGAGTGCAATTATCATAAAACCCTAATGGTGAGGCGAAGTTGAGACTTATGATCACAATCGAATCAATTCTTTCATATGGTATGGTTACTTCTCGCTCAAAGACTTAAGGATGAGAAGGCGTTCTTCGATAGTTCTAACTTCATGTTACTAGCACGCAGAAACTCTATGTCCTCATAGCTTCTTGGAGGCTTGAGACTCTTTTACACTCTGAAGTTGGAGAAGGTTTTGTGGGTACACCTCTGGTAAACCCTCACGAGACTACAACTCGTCCACTAGGACACCTAGGGGTTTAAAGGCTTAGTGCATACGCTAAATGCATTCGAGAGACCTGCGACGGGGGGTATAGTTAGGATTTCCTAATTTCTGTTTCACTTGAGGACAAGTAAAATTCAGGTTTGGGGGTATTTGATGAGTGCCAAATAGTGCATATTTATACACCTTTTTATTGGCATTTTACTCATCTTTTGCGCTTAGAAATCAGATATTATCCCAGATTCTGTGTTTTCTTTGTTTTCAAGAATAAATATTTGTATTAATTAATTTTGTGTTTTTAGGTAATAAATAAAGTCCGGAGAAACTGAGGAGCCAAAAGAGCGAAGAATTGGAGTCAAACATCTACGGAGCATAAGGCCAAAGTCACGCGCGCGCAGTCAGCTTGCAACCCAACAAGTAGCAACTCATCTACAAGACATGGGTTTGAGCTAGACCCGACCCGCGACCCGGATCCGAGCCCGTACACTCCAAGCCGTTGAGATCTCTATCTTCCACATCCAATGGTCGCTGCCTCCACGTGCATCATAGATCGATGCTCCCGTGCAACACTAGATCAAGCCAAAACCGCTTACCTCCCTGAGCCGTTCGGATCGCACCAGCTTCATCCCACGCTCGCTGATGCCTTCCCATCGACACTTCGCTATGCCCGCCTCACAGCAAAATCTCCATACCCTATACCCTATTCGAACAACCCTAGTCTTCTCCTCACTTTCTCTTTCTTCTCTCCCCCTCCGCAGAGCTATGCTCTTCTTCTCTACCACCTCCATGCCATGACAGAGCTACCTCCGCCACCATCTCTCCTCTCTCTGTCACCATCGGCCAACAACCACACCATCAACCACCTCCGTACCCTCTCTAGGTCTAGTCATCTTTCTTTTAGCTTCTATCAACCCTAGAAGCTAAATTAAAGATAATTGGGACTAGGGTTTCTCATTCATCACATCGGTCGACGCATGGACCGTGAGGAGAGGATGATTCCAGGCAATCAGTAGTATGGGTATGAGTGTTTTCGAATTATTTTGCAATTAATTTCTATTTTATAATGAATTAGGTTTGGGAATTTTGGGGTTCTGGCATGTATAAATATCCGAACGTGGGTGTGTAGAAACCACGCTGGGCTAGCCAAGCTGCTTCATTGTAGCTTTAATTTGTGTTTTAATTGTAGTTTCAATGTTTTAATTTAGTTGTTAGGTCTCCATGAAACCCTAATTTACAACCTGTGTTCTTCATGCTCATGTATTGTCTTGAATGCTTGAATATTTTCTAAGATAGATTTAATCTCAAAGATATCACACTTTGCTCTCACGTTGTATACCACCACCATGGATGCACTGTAGTTGGATTATCCCTGTGTTGTTTATGCTACAACTCAAGCTCATTAGACTAATGTTTATCTACAGATTAATTGTGCTTTAGTCAGACAGTTAATACTTAGGATAAATACCTTAGTTGTGATTAAAATTATCAATTTGGGGAAACATCTTAGACATATGCGACTCGACACCTCTCCCTTGTCATAAGAACAAGAGTAATATCATGAGTAGAAGACACGGTGTAGGTTAGTGGTGGAATTGCAGCCCTAGTTTCACCCTTTGCTCACCGTTTGCCTTAGCTTAGGATCACTACATTCTACTTGGCCGTATCGGCAAAACCCCGTTGTCACTTGCTACCACTTGAAACTCAGTCTAGAGCAGCCTTAGATCATACAAGAGCACCATAAGTCTCTGTGGTTCGACCCGTACTTGCCGCGTCTCCGATAGACGCCGTGCACTTGCGGTTATCACCGTAGGCTTAATTTTCATACACTTTCGAGGCCTACCAATAACTCCTTAGCTGATTCTTCTGAATCCGAGGTAGAAAGATTGTTTTATCAAATTCTGATAACATTCCCTCAAATAAGACATTTGACACTCTGTCAAAAACTGAAATGGATCTCACTAGAATCTCAAAAAAAAATCTATTAAGACTATTGATTTTCAAAATCATGCTCAGCTCATTGATGAATTTGAAAAGTCTCTTGGTCGAGAACGGGAACTCTATAGTATCATTGAGTCTTTATCCAACAATATCGAAAAATTAATTCAAGAAACTACTCTACATCGTGAAAAGATTAGTGTTCTTGAGAATATTGTTAAAGAAGACTCAATTAGAGAAAAACGTTTGGTCGAGACGCATGAATCTGATCTAAACAGACTTCATGTTGAAAAAGAGAAACTGGATGCATCCCTTATTCTAGATCAAGAACAGTGCAAATCCTTGAAAAAGGAAAACTCTGTTTTAATGAGAAATTCTTTTGTACCGATCATCAATTCTCAGACAAAATTACAGTACATGAAGAGATGTTCTCCAAAGGAAGTTCTTGTAAGAAGTGTTTACATAACTTGCAATCTTCTAATAGGGCTGTGAATTTAAAACAAGTTCCTTCTAATGTTTCTCCTCCACGAAACTGTTCCTTCTGTGGGAAAAAGAATCACTATGTTCATCATTGTTTTGCTAGAAAGAAACAAATTTCTGATCTTCAGAATCTACTTCTTTTCACTGTCGACAGAGTAACCTCTCTAATGACCACTACAATGGATTTCATCCCTGCAGAAAAACAAGATTCTCATAAAATGGATTTTAATGGTCACTCATCTCTGTTAGAGCATAGCTCGGTTGAACCCACCAAGCGTTGGTATGTCAAGTTTGGTTGTCATATTTTAGTGAACCAAAACTCATTTAAAGAGTCGCTTGATTATGTACTAGAGTCAACTTCGTATAGGTTAGCTTGAAAGTATTAGGATATGAGACATTACAAGTATTACGTGAAGACTTGAAGAAGTGAAGAAGTAAGGAGCTACAACGACAACATCATCCTCCACTTGAAGTTAGTAATATTTGACTTGAACTGTTTCATTCCCTAACGTATCTTTCAAGTCGTGCATATTAAAAACAAAACTGCGAAGCATGAATGATTATACTCTAGTTAGACGTAGTATTAAGGAATATAATACGAAGTATAACGCTTATCTCTTGAACTTCGTATAAGACACCGACATAATCATTTGAATGCTATTGTGATTATGTATGGGTATGAGGTGAAGATTTCATCCTAGGAAACAATGTTTTACATTCGTTTAAAGGAAGTAAATTCATGAACGTGTTTTGTGAATCGAAAGGGAAATCGCTAGGCTTATTGGTATTGTTATTCATTGCATATATTTTGAACTACCAATATGTGTGATTAGTATAACCGCTCATGACTTGCTTATGTTCTTGGTAAAACTATTCACAAGGCCTGACATTTGTATTGGTATGACTTTTATTAGTGAAATCGATCTTAAGTAATCACCTGAGATAGTATGATCGATTTGTTGTTATTGGTATGACCAACTCTAGGCAAAGGGGAACTAATCCTAGTAAGAGGTGAAACCGATCACAAGATGGGAATCGATCCTTGTAAGAGGTGCAACAAGTTTCTAGATATTGGGAATCAATCCTATGAACATGTGCAACACGTTTTTAGATATTGAGAACCGATCCTATGGACATGTGCAACAAATACAAGTTAGATACCATATATATGTGGGAACCGATCCTAGTACCTAGTTAACCGAATTTTGGAAAGCTAGTGTGACTAATTCCAGTACCCACATGGAGGTAGAACCGAAACTTGTTTTGGTAGAACCGTGAAACCCATGTTTGGTGATTGAGTGTTTTTGATCAATCACATAGTTCTTGGAAGTCAGATGAACCAATTCTAAACTTGTTTGGAAGTGTGGAAAATCGATTCCAAGATAGTAAATATGAAAGATGATATACTAAGTTAAGATGTCGACATACTTTGAACATGTGCAGTAACGCTTATCTTGTATTGTTCAAAGATATTCCTTAATAGCTAAAGGAAAATCCCGGATCGAAAAATAAATTGAGAATATTTTAATTAATGTTTTTAATTTTATTTTTGGAAAATGACATTTACTAGTTGGAGATTTTCTAAGAGATTTTCGGTCATTATTTGGACAAAGCATTTCCAGGAATTATGGAAAGCGAATTTGGAAATATAATGCATATCTTGAGAATATTTTCGGTTTTGGAAATTCCTTGGTGTCCAAACTTCCTTGGTCTATAAATATCAAAGTTTGCATTTCTAGCAAACTAATCCTCAGAGTCGGCAAAACTACCTAGTTGTGTTGTTACTGGTGTAGCCGCCTATTCGGAGAGGAAAGTAACCTAATTAGGCGAAATCTCTTACTGCCGCTCGGTTTAAATACTTCTTTGGGATTGAGAATCTCTATTAGTACCGTTGGTGGGAAACTAGATAATTGCGGTTTATTATTAGTTTTCAATTGATTTAATTGACTAACGGTTGTCGAACTTTGATTGCACATAGTTTGTTTATGCTTTAGAATCTTCTATTCTGATATAAGATTCACTCAGACTAGATCGAAGTTTCGACGGGGATATTTAGACTGTTTGTAGATCTAAAGACGTCTTGTGATAATCCATTGTTAACAGACTCCGTTCTGTGTGTGATTGATCACAAGAGATTCAAGTTGATTGTGTGCAGGTGTTTATTGAAGATCTAAGAATATTTGAAGACAAAGAAGACTTTGAAGAATTCTGATTTCTTTGGTGTGCACAATACTTGTTTCGGTTAAAGAGGATCCAACTATAATCGGTTTATCCTTGTGGTAGATTGGATGGATTAGTTGAGTAGATCGGCATCAATAGAATTCTTTGTGATTAAGAGTATTAATTGCAAAATATTGACATTTACTTTGGTAGTTGTTATTAGATAGATCTAAGGACCTGACAAAGGAGTTTATTGGGATAAACGGAAAAGCCTTTTGTCGAACTCACATCACTTGGTTGAAAAGAGTTGTTACCAAACAGATTTGTTGTTCCTTTACTGTTTGGAATACGAACCAAAGGAATTGTTCCAAGTACTTGACTTATTACAAGTTGGAGGCGTGGGAATACAGACAGAACTAGGTGAACTATAAGTTTCGTTGCTTCGTCTCAACTATACGAAGTTTGTTTGATTTTGTATATCGGCTTAATCCTGAGAGTATTCAATTCTGTACAAGGTCTCGGGGTTTTTCTGCATTTGCAGTTTCCTCGTAGACAAAATCTTGCTGTGTATTTTACTTTTCTATTTCCGTAATTATAATTATTTTTATTATAATTAGAAGTAAAATACACGAACGTTAATTCATATTTACTTGATAGTAATCCTATTGTGTTTGGTTAAGTCCGAACGTTTTATCAAGTAAACATACTTCGTTGTTGTATTGTCTCGATCTTGTATCCATAGTAAATCACACAAGTTATCTTGTTGTCGTATTGTCTCGATCTCGTATCCATATACGATCACACGAAGTGTGAACCGTGATAGGTGTGATAAACACCTAATTTAATATCTAGTATTTATGCTTTCTTTGCTATTTTTCGTGTGAATTATGTATCTTATGTTCGCTTTTGAGTGTATTAGGTGTTTTGGAGTCATCGGAGCAAAAAGAAGTGGAACTCGTTCAAATACAAGATTTCTACTTTTCATTGTGTAGAGGACGAGAAGATGAAGGCAATGGCGAAAGAACGGAGTCATTCGGAGCTCGTATGAAGAAGTTATGGGCAAAAGAAGAACTCGGAATGGTAAACGGGTCATTTCATCGGCTAATACTATTGGGAGCCCAGCCACATGTTAAGGGGTAGCCAGATTTGGTTAAAAGGGAAGTGTTATTTAGAGCCCAGCCAAGGATAAGGGGCAACCTGCTGACAGATTCACTAAAGGCAGACAATGTTCTTTGCTAAGGGGCGCCACCAGCTTTATCTACAAGACCATTTCACGATAACTTCTTCTTTCTCATGTCTAGGTCACTGAACCAAGGAAGGAAGACCGATTTTGCACCAAGTCCTTCATACCGGCATAACCCATGGCTCTGATACATTCGAACTCGGATTGCAGAAGCGTAGTCAACGGAAGATTGGGTACAAGTTCTAAACAGAGTTGGGTTCGATTCTGTGATGATTTTGATGAAGTTTGAAGTTGGGAAAAGACGAGTTTCTGCCATTGTTCTTAGTCGTGAAAGATGAAGATTGGAGTATATTGAATGAATGGGTCTTTTGTTGAATGCGAAATCACAATGCAGGGAAGGAGCAGTGACCCTAAGAGTCACCCAGCAAGCTTGAAACGGAGCTACCAGTCTCTGGCGCACATGGTGTTTGTTGAAATATCTAACTGACCAATTCAACTTCAATCACAATGCAGGGAAGGAGCTTTTGTGTAATGCGGATGATTTAGAAGCTGGAATTGTGTTGCGATCATGGGAGGTTGAAGTGACCGGGCGATGGAGCTGAAGGTTCAGGGAGGAATGGCTAAGATTGTGCTGAGATGTTGAGCCAGTGCATGGGTGGTTGAGCCGAATTGGTGAGTGCTTGGTCGATTGCCGGTGGCCCGAGGAGATGAAAGCAAAGGAGGCATTGGTGACGGTGGTTGTAGCTCAGTTGCGAGTGGAGGCACCGGAGGCAGTGATGGTAATGTGTCTTGTAAATGGAGAAACATGAATCGAGATGAGTAAGTACAGTTGTCGGCGGAGTTGCAGTTTGCGCAGGAGCTAACGGAAGAGTTATGTATGATTGAAGTGTGCTGTGGCTCAATGAAATGCAAGACAGGAATGGAATTGATTGCAGGCTAAACTTGTTGTTGCTGTTAACTGCAATGAACTAGAGCAGAGTTGCAGGTGGAGATGGTGCTGGTACTAAGGGAGGTACTGGGACTGGATTTGATTGGAGCTGTTGAAGCAATGATGGATTGCTGTTAGCTGGTAGCAGTGATGGTGGCCTGAGACGGCAGTGTTTAAGGTTCTTGCTAGAGCTGAAACTGAAGGCTAAAGAAATGGAAGCTGGGGAATGAGCTCAAGGTGAACTGGTGCAGGGGATGGCAGAAGCACGGCTGCAGAGTGATTGATTGTGTGTGTGGGTGTCGCGGCGAGAAGGAGAGATTCAAGGACTGGAATTTCAGTTGGAGCTGCAATGAAGCCGAGATAAAGCAGATGGATTGGAGAATAGTTGAACTGAAGGTTACAGGGATTCAGAAGAACAGCCATCAGGGTTGTGATTGAGGTTGGCATGACAGGGGAGTTGGTTGGTTAAGCAGTGCTAATGGGTTTTGGTATTTTGTTCTGTGAAATGGACAGGCAAGTGTGTAACTGAGTTAGGGTTCTGATGCAGTTAAACTTGATGCTGCACTGAGTTGCAAGACAGGTGCTGCTGGGTTGGTGCAAAGCTGTTACAAGGAACTGGTGCAGAGCTCAGTTGGGTTTGATGGCTAGGAAGAGTGGAATGCAGTAGCTGATGTGTAATTACAGGGTCTTGGCAAGATTGCAGGTGGTAATGGACTGAATTGGATTGCAATGTTGGTGGTACTGTGGCACAAGGGATTTGTGGTGCAAAGGTTAGCTGGGAACTGAACTTGAGGTTAAGTTTACACCTGCAAATGAACTGAGGCACTAAAGTTGAGGTTTTCACGGATTGAAGCTGCAATAAGAAGTAGAATGGAATGGCAGGATTATTGTTTTGTTGTGCAACTGAAGTTCAAAACTGCAGGGAATGAATTTTGAATTTGCAAAACGATGCGAAAAGCGAGCTAGAATGGCGGCCGGTGAGCATAGTTCCAGAAATGGATTTCAGAACTTGAAGCATGAATCGCAATATTTCTTTGAATCATGAAAGGGGTATGAGTCGAACGAAAGAGTTGGCGGCCGGACATATGGGCTACAGTCACGCTTTTAGGCGCGTTTTCAAGAACAAGAAATTGGTTTAGGTGGTATTTTGTGAATGTTTGAATTGCAGAGAAATGGAGTTGAGCTTCTGGGAGTGTGCACTTACCTGGTGACGTCTTCCAGTACTTCAAGCGATCGGAGAAAGTTTTCCGGTGACCGGATTCCGGCACCGGTGACCGATTCCGGCGATGACGTCATCAATTCCGGCGACACTTTTCGGACCCAAAATTCCAGAGACATATGTTTCACTCCTGGGCTTGGTGGACCAACTTGGAGACGGGTTTTGAGAAGAATTAACCTAATTTTGGGAAAGTATCCTTATGAGGAGAAAAGCATATAAATAGAAAACTCTTTTCTAAACCTAGGGATATCTCCATTAGGGAGACTTCTACTTGTTGTCTAGGGTTTCACATGATAGTTTTCTTCTTTGCTTTCTATGATGATTTCCGAAAACACAAGTAACTAAGTTTTTATTATTGGTTGAAGATGTAGTTGGATTTTGCAACAAAGTTATGATTTTTATGAATTAGTTTTCTCTCATATTATCGTTTGATTTCTACGGGTTATAATAATTGCATGATTGAAGTATTGCAATATGATTGAATGTTTGTTTAGTCGAGTCTAGAATTGATTGAACTCACATCCATATCTATAGCTATTTTAGGGTTTTCATCGAGCGATAACCTTGAATACAAGTAGCATGATATGATTCTAGGTTGTAGTGATACATCCTTGTAATCATATGTAGAAATTGACCTTTGTTCGAATTGTTTTGCGCAATGTATTACAATTGCATTGATTAGCCTATTTCGAAACTTAATGCTCCTAGGAATTGAACTTGATTAGCGCAAGGCGTTAGGTTATTCTTTAGGTAGATTTCACATACGCGACCCTAATGTGTGTGTTGATAACTTTGGAAATTACGGAGTATTCTTGCAATAAGGTATTCTATGGCTTTTGATGATAGCGAGATTAAATACGAATTCTATTCATATATTCATAAACTTGTTTACAATTGAAGATGAAACCTTTATCCAATATTTTCACATCCTTGATTTGCGTACTTTATTTGTTTTTGTTTATTTTTATTTATTTAATCGAAATTCTTAGGGTGTTTTATATAGGAAACCATAACAATTTGACAACCTAGACCTCTCTGTGGGATGGATCCTTTCTTGCCCTTGCTATATTTATATTTTGAGTAGTAAGAAAGTGTAATTTATTTTTGACGCTTACGACCGCGATCAAACCGATTAGTTGTATTGTCTCGACTCAGTCCATAGACAATCACTTTCGGAGAAAGGAATTATAGGTGGAAAAGTTTTAGATTGAGGTATATTTGGGTACCCTCGTCTTTTCAATTGGTATCAGAGCATACAAACACGAAAATATCTAACAATCTGTGTTTGGTGCGATCCAACCTATAAGAATGAACTCGAGTTCTCATGAATCGACTTCAATTAACGTACCGCCAAGATTTGACGGAACAAACTATCTATGGTATAAATCTGCTTTGAGATCTTTTTTTCAATCACGAGACTTTAATACATGGCTATTATTCATCGATGGTTATAATTACCCAAAGGTAGAAAATTCGGAAACTGAGTTTAAACGCTTAGTGGATATTTCAAACGAAGAAAAGGATTTTGCTAAGAAGAATTCAGATGGTTTGAATGCTATTATACATGCTGTAAGCCGTGATCTACAACATCATGTATCAACATATCAAACTTCGAAAGAAGCTTGGGATAATCTTCAGATCGTATTCGAAGGAAACACATCAGAGAAAGAAGCTAGACTTCAAACTCTTACTTCCGATTGGGAAAACCTTCGAATGGATGACAACGACACTTTTGAAGAGTTTCATATTAAACTCTCTGAGATAATTAATGCCTCTTTCTCTCTCGGAAAGACTATTTCTGAAAAGGATATAGTATGCAAAATTCTCAGATCGTTGCCATCTAGATATGATTCTAAAAAGCATGCAATCATTGAAGCTAATGATATTTCTTATCTATCTAGAAGTTCCCTAGTTGGAAAACTGGAGATATTTGATCAGGAGAATCTGTCTAAACAAAAAGACAATCTGGTTTACAAAGCCTTAAAAAGGGTTCTGACTCAATATTCGGAAAACTCCGAAGATCAGGAAGATCGAACTGCTGAAGATGAAGCTGAACTAAATCATCATTTGTCTCTTATTACTCAACGATTCAAGAAACTGTTGAGACATCGAAAAAGAGAATCACCTTTGTCAAAAGGAAAACATGTTTCTTCACATAAACATGAAGACACCTGAGATGATGATGATATTATTCCTCAATGTTACAGGTGCAGAGGGTTTGGTCATATTTTCTCCAGATTGTCCAACTAAGGATACACAGTGGAAAAAAAAATGCTTACACTTCCACAATTGATTATTGTCCTAATGAGAATGATCAAGTTGATGTGATAGATCATGCTGCAACAATTGCAGAAGTCTATGACTCTGAAGTTCTTCCAACTCTAGATACTCAAGAAGAGTTTACCCCTTCGATTTTCAAAGAAATATTTCCTTGTAAATATAAAAGAACTCACCTTCTTGAATCTGAGATCATTGAAATAAAATCATCGCTTGATCAACTCAAACAGAGTTTTCTGAAGGATAAAAAAAAATTTAACAAGCGACTAGAGAAAATCGAGGTCACTCAATGCTCCGAAAAGGTACAAGTATCTAAACTCATTCTCGATATTAAATGTTGTCAAGATGAGATAAGGAAGTTAAAAGCAGAAAATCAGAAACTGAGAGATAGAATCAATTGCTTTGCAAAGTCATCACCGGGTATGAATGTATCAAGAGACAAAGAGGTAAGGCTAAATAAATTTGTGGAATCTAGATCCAGAAAACGTAATACTTCGGTTGTTTGCTTCATGTGCAAGCAAATAGGGCATTATCAAAGGCAATGTCCTGATACTAAACAGAGAGATAGACTGTATAAAACCGAAAAAATCAAGATCTAAGTGTAGATCAAAGATCTCTTCTAAAAGGGAGAATAAGTTCTTCGAACATCAAGATTAAAAGTTGAACCTAAAAGTTCAAATGTAATGTCTCCTCAAATATGTAAGAATGTTGAAATCTTCAAGGGAAGAAAATTCAACAACCAAAAAGTGACAACCTAACTGGTTATCATGGATCCTTACTTGTTACCCTCAAAAGTATACAGTAAGGATATAAATGAAAATATCTGGATAAAAATATTTCTAAAAATGATTTTTTTGGTTAAGAATTTAATTGAAATAATATTCTCAAAGATTTTGAGAAAAAGTTCTAGAACTTATAAGAGGGAAGACCTCTTACTTCATTTTCATATAGATTTGACAGAATGTCTACCTCTAGATGCAACTCTCGCAAAACCAAAAAAGTCTGGACTATATTGTTTCCTAACAAGAAATTTCGTCTCGAGTCTTTTGATGGTCATTCTGATTCATCTCCAGAATTTCAGCAAGATGTTCCTAATGAATAAATCTCTTCGATCAATGATAATCTTCTTAAGAACCTTTCACTAAAATTAGATCTAATTTTGTGTGAAGTAAGGAACATGTAAAAGGATTTGCGAAAGGAAGTAAAGGAAGTCAATGATAATGTTACTAGTCTTAAATCAAGACTAGTAATCATAAAAGATGATTGGAATCCCGTGAAATCTTCTGACCCGGCTTCAACTTTGAAGGAAACTCTAAAAGGATAAAATTAAAGTTTCAATAATCAGGAAAATAGACATCAATTTTTGATTTCTTTCAGTAATTGTAATAGGTCTATTATGAATAAAATTATTAGTTTATAAATTTTCTTGTGATAGTTTTTGGTTTACATAGCCTGTGCTTGAATGCTTTATCTTATTTCTATGTATGTTTATGGGATGTTTGATTTCGGTTTTCATGACCTTAATATTCGATCTCATGTTGTGAGCCCTTATGGTTTGGGTGACTTTTTGGTTTAGCAGGATTAAGTTCTAGCCCATGTTGGTAGGCTTTATCAAAGGATCATGAGGGGTTCTGATTGAAACAATATGTTGAATCGTTTGGTTTAGCATAAAAGCATATGTGTTTCGGGGTTTCGACTTTTGCTTGCAATAGTTAAAACCGGTTTTCAACCTTTCTCTGGTAAAGGTTGGTTGTTGTTATTCTTTTTGTTGCATAAGATTTACAACATAATGATATTTCGGTATCAATTCTCCCTGGAAAGAAGATGCAAACATTATTGTAGAAAGGGATGCGAAATTTGAGGTAACCACTTTGTTAGTTAATCGTTTTCCTGTTTAAGAAAAGCCTGATTTTATTGAGTATATTTATTGCTTTTGCTTAACAAAATTTCGGTACAATTGATATTTTATTCCATTATTTGTGTATGGATGTGTGTGTGATTCAATTATTTCCGGTTAAGAAAAACTATTATTATCTTGCTTTATTGTTTGGTATCAATCGTTTAGGCTTACAAACATTCGGTGCAATTGCGGTGCTTTAATGTCTATGTTGTTTCAATAGCTTCCGGCTGAGGTAAATAATTATACAAGTTGATTTATTTGGTTTGTATGAATTGTTTATGTCTTAACAAAAGAAAAGGTTTTCGGGATAAATTGTTTAGTCCAATTTGATTCCGGATACGAGAAACTAAGTTAATTCTGATCTTAGTTAGACTTATCAAAGTGGAGGTTTCGGTTATTCAAGTCTAACTGAATGCCTTAACAAGAAATGTTAGTTAACTAACCTAGTACTTGTGTTGTTTAAAAGTGAAAGGTCTAAGTTATATGGATAACTAGAACTTGATGAGAAGAATAGAGTTATATTTATTTTGGTCATATCGAACAAGCGATTGTATTTGTACAATCGGTTTAGCAAAGGAACTAAGGTGCTTAGTCGATTTTTGGTTTGCTAAACTATTAGGGAAAATTTCTTTGGGAAGTTGTTTCCTTGGTAATATATCAAAACAAAATTACTTTGTAGTTTCGATTTTGATATTGGTTATCAAAAATGGTGTGTGGAACCCTCGTGCTTAACTCTTATATATTGCAAGTTTTGTGAGATTTGTAAGATCCTTTCAGTTTGTCCTTTATTTGCTTGTACTTTTGTCATTTTGCGACAAAAAGGGGGGAAAATATATGGAGTAAACAAGTGATATTGGTATTGATTTATATTGATTGGTATCACTAAGGGAAAGGACATTAATTTGTGTTTAAACGTTTATCTAACGAAAGAGTAAAGCATAGACTAAGGGGGAGTAGCATATCATATGATACTTGTAGTTATATGAACTACAAAGAAATAACAAATACGTGCGGATTGATAAAATCTACCTATCTTACCTTTAGGGGAGTATTAGCTTTGTTAGTATAATGTCAACAGCGGCATTTATGGATTGAATGTATATAGGTTATTGTGCTGTTGAATTTGGGAATCAAGCGTATGTGTAATAAATTCTTGTAATTTGTTTATCCATATGATGTAAGAGTTTTTTCACTAAAATTGACAAAGGGGGATATTGTTAGAGCATAGCTCGGTGGAACCCACCAAGCGTTGGTATGTCAAGTTTGGTTGTCATATTTTAGTGAACCAAAACTCATTTAAAGAGTCGCTTGATTATGTACTAGAGTCAACTTCGTATAGGTTAGCTTGAAAGTATTAGGATATGAGACATTACAAGTATTACGTGAAGACTTGAAGAAGTGAAGAAGTAAGGATCTAAAACAACAACATCATCCTTCCACTTGAGGTTGGTAATATTTGACTTGAACTGTTTCATTCCCTAACATATCTTTCAAGTCATGCATATTGAAAACATAACTGCGAAGCATGAATGATTATACTCTAGTTAGACGTATAACATTTTGAACTTCGTATATAAGACATCGACATAATCGTTCGAATTCTATTGTGATTATGTATGGGTATGAGGTGAAGATTTCATCCTAGGAAACAATGTTTGTATTCGTTTAAAGAAAGTAAATTCATGAACTTGTTTTGTGAATCGAAAGGGAAATCGCTAGGCTTATTGGTATTGTTATTCATTGCATATCTTTTGAACTACCAATATATGTGATTAGTATAACCGCTCATGACTTTCTTATGTTCTTGGTAAAACTATTCACAAGGCCTGACTTTTGTATTGGTATGACTTTTATTAGTGAAACCGATCTTAAGTAATCACCTGAGATGGTATGATCAATTTGTTGTTATTGGTATGACCAACTCTAGGCAAAGGGGAACCGATCCTAGTAAGAGGTGCAACCGATCACAAGATGGGAATCAATCCTCGTAAGAGGTGCAACAAGTTTCTAGATATTGGGAACCGATCCTATGAACATGTGCAACACATTTTTAGATATTGGGAACCCATCCTATGGACATGTGCAACAAATACAAGTTAGATACCATATACATATGTGAACCGATCCTAGTACCTAGTCAACCGAATTTTGGAAAGCTAGTGTGACTAATTCTAGTACTCACATGGAGGTAGAGCCGAAACTTGTTTTGGTAGAACCGTGAAATCCATGTTTGGTGATTGAGTGTTCTTGATCAATCACATAGTTCTTGGAAGTCAGATGAATCAATTCTAAACTTCTTTGGAAGTGTGGAAAATCGATTCCAAGATAGTAAATATGAAAGATGATTTACTAAGTTAAGATGTCGACATAATTTGAACATGTGCAGTAACTCTTATCTTTTATTGTTCAAAGATATTCCTTAATAGCTAAAGGAAAATCCTGGATCGAAAAATAAATTAAGAATCTTTTAATTAAGGTTTTTAATTTTATTTTTGGAAAATGAAAATTAGTAATGTGCATTTACTAGTTGGAGATTTTCTAATAGATTTTCGGTCATTATTTGGACAAAGCATTTCCAGGAATTATGGAAACCGAATTTGGAAATATATTGCATAACTTGAGAATATTTTCGGTTTTGGAAATTCCTTGGTGTCCAAACTTCCGTGGTCTATAAATATCAAAGTTTTCATTTCGAGCAAACTAATCCTCAAAGCAAGCAAAACTACCTAGTTGTTTTGTTACTGGTGGAGCCGCCTATTCGGGGAGGAAAGTAACCTAATTAAGCGAAATCTCTTACGGCCGCTCGGTTTAAATACTTCTTTGGGATTGAGAAGCTCTATTAGTACTGTTGGTGGGAAACTAGATAATTGCGGTTTATTATTAGTTTTCGATTGATTTGATTGACTAACGGTTGTTTAACTTTGATTGCACCTAGTTTGTTTATGCTTGAGAATCTTCTCTTATGATATAAGATTCACTCAAACTAGATTGAAGTTTCGACGGGGATCTTTAGACTGTTTGTAGATCTAAAGAAGTCTCATGATAATCCATTGTTAATAGACTCCATTCTGCATGTGATTGATCACAAGAGATTCAAGTTGATTGTGTGCAGGTGTTTATTGAAGATCTAAAAATATTTGAAGACAAAGAAGACTTTGAAGATTTCTGATTTGGGTTCATATATTTGGTGTGCACAATACTTGTTTCGGTTAAAGAGGATCCAACTATAATCGGTTTATCCTTGTGGTAGATTAGATTGATTAGTTGAGTAGATCGACATCAATACAATTCTTTGTTATTAAGAGTATTGATTGCAAAATCTTGACATTTACTTTGGTAGTTATTATTAGATAGATCTAAGGACCTCATAAAGGAGTTTATTGGGATAAACGGAAGAGCCTTTTGTCGAACTCACATCACTTGGTTGAAAATAGTTGTTACCAAACAGATTTGTTGTTCCTTTACTGTTTGGAATACGAACCAAAGGAATTGTTCCAAGTACGTGACTTATTACAAGTTGGAGGCGTGGGAATACAGACGGAACTAGGTGAACTATAGGTTTAGTTGCTTGGTCTCAATTATACGAAGTTGGTTTGATTTTGTATAGCAGCTTAACAAAATCTTGTTGTATCTTGTACTTTTCTATTTCCGCAATTATAATTATTTTTATTATTATTAGAAGTAAAAACACAAACGTTAATTCCTATTTACTTGATAGTAATCCTATTGTGTTTAGTTAAGTCCGAACCTTTTATCAAGTTGTTTATGGGTGAAAACTATTCCTGCCGGATTTGGTAATTTGGGGTGTGTGGATGAGGAATGAATCTAAACCCTAAACAAATGCATTGCGCGGTGAGTGCTGTAGATTCGGAAATCAATCTGTGCAAGTCCGCCTAAACCAAGAAATGGTAGTTCCATACTTGTTTCGGTCACAAAGTGAAGGAGATGGGGTTGATCTTAGGGAGGGAAGCGAAGAAGGTGTTGAGATTGTGAAGGTGTTGGCTTTCTTTGACTTGTGAGAAAGGTGAGCGAGCTTACGATTGATGCAAGCAGGCTCTGGGTGTTTGAATACGTTTTGTATTAACACTTCGTTTCTGTCTCGTCTGGACTTGTGTTGTTTTTCTCCTGTTTTCTCCTGTCTGGAAAATAGGGAGGAGAACCTATTTATACAAGTCTTTTAGCCTAACCTTCGTATCTCGTGGGAAGTGGAGAAAGTGGAGTGATGGAGTAGTGGAGTAATGTGTTAGTGTTACACGACCCGGGATTGCCCACTTCTCCTGTCATCTCTAACCGTCCATGACTTCCTGACACGTTCTTGTGATGGCGCGTTGCACGCTGCACGCTGTAAACCGCCAGACCAATACCCCAGTATGTATCCCCTAGTTTGTGACATGATTGATGTCTCGAATGTGTGGATCGTGGGACCCACAGAAAGTTGCATGTAATTCTAGATTAAATAACTACGTTATTCAGGAGGTCGATACTTGTAAAGTATCGTGTGTATTTTATGCAGGTACTGCATCATGGTGTGGTAAAGTAACGGGTGGTGATCACCAAGACGCCTTACTGATCAATTAACTCCTGACCAGGGTTGTATAACCAATCCGGTGAAGTTGGACGGACGAGATGATCTTGAGACACTCATCTGCGACCGTTGATGAAATTAGGGTTTTAGAGGAGGTGCGCAAGCATCCCTCTTTAGCCTGGTCGAATCCAAGCTTGGGATACGATTTTGTCCTGGCCGATTCGTACATGCGTGTATACGACATGACGGTGTAGGCGCCTATACCCCATTATCTCACGAAAGTATGATCTGGGCCACTCAATTCGTCCGGTGAAGTTGAGTGGTCGAGATCAATTTGTGACAGAAAACTAGTGCCGCAAGAGCCGCACATCATGCCATCTTCAGGCGCGCGTTCCAAGACAACCAATTCTTGGTCGGTCTTGGCCGATCGGTTTGGAGTGTAGGTGGCTGGTGTTCACGCCTATACCTGACTGTCCCATGAAAACGTGATCTAAGCCACTCAAATCGTCCGGTGAAGTTGAGTGGTCACGCTAGTTTGGACGCGCGTTTTGGGATAGCCAGGCATGATATGCCTTGGCCGATCAGGTGAAGGAAGAGACTGGCCCAAGGTGGTCATGCTGGTATGACCGGACCTGCTTAATCTAATCTGGGACCCTCCATTCGTGCCGGAGTAGATGGACGCTCATGATGCTCGAAACCCTAATTTTGGATTTCACGGCCGTGTAACCATGCTCCTTTTGGGCGCACGGGTGGGACGACCAACCATGGTTGGTCCTGAACGATTGGTCAAGTATGTGGCGGGCCCACGGTGATTGTGTTGACATGCTCTGGGCCCTTTGAATCTACATCTACACCCTCCATCTATACTGCGAAGATGGATGGTTGAGACTGTTTGCGACACATGTAATGTGCCGCAAACCCTAATTTAGGGTTTTCCGCCCATACTGCTCTGGTTTGGACGTTTTGGCAAGCTAGGCCAATTCTTGAGGCCGACCATGCGGGGTCCGCATTGGTTCGGCAATGAATATTCCATACCTGCTTGGGGGTTATGGAATCGATCTGGGGCCATCCAATCATCTTTGGTGAAGTTGGATGAACGAGATCATATCCGGCATCGATACGGTCGAGTCCAGGATGCTCAATCGGGCTAGTATAACACACCGAGAGTTCTCAATCGGGCTAGTATAACACACCGAGAGTTGCAACTTTGTACGGGTATTTCGTACATGCTTTCATTATAATTCTTGGAGGTTCGTGTTGCTCTGCTGAGAGCAACACTCGATCAAATCATGCCGCACCGATAATGAGTACGAAATACAAGGCTGCTCATGCATTTATTAATAATGCTATAAATTCATTGTGGTATATGGGATTGTTGCTACATTCTCCAACCACGGATGAATTTCATGTATTTAATTCACAGAATGGGATTGTTTCCACATGCTCCATTCTAGGTGAATTAGTAAAGTGAAGGAGTATCCAACACTTATTAATGGCTTTATCTTTTACAAGATGTCAGCGCATGATTTTCTGGTTTTTTTTTACAATTTTAACCTTAAATGAAAATCCACCATCAACATTAAGTCCCCTGCCTAGCACATAATGGTTACACTATTGTGGGGTAGGCATGAGATGGTGACAGTTAAAGACAAAGCTTATGAGACAAAGTTAGATCCTGTCCTTGGAGCATGCCACATTCAAGAGGCGTCCAGACGAGTGTTCCCCTAGCATGATGTCGGTCTTGCCTGCTTCGATGGATCATTACGCCTGTTTCGTTCGTGGGGCTCGCACCCGCTTGATCGAACGTGGGCTTGATGTGTCTGTTTTTGGTTAATCGTGGCCCATTGCGTCGCTGATCGAACGTGGGACTCGATGTAAGCATGCTTGATTCGAACATGGGAAGATGTGCATGCTTCGATTAAACGCGGGACCACCGTGTACATGTTTCAAACGTCGGCCATGTCATGTGCCTACTTTGACCATACGGTTGATGTACTTGCTCGAGTGTCATCTTGCTACTTCGACCAAATACCGACCCATCTAGCTTGACTAAACACCGAACTTGATGCTTTGACCAAACACCGGCCTTGCTGTTTGCTTCGCTCGAACATGGGACCCGATGAGAGCATACTTTTTTAAAAAAATGAACCTTATGTGCTCAAATATAAATGTGGGTCCTGCATGAAGCGTTGAAGCAGCTTCTGGAGAAGGCCCGGGAGAGCGTTGAAGTGTTGGAGCTAAAACGCCTTTTTCTGGAGAGAGCTTTGATTGGGGACGGTTGTATACGCTTCGACCAATCTAGGGCTGGGATCAAGCGGAACCCGTCGTGTGCCTCGATCGAATGTCGACCCGTGTGTTTCGACCGAAAACCGCCCCTTTGCATGCGCTGTTTTATTCGAATACCACCTTGTGACTTTGATCAATACCGGACTTGAAACTTGAGCAATCTAGGACTTGTGACTTGATCAACACCGAGACTTGAAACTTGAGCAATACTAGGACTTGTGACTTGATCAACACTGGACTTGAAATTTGATCAACAGGACTTGAAACTTGATCAACACCGGACTTGTGAATTGATCAACATCGGTGTTTGAACCCAATACCAGACCTTGTGTACTCCAACGTGAATGTGTGTTGTCATGTGTGACTACATCTCACGCGTTTTTATACAAGTCTTGACTCATGTCTTTTATTTTATAATGAAGATAAGAACTCATGTTGAGATATCTTTCGGGGATAATCTCAAGTGCGAGTAAAGAGGTGTTGACAACTTCGAGGATATGCTTAGAACATTGATGATGAGTTGTTCACCGCGCCCTTTCAACTATATGAAAATATCCGTTCCACAAGATAACCCTTCTCCTATCGACTTCAAGGTTTTTTATGCTCCGTTGGGCCCTCATGAAGGATGGATGAGAGCAATGAGTACATCACGAGATAACTTGACCAAAGCGCAGATTATTGATGCGGCTTGAGTGTTGAAACGGCTCGAGAGGATGTTAAAGTGGTTTACAGTGCGAACGTTGAGGTGGATCCTGGAGAGAGTGTTGAAGAAGGATTAGAGCGAACGTGGGTCCGGAGAGAGCGTTGAGGCGGCTCTTGAATAGACCATTGAAGCGCCTTACGCTAGAGGGAGCGTTGAAGTGTTTCCCTCTTGATTCGATTTACTCTTGCGAATTCCATGCTTCTTGACTAACCATCTCTCTCATGTTGAAGAATTCCTTGATCGACGGTGAAGGAACTTCATTTGAGCCTCGGTCCCCAAGCGTGGTTTACATGGTCATTCGTAGTGGTTGTTATCAAGCCGGATATGGAATATCTTGGACATTGTTTCATTGTGGGAGTCGTGCATGTGGTACTGGATTTGGAGTTGGCGGACGCGCAGGATGTTGTATCTCGGTAGTTTTCCTCTTGGTGCTTCAGGGAACTGCTTGCAGAAGGCTGAAGGTTGTATCGCCTGTTGGTGAGATATACGCCCCTACGAACATTATAAGGCTCTTCATTACCAGCAGGCCTAGTTCTTTCTATCAGGGCATATGTTATTGTAGATGAACGTTCAACAGCTCCAGAGGATGACCAAAAGCGCGAATTCTCCAACATAGCATGATATACATGTACCACTGTCTGATAAAGTGACTCGCCCGGATCTCGCTCGATATGACGCGTGGACATCGTTATCTTCTTGAGGCTGCTCCCTTGAGGTATCGGCTCCAGTGGAAGATTGCCATCATAGAGCGTTGATATATTGCACCGGTATTATTTAAACCAAATGGCAGTATGGTATAATAAAAATTTCCGAGAGGAGTTCGAAAAGCTATCTTACTTGCATCATGCTCGTACATCTTCATCTGGTTGTAGCCGCTACATCCATCCATGGAGGAGAACATGCCGTGTCCACTGGTTGAATCTATTAACATGTCGATGTTAGGTAAAGGAGGATCGTTTTGGAGCAGCACTGTTCAAGTCTCGAAGTATATGCGAGACCGATCCGAACTACAACCGTTTAACCGACTTGGATCCGTGTATGACATGTAGATGATGGGTGACCAATTTTCATCTAAATCCGGCATTTCTTCATATCTCCAAGCGAATATGTCTTGGTACTCTTTGAGAAGTTCCACGAGCTTCGTGCGTTTATCCGTACTCAAGGTTGAGATAATAGGAATATGCCTAGGAGATTCCCCAACGATTTCAATCTCATCAGTTGTGGAGTTGGTGCCCTCTTGCAACTGTTGTGGAGCATCTAGCACTTGCTCTTGTGGTTCGTTGCTGTTGTAGCATTCCATTAGGTGGAAAGACCGGGTAACAGTCTCCCCTGCTAATTGATAATGGCAGTGTCGGTATACCGTTTTCCCTTTCTAGTCACGACTCGCCATAAAAGTTCGTTCCCTCTTCGTGTGAACGTGGGTCGTGGCTTCACAGGATGGAGAAGAATGCTTCGTCAGCAAAGATGCATCGTGGGTACTATCCCTCAATGATGCAAGCCGGTCTTCTTCTGAATTGACGCCACATGGGGAGTGGGATGCAACGAACTTGTAGGAGCTTCTCCAGTATGTGCTTTGGTTTGGTTTCCCTCGAAGTCCGTCATTGTGGTAGGCTTCCGTACGACCTTGCCTCGGGAAAACCTTGGATGTCCCGAGAGTCTTGAGAGTAATCACATTCGAAGATGCTCTGTGTAGATAAGGGCCGCCTTGAACTCGAATCCTTGATGCGTGCGGTGACATGTAGGGCACGGTCGTGACCTTCCTCAAAGTTGATTGCAAGAAAACGTCTCCGCGCTACGATTGTGAAAGTTCGCATAAACTTTCCACTAGAGAAACCGCTTCCCGATCCACCGGCCCGGTTCATAGTGAAACTATTGACTTGAGGAGGATCGTTGTGAGGATCAGTCCCAGTGTAGGAGTCTCCATGATAGGACCGCTCATATCCGATGTCGCTTCTTTGATCGGGTTCATGGAGGTCCGCGCCGCTGAAAGTACCTTCTCCGGTGCGTTGAATGCGTTCCTTTTTGCTCCGGGGCCGTCGCGGCTCTTGTGGCAATCGATCGATTAATGTCTTAAGAAAAGTGAGTACCTATTTACGAGTTGCGGCCATATCCGTTTGAGTCTTAGCAAGAACTTCCTGCTTCTCCATCAAGTATGCAATAGTAATGGGGATGGTCCTCCCCTCGTTCCTCCGGCTCCTCGTCCTGATGAAGGAGTGGAAGTTGTTGCTCTGGTGACTACCAGAGGTGTTACACTTGATGAGATGCCGGGATTTGCTGTTGCTCCGGCTCAGTGATGGGAGGTGTTACACTTCTTTGGAACATATCGCTACGCCGGCACCGGTGGTAGAAGTGACGACTCCATAAGATGTATTGACCACGGTAGCTCAATCGGTACATAGACAGGGAGTGTTATCCACACTAGCTCCATCATAATTGATTGCTTATCCAGGACACGAGTTCTACCATCTTGAAATGGATTGATGATTGAATTGGTCCTAAGATCTACCCTTTTTGAAATTGATAAAATTGAATTGGATTTTGAAGAAATTGACTTTACAACCGAGAGATTAACCTCCCACTGTGGTCGCCAATTATTTATGGGTGAAAATTATTCCTGCCGGATTTGGTAATTTGGGGTGTGTGGATGAGGAATGAATCTAAACCCTAAACAAATGCCTTTGCGCGGTGAGTGCTTGTAGATTCGGAAATCAATCATGCAAGTCAGGCCTAAACCAAGAAATGGCCGTTCCGGACTTGTTTCGGTCACAAAGTGAAGGAGATGGGGTTGATCTTAGGAGGGAAGCGAAGAAGGTGTTGAGATTGTGAAGGTGTTGGCTTGCTTTGACTTGCAATGAAAGGTGAGCGGAGCTTACGATTGATGCTGAGGCTCGGGTGTTTGAATACATTTTGTATTAACACTTCGTTTCTGTCTCATCTGGACTTGTGTTGTTTTTCTCCTGTTTTCTCCTGTCTGGAAAATAGGGAGGAGAACCTATTTATACAAGTCTTTTAGCCTAACCTTCGTATCTCGTGAGAAGTGGAGAAAGTGGAGTGATGGAGTAGTGGAGTAATGTGTTAGTGTTACACGACCAGGCTTGCCCACTTCTCCTGTCATCTCTAACCGTCCATGACTTCCTGACACGTTCTTGTGATGGCGCGTTGCACGCTGCACGCTGTAAACCGCCAGACCAATACCCAAAGTATGTATCCCCCAGTTTGTGACATGATTGATGTCTCGAATGTGTGGATTGTGGGACCCACAGAAAGTTGCATGTAATGATAGATTAAATAACTACGTTATTCAGGAGGTCGATACTTGTAAAGTATCGTGTGTATTTTATGCAGGTACTGCATCATGGTGTGGTAAAGTGACGGTTGGTGATCACCAAGACGCCTTACTGACCAATTAACTCCTGACCAGGGTTGTATAACCAAGCCGGTGAAGTTGGACGGACGAGATGATCTTTGAGACACTCATCTGCGACCGTTGATGTTTTAGAGGAGGTGTACAAGCATCCCTCTTCAGCCTGGTCGAATCCAAGCTTGGGATACGATTTTGGCCAGGTCGATCGTACATGCGTGTAGACGGCATGACGGTATAGGCGCCTATACCCCATTATCTCACGAAAGTATGATCTGGGCCACTCAATTCGTCCGGTGATGTTGAGTGGTCGAGATCAATTTGTGACAGAAAACTAGTGCCGCAAGAGCCGCACATCATGCCATCTTCAGGCGCGCGTTCCAAGACAACCAATTCTTGGTCGGTCTTGGCCTATCGGTCTGGAGTGTAGGTGGCTGGTGTTCACGCCTATACCTGACTGTCCCATGAAAACGTGATCTAAGCCACTCAAATCGTCCGGTGAAGTTGAGTGGTCACGCTAGTTTGGACGCGCGTTTTGGGATAGCCAGGCATGATATGCCTTGGCCGATAAGGTGAAGGAAGAGACGGGCCCACGATGGTCATCTTTGGTATGACCGGACTGCTTAATCTAATCTGGGACCCTCCATTCGTGTCGGAGAAGATGGACGCTCGTGATGCTCGAAACCCTAATTTTGGCTTTCACGGCCGTGTAACCATGCTCTGTTTGGGCGCATGAATTGGGACGACCAACCATGGTTGGTCCTGACCGATTGGTCAAGTATGTAGGCGGCCCACGGTGATTATGTTGACATGCACCGGGCCCTTTGAATCTACATCTACACCCTCCATCTATACTGCGAAGATGGATGGTTGAGACATTTTGCGACACATGTAATGTGCCGCAAACCCTAATTTAGGGTTTTCCGCCCATCTTTGCTCTGGTTTGGACATTTTGGCAAGCTAGGCCAATTCTGGAGGCCGACCATGCGGGGTCCGCTTTGGTTCGGCAGTGAATATTCCATACCTGCTTGGGGGTTATGGAATCGATCTGGGCCATCCAATCATGCTGGTGAAGTTGGATGAACGAGATCATATCCAGACTGATACTGGTCAGTCTGGATGCTCAATCGGGCTAGTATAACACACCGATAGTTCTCAATCGGGCTAGTATAACACACCGAGAGTTGCAACCTGTACGGGTATTTCGTACATGCTTTCATTATAATGCTTGGAGGTTCGTGTTGCTCTCAGCAGAGCAACACGCGGTCGTCATGGCGCACTGATAATGAGTACAGAAAATACAAGGCTGCTCATGCATTAATTAATAATGCTATAAATTCACAGGGTATATGGGATTGTTGCTACATGCTCCAACCTGGATGAATTTCATGTATTCACAGAATGGTATTGTTGCCACATGCTCCATTCTAGGTGAATTAGTAAAGTGAAGGAGTATCCAACACTTATTAATGGCTTTATCTTTTACAAGATGTCAGCGCATGATTTTCTGGTTTTTTACAATTTTAACCTTAAATGAAAATCCACCATCAACACAAGTAATACTTCGTTGTTGTATTGTCTCGATCTTGTATCCATAGTCAATCAAAAAAAAAAAATTGTCTTATTGTCTCGATCTCGTATCCATAGACAATGACACGAAGTATGAACCGATTAGTTGTATTGTCTCGACTCAGTCCATAGACAATCAATTTCGGAGAAAGGACTTATACATGGAAAAGTTTTAAATTGAGGTATATTTGGGTAACCTCGTCTTTTCAATCTCGAAATCCCTACAGGAATCTTGTTCCTCCGAATGGTGTAAATTATTACACCCCAATAATACACATTCCCAGTATTTATAAGAATAAGTCTGGTAAATCTAAGTCTAAATGGTGGAGACATGTCTCTTCTAATCTTCTTGAACCAATTTCTAGAGGTCCTAGACTTAATCCTCAGAAAAATATTTCTGATGGATCACCTAACAAGGTTATGTTGAATTCTTATGGAATAATAAATAATCGAAAGAAGATAAGGAATACCAGGTTCAAACCTTCAGATGGAATTTACAACTCATCTCTCAATACTCATAGTAGGATTACATCTCACTTGAATGCCTAATCGTAGGCATTTTTATTCTTGTATCTAACTTGAGAAAAGCAAGAATGACATTTGGGAGATACTAAAGTCTATTGTAGTTTTCCATTTGTATTATGTTTGACTATGCTGTTTTCTCTTGCTGTGAAAGTAGAGTCCCTTGACTCCTTGTTGCTATGTATCTCACTCTTATGCTCTGATTAAATTTTTAATTATTGAGTCATGAGGATGTGGTATATATGAAAACATAGGTATTTTATTGTTTTTGAATCTCTTCTGTTATGTTATTTTCAACCAGTCCACGAACGTCCATGTCTCTCTTGGGAGTTTAGGGTTTACACAACAAGGGTGTCACTCTCTTGCTTGAAAACGTATATATATATATATATATATATATCTTATATTTTTTTTGCCTTCCCTAATAATAAAAAAATGGGTATGGAAAACTCCTCAAGACCTCAAGAAGTTGTGAATCTTGAGATGGAAGAAGACTCTAAAGGATGCGATTCTGTTCAAGAACTTGTCTTGAAAAGGATGATTGAAAGGAAAGAGTATTCTAAGGGAAAAATGAACAATCATAGAAATTCCCCCAAGTATATTGAATCAAGGGAAGAAGAAAAAGAGGATGAAGATGATTATGATCCAAGACTACTTTTCAGGGAATGTGACATTGCCGGAGTGAACTTCTACTACAATGAGAATGGTGACTACAACGAAATAATTTTTGCAATTCCATCGCAAGCCTTGCAAAGACCTTAATTTATGTTGAATCTAGATAGTGTAGTCTTGTTGGACTAAATAGAGTAATCTCCAAGACCTTAGGCATTTATTGGTGCGATAATTTAAATGAGACACAATTGGAGTTAACCAATAGCGTCGACGATTGTCCCCATGAACCTCCGGTGGGAATGTCTTATCAACAAAGCTTTTAGTTCCGCATTACTCTATCTTATCAAGGTAGCAACTGGGTGCTGAAAAACAATAGTAACACGCAGTACATGAGACATAACTGATTAGATTTTCTCTCTCGTTTACTGTTTAACTTAAATAAATGTAAGAATTTACACTGTCATGTAAAACTCACAGTAAACTAATTGTTGTTGCATAGATATTATCTCGATATCGGTCTTAGTCCTGCCAAGACGACCGACATCGATTAACAATAATGAACGACACTTCAGGTGAACATAACGTGTCTTTATACCACAACAATAGTAGAGCTATACTAGGTTCAAGAATGGCTTGTGTTAGAGCATAGCTCGGTTGAACCCACCAAGCATTGGTATGTCAAGTTTGGTTGTCATATTTTAGTGAATCAAAACTCATATAAGAGTCGCTTGATTATGTACTAGAGACAACTTCGTATATGTTAGACTAGAAAGTCTAGGAATATGAGACATACAAGTATTACTCGAAGACCTGAAGAACGTGAAGAAGTAACGAGCTACAATGACGACATCATCCTTCCTCTTGAGGTTAGTAATATTGACTTGAACTATTTCGTTCCTAATGTATCTTTCAAGTCGTGCTATATTGAAAACATAGTTGCGAAGCTGTGAATGAATATTTTACTCTAGTGGTGAGACATGATCATATGATCATAGTATTAAGTAATTAGACTACGAAGTATAACACTTATCTTTTGAACTTCGTAGATATGACATCAAAAAAATCGTATGAATGCTATTATGATCACGTGTATGGGTAAAGGTGAAGATTTCATCCTAGGAAACAATGTTTACATTTTTTTAAGGGAAGTACATTCATGAACTTGTTTTATGAATCGAAAGGGAAATCTCTAGGCTTATTGGTATGGTTATTCATTGCATATCTTTGGATTACCAATATGTGTGAGTTAGTATAACCATCATAACTTGTTATGTATCTTGGTATAACTAATGACAATGCCTGACTTATGATTTGGTATGACTAGTTTTGATTAATTAGTGTAACCGATTCTAAGTAATCACCTGAGATGGTATGATCGATATTTGTAATTGGTGTGACCGATCCTAGTAATTGGTGTGACCGATCAAAAAGAGTTGTGTAATCGATCCTTGTGTTAGAGCACTGCTCGGTTGAACTCTCAAGCGTTGCTATCTCAAGATTGTTATCAAGTTTCGTTGCCAAAACTATAAGTCTTGATTTCTAGTCTACTTATAGCTAAGTCTCGGATTAGGATAGAAAGTGTAGTTGAGCAAAAGACTTCACGACGTTCATCGATTGAAGATGAAGAACTACTAAGAGAATCTTGTGGAACTTAATAAACAAAAGATATATGGAGACTTGAACTCATCTATCACTCAAAAGTCTATCTACTCTATCTTTTATTTGAGACAAAAGTCGTATAGCTATATAGACTTCGATTATACACATTTGCTATTTCGAGCCGAATTTATCTCGCTTATCTATTTCTCGAAATATGTGTTGGTAAGCTTCCGCTTTAACCAAGTTCATCTTATATTCTTGACGAAATTCAAAAGATGGTCATATGAAAATCGCCTGGTACATCTTACATGATTTGTGTGAGACAGTCATTTGATGTAGACTCAGAATTTTTCATATTGATCGTTCGATCACTTGAAAATTGCTTTGAAGCTAATAATTTGTATGTGACAGCTATTCCCGTCTTCCAAGAATGTTTCAATGGTTGAAATGAGAGTTTAGAACAATTGGATTTAAGCATAGTATGTGTGCTTGCATAAATGTATTCCATGTCCGGGAACCATGGTATGCATACCCGTATGTGTACTGTTGGTTTTGAGAAAGTCCGGGAACCTGGTATGCAACCCAGTATGCGTACTGGCATAAGGTTCAGGTCTGGGAATTTCTGCTGAGTTTGGATGGTATGCGTACAAGTTCGCGTACTGGAGAAACCCAAACTTGGTCCGGATACTTATGTACGCATACCTAAGTGGATGATGTTCTAAAATTGGTTTATTCATGAACTAATACATTTATATAGTAAGGAATGCAATCTCTGCAAACCGTGGCTATAATGTTCATGACTTGATTCATGTGAATCAAAATCGATTTTGCTTCAATTGTATCTTGTATACTTCTATGAGAATATAAACAATTGTAAAACTGTAGAACTAGTTTTATTTGAGTCATTGGAACTAGTTATGGTTAAGATAAATAAGGTTGATATGAAAGTGTTCATATGGCTAACTTCGGTTAACTATTGTTGAGCCAACAAGGTGTACACGTTTAGGTACGGTTACTCATATCTAAATGAAGGTACATTTCATTTGTGTGTAACAAGCTAAGTTCGATCTAACAGTTGAAAGATATTAGCTTAAGTCTAATCAGGTTTTCATCTAACGGTGAATATTGAATGCTTTGTTACCAAGGTAACATTGGTTACAAACCCCAATTTGAAGACTATATAAAGGTGAACTCTCGCAACTGGGAAACCTAATCCCCACACCTCCTGCGTGATACTAGTTGCGACTAGAGACGATTCTCCTTTAACTTTAGGTTTTTCACGAAATATGTAGGTTAACAACTTGAAGACTTTCATTGGGATTGTGAAGCCAGACCCAACTATTTTCTCTGTAGTTGCGTGATCTGATCTTGCATCTTCTATCTTATTGAGTACTATCTTCTTTAAGATTGGCTCGAGAATTATTATGCGATAGGCAAAATAAAAACTAATCACAAACATCTTCGTCTCATCGTTTGTGATTCCACAATATCTTGTTTCACTACCATACAATTAAGATTATTGTGAGGTGATTGATATTTCTAGGCTGTTCGTCGGGAATATAAGTCCAGTATATCAATTGGTTCCTGTTCACCTTGATTTATCAAAAGAAGGAACAAAACTCATAGGTTTATCTGTGAGAGACAGATTTATCTATACAATAGACTTTTCTGTGTGAGACAAATTTGTTTATTAAGTCTTCGAATTTGGGTCATAGCAACTCTTAGTTGTGGGTGAGATCAGCTAAGGGAATCAAGTGCACAGAGTCCTGCTGGGATTCAGAGACGTAAGGAGCGCAACTGTACCTTGTTCAGTATGAGATTGGTTAGGGCTCAACTACATTCCAAAGATCTGAAGTTAACTTGGAGTAGGCTAGTGTCTGTAGCGGCTTAATGCAGTGTGATGTTCAAATCTGGACCAGGTCCCAGGGGTTTTCACCATTTGCGGTTTCCTCGTTAACAAAATTTCTGGTGTCAGTGTTATTTCTTTTCCGCATTATATTTTGTTATATAATAGAAATATCACAGGTTGTGCGTAGTTCAATCAATTAGAGAATCCAACCTTTGGCTGTTGATTATATTGATTGACACTTGAACAATGGTCTTTGGTACCGTTCAAGTTATTTCACATAATAATCAGGCTCACGGATTTCTATTTGTTTGATTTGCTAATTACATTGTGAAATAGAGGTACGAACTCTTGGATATATTTCCATTGATTGAGTCCGACTGTCTAGTTGATTCTCTTGGAATTATATTAGAGTTTGTCCATACAGATTGCTAAGATAAATATTAGGTGTGGTTGTTGTACCCCCGTTTTTTTTCAATTGGTATCAAAGCAGGCAAACACGTTTAAGACCTCATAAGTATGTGTTTGTAGCAATCTGGCTATATGGAAAGTTGTGATATCTCTATAAATGCACCACCAGATCCAGGGATTTCTGAATTCTCTTCCATGACTGATTTGATAAAATTTGTTGAAAAAAATAATATCTAAACCTCCACCGGGATTGAAATCCTTTGAAGTATTTTCATGGATTGAAAAGAAACTTGAAAGCTTATCTCTTGATGTTGAGTTTTACCTCCAGAAAGAACAATAATCTCTTGATAAGCTAAATCAAGTTATGATGAATAATAGTCATGTTGAGGTTGATATTAATGTCTTAATCAGCAAGATCTATGCTCCTCCTCCGTGTAATCCATTTGGTTGTAGAAAACCAAACGTATTACAGGAAGATTTTAAGTTTAAGTCTTTTGTCTGCATCTCCTATAAGCATGAATCAATTCATCGGTCAATTCCTAATTCATCAAGTGTTGATGGTGGTTTTTAGTTCAGGGCTAAAATTGTAAAACCATGCATTTAATACGCCGTTGTTCTGCAAATAAACTGAGCCATTTAAAAGTAATGAGTACCCAGGCCTCTCTACTTACACATGTATTGAGCAACTTAGTATATTTACATGAAATTTATTCAGAATGGTTCACAATCCTAAACATTCTGTAAATTCTCACTTGCATTATTCATTAATGTATGGCTTATTGAGTATTTTTCCTATGCTATGTTCCCCGGATGAACCCTTAATATTGGTATAACATGACAATTAGTGTTTACTCGCAGCTGAGTAGCATGAATTTCCCGAAGTATCAAGATTAAGGTATGCATGAAAGTACTCAGTCAGAAGATGCGCTAACTGCTCTCTGGGGATAAATTTAAAGAATTTTGTGTCAACACACAGAATTTATCAAATTTGTTCAAATTTTGTGATAGCTCACAAGATTCAAATTTTGGACTAATTAATTTGCAAAAATTAGGTTTTTTGCGCCTTGCACAATATCTCGAACCCTATTGGACGAGACCAAACCTAGATAAGCTAGGAAATTAATTCGCCATGGAGCTAGTAGGAGCAAAGTCCTACCATAAATAAAGAGGAGCTGCGGCAAATAGGAGCAGCAGCAAGAGGAGGCGTGGCCGCGCCACTTGGCCGACCGATTTGCCTCAGCATGCGCCACCTGTGGCCGGCTGTCCACGCTCCATGTTGCTGCTTGCCGGCCCCTTTCCCATCGACCAATCAGATCGCTTTAAACCCGCCATACGCACTTCTAAATAAAGTTAAAAGTTGGTTGGTCGATGCGCCTAAATCCTTAAGGAATCTAATCTAGGCTGCCCATATCAGTCTCAAAAACAATCACAACCATACGATTTGGCCGGCCAACCTAATGAGTTTGGCTTACTCCCAACGATATCAAGCAAACTCCATGATGTCCACCAGCGGGCCCACTATCATTCCAGCCAATTGGAATCCTCCTAGCCCGCCAGCAACATCCCTGATCGCTAGCCAGAGCTAGGCTAGTAGCGCTGTTGAAACGAAGTTCAACAAGTTAAGACTGTCCATGACAGTCTCAAACTCATCACATCCGTCCAACTTAGCCAGCCTAGTTGGATGGCTTAGATTTCGTTTCAAATGACCAATGAAGTGTCGGTATGCTCGCCATCAACCCATCTCCATCCCTGGCCAGTCGAACTACCCACGACATGCCAAGATCACATCAAACCGATTGCTTAAAGTAGGATGGCCGCGCGGGTTACAAAACCCTAATTTATGTTAAGCAGCAGTATATTACCGCCGCAAAACGATCTCGGCCGTCCAACTTCGCCAGCCGAATTGACCGGCCTAGATTCAATCTCAATCAACGGGCAAGGTGCGGATATACTCACCAGCGGCCCAACTATTGCGTTGGTCGGGTGAACAACTTCCAGCATGCTCCAACACCAAAAAACGTTGGCCCAAAATAGGTTGGCCACACAGTTTTTAGAACCTAAATTGAAAGGCAGCCATTAGCTGCCGCAAATCATCTCGGCCTCCCAACTCCGCCAGATGAGTCGGCCGGCCTAACTCCTCCTTTAGGCTGCCAAAAAGATGTGGCCATGATCAATGGCCACTCTGAAAAGACGAGGGTACCCAAATATACCTCAATCTAAAACTTTTCCACCTATAAGTCCTTTCTCCGAAAGTGATTGTCTATGGACTGAGTCGAGACAATACAACAAATCGTTTCACACTTCGTGTGATTGTCTATGGATACAAGATCGAGACAATACAACATCAAAGTATGTTTAATTGATAAAAGGTTCGGACTTAACCAAACACAATAGGATTACTTATCAAGTAAATAGGAATTAACGTTTGTGTAATTTACTTTAAATATAATAACAATAATTATAATTGCGGAAAATTAAAGTAAATGGCACATCAAGATTTTGTCAACGAGGAAACCGCAAATGCAGAAAAACCCGGGACCTTGTCCAGAATTGAATACTCTTAGGATTAAGCCGCTATACAAAATCAAACCAACTTCGTATAGTTGATACCAAGCAACTAAACCTATAGTTCACCTAGTTCCGTCTATATTCCCACGCCTCCAACTTATGAATAAGTCACGTACTTGGAACAATTCTTTTGGTTCGTATTCCAAACAGTAAAGGAACAACAAATCTGTTTGGTAGCAACTCTTTTCAATCAAGTGATTTTAGTTCAACAAAGGCTCTTCTGTTTATCTCAATAAACTCCTTTGTCGGGTTCTTAGATCTATCTTATTATCAATTACCAAAGTAATTGTTAAGATTTTGCAATCAATACTTTTAATCACAAAGAATTGTATTGATGCCGATCTACACAACTAATCAATCTAATCTACCACAATGATAAATCGATTATAGTTGGATCCTCTTTTACCGAAACAAGTATTGTGCACACCAAAGATTATGAACCCAAATCAGAATTCTTCAAGTCTTCTTTGTCTTCAAATCTTCTTAGATGTTCAATAAACACCTGCACACAATCAACTTGAATCTCTTGTGATCAAACGGATGGGTGATGTTTCACTTGCATCCAACCCGTGTAAACAACCAGTTTTAAAAATTTATCGGCGTCCAATCCGACAAGAAACAAATTGGGTGGCCATCCGCCAAAATACGGATTGGTTTGGGTAAAATCCATGGATTTGGATATTTTTGCTCACCTCTAAGATTCTGCTTTATCTCTTGTGTGCATTTTATGTTGAACCATTTTTTGGGCACCATGGTTTTTTTTGGGGGACCATGGTCTTATTAGGCCACCTTCCCTATAGTTATAAGGGGTGTCCTAAAGTGTGGAAATGACTAACCTACCCTTAACCTAATTTAATTTAAAACTAACCTAATAACCACCTCTCTCTATATATATATAACCACCACCTCCTCCCGCCGCCGCCCACCACCACCACCTATATATAACCACCACCTCCTCCCACCGCCCACCACCACCACCACCTCCGACTACCACCGAGAGAAAAGTTTCAATTTTTGGTAACTAATCATACGAATCACTAATAAATTTGGGAAAGTTCTTACAGGTAACTAATCATTACTAATCATTAAGTTCGGTTCTTGGTAAAAATTTGGGAATGAACTTTAGTTCGGTTTGATCGTAACAACTTTTATTTTATTTTTTGTAACCGAACTATATAGTTCGGTTTGATCGGAAGGAAAATTTTCAATTTTTTTTAACCGAACTTCTTACTGGTAACTAATCATACTAATCATTACTAATCATTAAGTTTGGTTCTTGGTAATAAATTTGGGAAACCGAATTTAAGTTCGGTTTGGTCCTAAAAAGTCTTAAATTTTTTTTGTAACCGAACTATATGGTTCGGTTTGATCTGATCGTGAAGGAAAATTTTCAATTTTTTTAACCGAACTTCTTCTTTGGTAACTAATCATTACTAATCATACTAATCATTACTAATCATTAAGTTCGGTTCTTGGTAATAAATTTGGGAAACCGAACTTTAAGTTCGGTTTGGTCCTAAAAGTCTTAAATTTTTTGTAACTTGAACTATATGGTTCGGTTTGATCGCAAGGAAAATTTTCAATTTTTTTTAACCGAACTTCTTACTGTAACTAATCATTACTAATCATTAAGTTCGGTTCTTGGTAATAAATTTGGGAAACCGAACTTTAAGTTCGGTTTGGTCCTAAAAACTCTTAAATTTTTTTGTAACCGAACTATATGGTTCGGTTTGATCGCAAAGGAAAATTTTCAATTTTTTTAAACAAGAACTTCTTACTGGTAACTAATCATTACTAATCATACTAATCATTACTAATCATTAAGTTCGGTTCTTGGTAATAAATTTGGGAAAGAACTTTAAGTTCGGTTTGGTCCTAAAAAAGTCTTAAATTTTTTTGTAACTTAGAACTATATAGTTCGGTTTGATCGCAAGGAAAATTTTCAATTTTTTATAACCGAACTTCTTACTGGTAACTAATCATTACTAATCATACTAATCATTACTAATCATTAAGTTCGGTCCTTGGTAATAAATTTGGAAAGTCTTAAAGAAACTATATAGTTCGGTTTGATCATGCTTGAAAATTTTCAATTTTTGTAACCAGAACTTCTTATCAACAACTAATCATTACTAATCATACTAATCATTAACTAACTTTTTGTAATAGAGTAACTAATTATTACTAATCATACTAATTACTAATCATTAACTAATAGCTAATTAATCATTAAACAAAACATTTAATTAAGGAGGGTAAGTTTGGTATTAAGAAAAATATTTAGATAAGGGGTGACTTAGGATTACTTGTAATGTCTTTTCTAAAATAGAATCATAGTCCCCACAAAAAAAGCCTGGTCCCCAAAAAATGGTTCTTTATGTTTATAATTACTGGGCTCTCTTTTGGCTTGTATGGAGGTCTTAGGCTATGTCCCCCTCCAGGCTTTGTTTTTGTTTTCTTTGATCAATAAATTATCTTCGTGACTCATGTGCTCATTAGATTTTCTTAAGATGCACAAGAAGATTCATACCAGCCACCACATACAAAAGGAATTGTTTCCTTCACCACATAAATATGGGCCTTTAAGATCCAAGTCCTATAAATAATGAGTACCGGCCCAGATTACTTGTAACCACTGAAAGAAACACACATGATAAGTGCAAACAAGCAAAAAATGAATTTCACCTCGAAAGAGCTTACTTGAACCCTTAAGAAAAACTTAAGCCAAATGCTGAAAAACAAACTATACATAATCACAATTTCTGTCAGTCTATGGAAATTAGCCTTGCTGCATCACTCATCGTCGTCGTCGTCTTCTTCCTCCTCGTCAATTATATCTTCGTCATTCTCTTCTTCTTCTTCTTCTTCCTCGTCCAGTCCTTCATCATCTACTATAAAGCCTCCTAGAGTTTCATCATCTTCATCTTCGTCTAGTGTTTCATCATCTTCGTCTTCTTCATTAGCATGTATTGTGTTCTTCCGGGATGAGCTTTTACTACTGCCGACATCTAGAGTTTTACCATTCTTATCCTTGGATCTTGTTTTGGTATATTTGGGTCTTTTATCCATTCTCAGTTTTGATATCGAAACTTTCTCATCTTCACTCTCACCTGTCCAGTCGTCATCTTCCCTGACATTATGTTTCTTCTTTCTCCCTAACCCTTTCCTCTTTCTAGACCCGTTTCCTTCATCATCTTCACTATCTTGTTTTTGCTCTTCAAGGAACCAGTCCAAATCCTTAATCCCTCGTATTCTATGTTTTGGATACTTGTCAAACTCATGACCCATTTTCAAGAACCCAAACTCTGCAATTCAGAAAGATATAAAGTTGTTGCAATCAGTGCGACAGGCAACATGACCAAAAACGGCACAACACTTGGGTTTAGCTAAACAAGACCAGCAAACGCGAAATTGTTAAAATGCAACACCCTACAAAATGGCAATGGAGATATTCGAAGGTAGAGCTCCTTTAGGTATAAATTACATAAAACATGTTACTTATACTTGGTCGAACAAATGCAATTAGATAAATACTTGTTTAGGATATAACAGAATTCAAAGCATTACAAGAAACTAAAAACTAAAACATCTTCCTAGCTGTAAACAGAAGATGCAAACACTGATACAGATTAGTTCTTTGTTTCAGCAAGTAAGCAAGTCATGTCAGAAGCTCGTGACAAACATAAACCAACATTCAACTTTCCAAATATCAATTTGAAACAACTCATTCAAGCCTAAAAATATGACAGCATTAGTCCATACAATCAATAAAATGTAAACAAGCCTCAAATTTGATATGCAACCTCTTATCTATACTTTGCGACACAAATTTAACCCTGCAGTGCAAGATACTCAACAGTCTTAACCAAAACATCTTTCAAGTTGTAAATCGAAGAGCAAACCATCGATTGACAGTAGTTCTGTAACTGAACCAATTAGAATCTTGCAAACAACATCCAAAATTTTCAAACACTAGCACCTCTAAACTCGTTTTGGTTCGACCCTATCTAGCATCAACCATTGATAGCATTGGTTCTTATCAGCAACGAATTCCATCTAAGCTCATAAAAATTCCTAAGTTAATCAATACCATAATGAAGCCTATGTGCAATGAAATTAGTCAACCACTTATCTAATTTACGAGATAAACGTATCCACTGCAATGCAAGACACTCAACAGTCTTAACCAAAACATCTTTCAAGTTGTAAATCGAAGAGCAAACCATTGATAAAAGTAGTTTTGTAATTGAATCATATTAGAATCTTTCAAACAACATTCAAATTTCCAACACTGGCACCTCTAAACTTTCAAATTTTGGTTCGACCTTATCTAGCATCAAACATTGACAGCATTAGTTCCTATCATCGAATTTCATCTAAGCTGATAAAATTTCCTAAGTTAATACCATAACGAAGCCTATGTGGATTGAAATTAGTCAACTGAATCACAAATTTCATTAAAAAGAATAAAAGAAGAAAAAGTCATACATACCTTTAACAGGGTCAATCTCTGAAGCATCAAACCCTACTTCTCCCTCACTTGGAGTACTTTCTGCCATTTCTGTATCCACTGGAATCCTTTCAGTTCTATCTATTTCCTTGAAATCTCTGTTTCCTTCCTTTTCTTCTGGTTTTCCGTCAAAACCCCCGATTTTTTTCAAAGTAAAAAAAATGGGGTTTTTACAAGTAACACAAAATACATCACCAACCTTCAACTCTCCTTTTTCCGAATTCCTGAAAACCCTTATCTCTTTGGTATCATTACTCAAGACCCAGATTGGATTTTTCCCTAAAACTTCAACAGAAACCCTAGATTCTCCATCTTGTTTATCGTTTCTCTGGTCAAAATCGGAGATTTCAAGTGAGATGTGTCTACGAGAAACAGTTCTATCATCGAATTGAAATCCTAATCCTCTTCCGAACTCTGTGATTGATCTCTTCTTAAGTTGAATTTTGGTGCCATCTTCACCTTCGATCTCCATTGATTTCTTCTCTTCCTATCTGTCTTTGAGAAAGGCGGTCAAATATTTGAATATTGTATTCTGAAGAAAACCTTTGAGTTTTCACTGCTTCTCTTCTCTTCTCTTGGAAGTTGAAACCAAAATATTTGGCAGCGCCGTTTTGACAACAAAAGGCAGTCATGAACTATAAAGCCATATTGGGAATGTTGCTATAAAGTCGGTATCCCTTCGGCTTATTCCCATGCCCATGCCAAAAAAAAGGTTGTTTGACATACTAGGTGGCATGGCAAACTAATTGCGCCACCATGGGAAAACCACTAAGCGATAGATTATTTACCGAGCGATATTATGAATAACGCCAGCGTTAATGTCTTTATCGCCAGCGATATTATCTCTAGCGCCAACGGCTAGTTCTTCATCGCTTATAAATAAGTAATTTTCAAATGTAGAACTTACCCCAAATTTTTTTACACAAAAAAAATTATCTTCTCCCCTTCTCTATCTAATTTATCTCTTTCTCAATCTAATTTATTTTTTTCTATTTCTCCAAATGGCACAATTTCAAACCCAACTTGATTCGGCAACGCAACTTGATTTTTCGGGAGTAGTGCTTGAAGGTGTCGTTAAGAAGATATGTGATAGTTATAAAGAAATAAGTAAGAAGCAAATAATTCTTCAAGTTTTGGATAATAACCAAGTCAAAACCGCAACTAAGAAAAGACAAAGAAAAGTTCAAGGCGAGGAAAATCAAGGCAAAACAAATTTGAAGCCAGAGAAGAAGATAAACAAAGGAGACTCCGTTCATGAGCGCATTGATTGGAAGTTTGGTGAAATGAAGAAGATTAACAAGATGAAGAACATTGTCCCAAATTTTTATTTTTAAAGTCTATATTTCAAATTATTATTTGTCTAGTTTTATATCTTGTAAAATGACTGTTAATGGTTATATAGAAGTTTAATGAATTTGAAAATTTGCCGAGTATTGTTGAAAATTAAACTTAATTCTATTCTTAATCCAATCTTACATTTTAATTAGAGATACATTTAATAGTTTAAACAAATATTAAAACATAATACTTAGACAATTATTAAATTAAAACATAAGAACTTAAGTGGACAATTACTCTTGATGAAATAAGAGAAACCGCAAGCTATTTAAAATCCGAATTTGAAATGAAAGATCTTGGGAAAACTCGGATGTGTGTAAAACTTTAACTAGAACATCGAGCTTGTGAAATATAATCCACAAGTCTGCATATGTCCAAAAGATACTCAGGCAATTTAATATGGATAAAGTGCACCATGCTAGCACTCCCATGGTTGGTCGAACTTTAGATGTACATAAGGACACATTTCATCCAAAGGAAGATGGCGAAGATGTATTGGGAGCTGAATATCCCATCTAAGTGCAATAGGCACATTATTGTACTTAGCACAATGTACTCGACAAGATATCTCGTTCTCAGTGAACTTGTTAGCAAGATATAGCTCAACACCAACGCAACGTCATTGGAATGGTATAAAGAATATCTTTAGATACCTAAATGGAACCATTGACTTGGGTTTGTTTTATCCCTACGAAGATGAAAGGAGAGATGCTAATGTAATTGCGACTCCTTACACCAAGATCCCAAATAATGTTTTGGTTGGTCTTGCTGATGTTGGGTACCTCTCAGACCCACACAAGGGTCGATCACAAACTGGATATGTGTTCACTATCGGGAATACAACGATATCCTGGAGATCGACCAAGCCAACTCTTGTGGCCACCTCCACGAACCACTATGAGATCATTTCCCTACATGAGGTGGTTCGTGAGTGTATATGGTTAAGGTCTATCATTACACATATTCGAGGGACATGTGGTTTGAGTTCTACCACTGAAGAGCCAACTTGCATTTACGAAGATAATGCAGCTTGCATCGAACATATGAAGCAAGGGTATATCAAGGGTGATAATACAAAACATATATCACTGAAGTTCTTTTACAATCAGCAACAACAATGTCTTCTAAACATTCAGGTCAGTAAAGTAAAGTCTAACGAAAATGTGGCAGACTTATTTACTAAGTCATTACCTAAGTCCACATTTGAAAAACATGTGAGAAGTATAGGACTAAAGAGATTGTCCGAACTTCCGTGACTCCATAGGACTAAAGGAATTGTCCACTCCTATGATTATATTAGACTAAAGAAATTGTCATACATCAGGAGGAGCACCAGATGGTCTGTTGAACTCTTTTCCTTCACCGAGGTTACTTTTTCCCACATGGTTTTGTTACTCGAAAAGGTTTTTAATGAGACAACAAAAACACTAAAGATACAACTTATGTTGAAGTTATTCTTCTCCTTACAAGTGTTCAGGTTTTTGTGCGAAATATTTTTCCTGACACAATTATACAAAAGGAGAAAATCCTTGACAAGCTATGCCATTTCAGAAGCTCAAGTGTCTTTCTCCTTCGACCAGTTTTTTACCAACGTACATTTTCTGGCAAGGTTTTGACAAAGAAATGAGTTTGTGGTGATGGTCATCCAAGGGGGAGTGTTGTAGTAAAGTGGTCCATAGTATGGATGACCACTCCTTATGGCTAAGTGCATGGAACATTTCTTTGTTTGGACACATGTAGAACTAGTCCTTTGTTACTAGATACATGTAACTCTTTCTCTCCCCCTTCCCAACAAGTGGACTAACACAAGCACTTCTCTTTTTGTATTTAAAGAGTAAATGTTAAGGGGGATTTTGTGTTTCCCCCTCAAAATAAATAACTAATTTGCATTACCCCCTTTTTAAATCCCAAATTAGTGAAACCCTATTATAATTGCCGTTACCATCTGTTAAGTAAGCACGTGCAATTCACGCATACATCATAATAATATAATAATTAAGTAATAAAGACCGTCGATTCGTGTTGGATTAGAATTTAGAAATAGAAACGCGCAGAAAGGTCCCTTTCTTTATCATCTTCTCTTCGTTCTCGCCGAAGAACAGAATAAAATTCTCAACTACAGACCATGATCCAATGCATAAAAACAAAGTCAAATGTTTTTTTGTCGGAATCAAAGAGAACGATCACATAATACGAAGGGAACCAAACATGGCAAGAATTCACCCACTGTAATGAAACTCTAAACCACGCTATCAACAATAATGAAATTCCTTGTTTGGGGTTTTCTTTGGGTTCTTATGAACCACGCTACAGACCATGATCATTAAATTCCTTGTTTTTTATTGTTTTATTTACTGGGTTCTCATTAAAATTTGCTTGAAATCAGTAAACTAATTAATTCTTTACATATGGGTATTGAGAATCCATCATCACCACAACATTTGTGCCCACTTTGGAGAAAAAGAGTTGTTTAATATTTTTGGTTTATGTAAGATTTCTATGGTCAAGAATAGATTTAATGAATTATGTATACTCATCTCGTGATTTATGGATATTTAATGATCTTTTTTTTTTATTTTTTTGTGTAGTGGTGGAGTTTAAATAGAAAATAAGGGAGATTGGGAAGAAGAACGGAGGAAGATGACCATATAATCATAGAGTACATTTTTTGAAGGTCTCTAATGGCGATGCGCAGAGAAGAAGAAGGGAAGAAGATTACCGTATAATGGTCAAAAAAAATTTAAATTTTTTTTTAGGTCTAGAATGCGCCACGTGTTTAAGGTCCAAAGGTATTAACGTATGATAAGGAAAATTAATTTTAATTAATACACACGTGAGTTGCACGAACACTATTAAGGGGGTTGTAACGACAGTTATAACGGAAAGGGGTTTTGCAAATTTTGGATCTACAAAGGGGTAACACAAATTAACTATTTATATTGAGGGGAAAACACAAAATCCCCCAAATATTAATGAGAAAACACACCTATTTCTCTTCCTCTCTTTCATACTTTGTCTCCTTTATGTTTTGTCTCTTATTTTGTCTACCACTCTCAACAATACTTTATTTTAATATATTCCCTTATTTAGTTCTAGTGTAGTTTGTTTGTCGGTCCACTTTTCAACCTTGGATTTAAATACTTTGGCTTGTTGGGCCAAGGTAAACTCTCTCTATGTTTTGGTTCAGACCTCCGATATGACTTATGCTGTTGAGGCAGATCAGTAACCTTTGCTTACAAAAGATAAGGAAAATATATATATATATATATATCATTTGTGCCAGAAGAATTGGTTGGGTGTTGTTTTTCTAATGGTACATGCACAACATTTTGTCAGAAACTTAAACATCCGCACTCCATTATCTAAAAGTGTTAAAGGCTCCACCAGTAGATTTGGGATTATTGGAGAAATAGACCTTTCGATCTGGGATATTAGATTATACTGGTAAACTATTTACATGGATCAGCAACAGGCTAGGAAATGGTTCAAAGGAAGTCGGGAATAGAGATTTGGGAATATGATTATTTAAAAGACATGGGTGACCAATGTCAAAACCTCCTTATGCAACATTGTTAATAGTGGTACCGGATTCCACATGAGGGTATCAAATGCATATAAAATAGAAGAGTTTTTATTTTGTCTTATATGCATTTTGGTATCCTCCTGACTAAGCTTTCGATGGGAGATCAAATCATTTATTTATAACTTCAAATATTTTGGTCACATTTGACCAACAAGGTGCAAGTAAAAATACAAAAGATTTGGTACAAATTAACTTGTTTTCCATTTTATGATGATCACAAATTACTTTCCTTGAAATACACGAGAAACAATTTTCATCATTTCATTTCAGCTGGCACTTTATTTTATATTTTACTTTCCTTAATAGTAACCCATCAATGGTTTTCCTCTGCATCTTCAATTCCCATAGCATCTGCAACAGTTTTTTATCTGTGTCCACTTGCGGACCATCTGCATTCAACAACAAAATTGAACATTTTCAAGAGTAATTCATAAAAAATATGCAATTAATCTACCCATCTTAATGTTAAATCCAATTAATCTATCCAGCTTTCAAGAGTATTTGAACGTTTTCAAGAGTATAATAATCTAATATCAATTGGTTCTTGTTCACCTTGATTTATCAAAAGATGGAACAAAAACTCTTGGGTATTTCTTTGGGAGAAAGATTTATTCAATCCTATAGACTTTTATGTGCGAGACAGATTTGTCTATCAAGTCTTCGACTTTGGGTCGTAGCAACTCTTAGTTGTAGGTGAGATCAGCTAAGGGAATCAAGTGCATAGTATCCTGCTGGGATCAGAGACGTAAGGAGCGCAACTGTACCTTGAATCAGTGTGAGATTGATTAGGGTTCAACTACAGTCCAGTCGGAAGTTAATTGGTAGTAAGCTAGTGTTTGTAGAGGCTTAATACAGTGTGGTGTTCAATCTGGACTAGATCCCGGGGTTTTTCTACATTTGCGGTTTCCTCGTTAACAAAATTTTGGTATCTGTGTTATTTATTTTCCGAATTATATTTTGTTATATAATTGAAATGTCATAGGTTGTGTGTTAAGATCAATCAATTAGAATATACAACCTTGGGTTGTTGATTTACATTGATTGACACTTGAACATTGGTCTTTGGTACAGTTCAAGTTACTCATCTTATATTCAATCAGGCTCGCAGATTTCTATTTGCTGATTGCGGATTGAATATAGAGTTATAAATATTAAACTCTTTGATATACTTTATTCTAGATTGAGTCTGACTATCTAGTTGATTTTCTAGAAAGTGTATTGGAGTAAGTCCTCTCAGATTGTCAAACGAATTGTTGGGTGTGGTTGTCAGACCCCCGCATTTTCAAAGCCAATCAAATGGAGGATAATGCCAATGACCACAGACAGTTAATATAGACTCCATGGAAGGATTCAACTGACTATAATGTATGCAGATATGATACTGATGACAAAAGTTAAAAATTTGGTGAATAACAGTTTTAGGATGCATTTGCTTCCCTTCAAATACTTTCACACATCTATTCTTCCATAACTTCCACTGCTAAATTTATTAAGCTTTTCCTAGAACTGCAAACCAAATGATCCATTTTAGTCAAAGATAAAATCCAATCTTGCAGACTTGGATAATTATAACCATCTTCAGAAACAGTAAACCAGATTTCTTGAGCAAACGAAAAATGAAGCAGCAAATGATCCTTAGTCTCTAGATGATTATCAGACATCACACAACTTATGTTATTCATCTAGCTATTCTCTGAATCCTAACTGCAACTGGCAGAATATATCTTGTAATCTTCCACATAAACAACTAACATTTAAAAGGAATATCCAAATGTCAAATGAGGAGCCACACATTCTCGCTAGTTTCCTGGTAACCACATGTTGAGTATTCTGCTTTAAAATTGTATTATAAGTAGATTGAACTGAAAAAACACCATTTTTAGTAACACGCCATCTCATAGTATCCACTGCAGGTTGAGGAGGAATTCTAATTACATTTATTTGAGAAATCATTATTAAAAAACTGAAGTAGAATATCTTGCCTCCAAGTTCTATGGTGATGATCAATAAGTGTAGAAACCTTAAGAGCACCATGATTTATACTTGTTCAATGCATATGATCTTGATGAGACACTGTACCAAACCAATGAGGATTAGAAACATCAATTTTAGACTCATCACCTACTTCCCATATATGAAACCTTCTTATCCATTATATTCCTTGTTGAATTCCTTGCCATATCCAGGTTCCCTTCTTTTAATATTCCCATATAGAGGATCCATTCTGAAATATCTAGCTTGCAGCAATTGAAACCATTTAGCTTCTGTTTCATGAAGCATTCTACAAGCAAGCTTAGTTAAAAGAGCTTAATTCGCTTGTTTAATTATGGTCATCCAATAAGTCTGCAACCCTTTGAAGTAGCTTTGTTCCACCAGTAATTCCTTTGTAGAGCCTCAAATTTTTTAATTGATTTTTATGAAATTTTGCTACATCCCAATAGAAATTGAGCCATAAAAGAAACAAAAGTTTGAATCTGGGTACTCCTCCCCTCCTGATTAACTAGATTTCCTTGCCATGGTTTCAATTTTGAACCCATTTTATTTGTTGTCTCTTCAAAACAAACATTTTGATTCCTCCCAATAAACAAGTTAATACCCAGATATTTTTCATGTAATGGCATGCATTTCATCTTCACCACTGAAGTAAGACTTTGTATAACTGCTTCACTTAGATTCTTACTAAAATGTATACTAGATTTATTAAGATTGATCATTTGTCCAGATATATCACAAAATTGATTAATAATGTCCATCAAGTTGAGAACAAACCTTATCAAAGCTTTTGAAAATAAAATACAATCATCCGTGAAGAAAAGATGAGAGATTTTAGGACCTCTTGGAGCTGGCTGAAGAGGTATAATCGATCAATTCTTTTCACAAGACTGAAACATTCTACTTAGAGCTTCCATACAAAGAATACAAATATACTGAGATATAGCATCACCTTGGCGCATACCTCGAGAAGGAGTAAAAGAAGTAGTGAGAGAACCATTTAAAAGAATTAAAATAGAGGAAGTACTTATATATACACTGGTTAATAAGCTGACACCACTTCTCACTAAAACCCAGTCTCTTCATAATATTAATGAAAGTCCATTCCATTTTATCAAACGCCTTCGCCATGTCCAGCTTAATTGCTACTGCTTCAGAAAAAATTTGAGTTCTTTTCATATAATCAATAACTTCACGAGCAATTCCCATAGCATATTCGTGCAATCTGGGAAATTTTGAAGACAAGTATTAAACTGAAGCTTACACATATCATTATTGAAAGTGATCCTAAAATGTTGATTGACCAATTTTTAGTTGATGATTTTAAAGGTAGTAAACAAACGATACTTGGTTTTAATATATTACATTGTTTAGTTCTATTGTAGTTTGTTTGTCGGTCCACTTTTCAACCTTGGATTTAAATACTTTGGCTTGTTGGGCCAAGGTAAACTCCATATCTATGTTTTGGTTTAGACCTCCAATATGACTTATGTTGTTGAGGCAGATCAGTAACCTTTGCTTACAAAAGAAAAAGAAAAAAAAAATAGGAAAAAAATATCATGCGTGCGAAAAGAGTAGGTTGGGTTGGGATTTTCGGAGAAGCCGACCTTTCGATCAGGGATATTAGAAGATTATACGGGTAAACTATTTACATGGATAGCAACAGGTTAGGAAATGGTTCAAGGAAGTCGGGAATAGAGATTTGGGAATATGATTATTTAAAAGACAGGAGTGACCAATGTCAAAACCTCCTTCAGCTGACTAAGCTTTCCATGGGAGATCAAATCATTTATTTATAACTTGAAATATTTTGTTCACATTTGACCAACAAGGTGCAAGTAAAAATACAAAAGATTTGGTACAAATTAACTTGTTTTCCATTTTATGATGATCACAAATTACTTTCCTTGAAATACACGAGAAACAATTTTCATCATTTCATTTCAGCTGGCACTTTATTTTATATTTTACTTTCCTTAATAGTAACCCATCAATGGTTTTCCTCTGCATCTTCAATTCCCATAGCATCTGCAACAGTGTTTCTATCTGTGTCCACTTGCGTACCATCTGCATTCAACAACAAAATTGAACATTTTCAAGAGTAATTCATAAAAAATATGCAATTAATCTACCCAGCTTAATGTTAAATCCAATTAATCTATCCAGCTTAATGTTAAATTCACGGTTAATGCCATTTTTTTGGTAAATGGATATAACTCTATTGTCATAATAAAAATATTCCAAAATAAAAAAGGTGAGTTTGGCGGATAATTATGTGAGAGTTTGTTCGTGAAAATTGCAACATTGCTAATAGGGTACCGGATTCCACGGGAGGGTACCCAATGCATATAAGACGTAAAACTTTTTATTTTGTCCTATATACATTTTGGTACCCTCATGTGGAATCCGATACCGCATTAGCAGCATTGGAAAATTGTAGTATATTTATATAGGGGTCTATGGTGGTTACCTTTATTTAAATGATCAGCGCAGAAGTTGTCACATTTGAGCAAGCAAAATTGCTTATCAAAGCCATCCTTAACAACACAATCATCAGTGCACTTGGTGTGGCAATTCCCGAAACCGGGTTCAGCTTCAACAACTTGATGTTGGGCAATTGCTATCACCATTACAACAACAACTGCAGCGATGCATATCACAGCATTAACACCCTTCCTTGCCATATTTCTCCCTCTCTATAAACTTTTCTTTCTTCTTGTCTAAAATAGTTTTTTCACTTTCTTTCTTTTGTTTTAGAGAGAGGCTTTGAGTTCTTGGGTGGCCAAGCCAAGAGATTCAATAGCTATACTTATCAAAAAAAAAATGAGGAATATACTAAAAATATTGGGTGGTGATCCTTTAAGAAATGAGCTAGTAGTTTTAACGACATTTAGAGGTGTGGCCGTACACTTTACATCCATTAAAATAGGACACCTTAAATAGTAATTTGCTATTTTCCATAATATGACATGACTTTTACCTGATCCCCACCACACAACTCTTCCATCGAAGTAGGGGAGAATAGATGCCCTTTGTTGGCTCTGTCTTAGTCTTACAGGAAGTTTGTCTTTTGGGCGTCCAAATCTGACTCGATTAGAGCTTTTGTTTCCTATTTTGAGTACTCGCAACCTGAGTTAGACCTACCCTTTTATTCGAACTCATTTAAGTCAGCAAATAAAATATTTCTGGCTGATGGATCATGTCACTGACTCACATGTTTTTAAGTCAGTTGATTCAGATCATACTAAAAAAGTTGAAAAAATTAACATATTTAGTCAAATCCAGATGATCAAATGATTTCAGTCAGATCCATATGAGTCAGATTCAAACGAGTTAGATCAAAATAAAAATGTTACTTCGGGGAGAGTGGTTCACGTCTTTATGATGGGCTTTTCGTACTTCGCATGTGTCCCTTGAATCAAATATTTCTCTAGAAAAATCTTATCTTATCTTATCTTATCTTACTAATATAAAGAAAAGAGGTAATTGTTTGGTGAAGCCTTTTCACATGACAATAATACCCCCATTAACTAAGCTTTCAGTTAATATTTATATATTTACAGGAATGCCATTGTTTTAAAAATAGATCAAAAAATTAAAACTTAGATATTTTTAAAAATACACATCGGATTTTTGCAAAATTAATATATTTGGAAAGCTCTTTAAATTATCTACGTAGTGAGTACAAACAAGGATATTAAATTTTTATTTTAAGACTTTTTTTCTTCCATTATTATCAAATTTGGTGTTGTTAAAAGAATCCAATTCAAGCATGTGCATCGCACATGTGGCCTTACTAGTACTAATATAAAGAAAAGAGCTCTTTTTGGTAGGAGACCCCCTAAATTACTTAAGTTTTCCCCATTTTTTACATATTTACATAAATACCATTGTTTTAAAAATAGATCAAATTTTTTAAAAACTTACAAGGGGGTAGTCAAACAAGATTTCTATGGACTTTCATAGATTTTTAATTTGAGTGACTTCTAGAGATTCTCTGAAAATCTAGAGATTTCTAGTGATTCTCTAAGAGAATTTTAGAGAGTCACTGTGACTTATAGAGACAAAAAATGAGATTTGTAGGGACAAAAAAATGAGACTTGTAGAAAGTTTATGTGATTTGTAGAGACAAAATTGTATAATATCCCTGATTAATTCCCTATATTACCGATTTTTTTATTATTCACGTTACAGTAATAATAAAAAGTACCATGACCACCTAATGAAATATGTGTCCATTGTCAAAATAAATCTCACTGTTGTCCTATGCCTAAATTTTCATTCACTTTATTCCAGTCGTCCCACATTTTATTTGCTATACGGAGGAAAAAAATCATGACTTCTAAAATATCAATTGCTATTATAAAACCAACTCCCCTTAGCCACTGTAGATAAACAGTAAATGAAGTTGTAAAATTTGAAAATCCAAAATTGCCCCCATTTCTATACCTCATTTGTTTTTCACGGGAAAAATCATTAAATCATTTGAGGATGTCATGGTAATTTGACCTTGAATATATAATCTGAACTTTGCGTTTGCACGTCAGGGTGAGCGAATAAAGAGTCATTAGTAATTACTTTGTTGTATCTTTTACACATCAGTTAGATGTATGAACGGTTTGCAGTGCGCCATGTGGGATCTACAAACTCTTTTGTTAATCCAAATTTTTCGCCACTAATTTAAGTTGGCAAGCCATCCGAAACATTCTTATTTGCACACGTGCATTACGTTCTTGTATATTTTAAAATCTATATATATCACAAAAATTTCACATAACCGGTTTTAAAATATATATTCTTCAATTTAAAAAATCACATTATTCCACATTTTGTCTTGGTTACCCTTTTCCAAGTGGTCCTTAAGTGTATTTAGGCATAAGGAGAGAGAAAATGGTTCACTCTCAAAACAAAAAAATCTCCAAATTTCCAAGTCTCTAGAAATATCACATCTTGAGGAGAGATTTCTACCATGCCTATTTTTAAGAAAAAGTCTCTCCAAATCTATGAAAACAACAAATCAATGACTTTCAATTCTCATTCGAATAACAAGAGCGTTGGAGTGACTCTTATGAAATCCCAATCCAATAACATGGGGTTTCAGAGAATTTAAATGACTTGAAAAAAAGTCTTTAACCAATAACAAGAGATATTAAGAGACTCTCTAAAAATCTCTATGGACTAACGGTAGATTTGCGAACTCCCCAGAAGTCATTCAAAATCTTATTTGACTAACCCCTTGTTAATATCTTTTGTTACAGGGCCTACGGCCCATGGATGTGTGGTCCATCTAGTTTCCCCTTTATGTGTATATCATGTAACCTAGCTATGTATTACAATGAATGTCTCTAATATGATTGTTCTCCTTTTGTCTCTACATCTCTTTCCTCCACCTCTGATTCTCCTTAATCACGTTATCAAGCACGAACTCAACCATTGATTTTTTTTTTTTTTTTTTTTTGAATTATCATTGAATCACGAATCCCATCTCAATATCCTTCACCTTCGTTGGATATCACTACTTTGTCATATTCCTTCTATCAAATAAATGCACGAAGACGCTGCCGCAAAGAACAAAAAGAAACGGAGAAGGAAAATTGTTACCAAATCGGTATACCTAATCCCTTTCCTTATTTTCTCTTTCTTCTTTTGTCTGTGAAGATGGCTATGGGTGAATTGATGTATATGATTGATTGTTGTTGTGTACTACTGCAAGATGCCATATGTGTATGCCATGTGTTATTTTTTGTTTTGTTTTGGATTTCTTTTTTCTTTTTGGTGATCTTTGAATGGGAAGCCATGACATGATGTCTATCATCCGCCGTCTTTAAACCAATATTATTATTTTTTAGAAAAACTTGTGATGTGATTTGTGAATAGTCTGACTACCTAATTTTAATTGTCTGCCATTTTTCCCTTAAGTTCATGTATGTCGTGATGGTTGATTGAACATGCTATTACATGATTGGTAACCATAAATTTTTTGTCTTTTTGTTTCAAATTTGTTTTGAATGCATCATGAAATCTATGTCTTATCTTGCCTGCATGTGGTGTTCGATTTTGTTTGTACTAACCGATGCAATAGTGATTGCTTAAATGCACCATGCGATACCATGATATGTACTGTATTACTGTATTTAGTTGATTCCTTATCCCATGCAATTTTTGTCTGTTGTGATTACTTTTACCCATTTCAAAGGTCAAAAGCTTAGACGTTACTGTTTTACTTTTAATCTATTTATTACAATGTACGGTCTTAGCTCTTGATTGCAACGTATGATTATATATGTACTAGATTTTGTGCCCGTGCTACGCACCGGGCGGACCCAAAAACCGCTTTGTCTCGCCCGATCCTGATGTATGTTTAGGATTTTTGATTTGGTGTAGTCCGGCTTCGCCTCGTCCCGATACATGCTTAGGATTTTTTATTTGGTGTGGCTCGCCCGCCACGCCTGTCGCTAAACCAGGCTTTTTTATTTAGTGTGGCTCGGCTTCGCCTCGCCCCGTCGATGCGTTTTTGATTTTGTGTGGCGAGGCGAGTTTAGGATTTTTAATTTGGTGTGGCTTGGCTTCGCCTCGCCTCGTCCCGACGCATCAACTCCTTTAAAACCCTAAGTCATATGAGCTCTCACGTTGCACCATGAGCGCGACTCCCCCTCGAGAGTTGATGATAAAAGAGCTTTGGGCATAAATAAATCCTTTCATAAAAAAAAAATATTCAAACAAAATGCTTGGTTCTCTAAATCTCTTAATTGGAAATATGAGACCAATATTATTATTTTATTGAAGTTTTACAGAAGAAGCAACCAAAATGATGATTGAATTGATATATCTTTACTTACATAAAAAAGAAAAACGAATTTAACTTGTTTCCCTTTTGGCATTGAAAATAAATAAGATGTGCCATGGGGTTTATATGTGCGCGTATTGTACTTTATTGTGTTGGGTACCATTACCAAGACGGACATCTCCAATAATTCGTGTACCCAATACTGAATCAATTACTATTGATGTGTCATTAGAGATTGAAATCAAGTTTACAAAGATATATCGGTTAGATCGATCCATCACCGATCAAATCTATTAAGATCTTCTGCTGGTGCAGTAGTGCTCGTCACCAATTAAGAACATCCGACTGACCCGGTAAAGAAGCAATTGGTGTACTCCAACGGAGTGCTGCTGCATTTGCCTTCTGAACTCCACACCGGCATTCCCCCACTCAACAATTAATCAGTTTTAATGCATTTTCCTTCTATAGTTCTATTAAATTAGATGCTATAAAATTTGAAAATGAGTTTAAGCTGATGTTGCTACCTTAAAAAAGAATAGATGACGTAAACCATGGAAAATAGTATCCCATATCTCAGCTGAGGAAATACTAATTAAGTTTATGGATAATGCATGCAGCTGAAAAAGTTCTAGCTAGCTTTTCTACCAAAGGCTACCAACGAACTGACAATATAACTCCTAAATTTAGTAATCAATCATCATCATTGCTAACTACTCCCTCCGTCCCTATTATAAAGGCGGAGAAGTAAAAAAATATAGTACCTATATATAGGCGGATATCTATTTCCAATGTGTTTCTTTCCCTATATACCCTTATTAAAGGGTATGATATTCACAAACTTTGTTAATGTCTTTAGCAATTTTAAGAACAATTATATTTTTTAAATACTTTAGTGGGATAAAAACTTTTAATATACTCATATTTTTCATATTTCCTAGACAAATGTATTGGAATTGATGAGGGTAAATCAGGTACAATTAGGAAAATTTATAAAACCAAAATTTTTCTTATTCTAAGAGAATTCCACTTTTCCGCCTATATATTGGGTACAGAGGGAGTATTACTTGATCTGAAGATAAATTATGGATGAGACTACACATACCTTATATATAACTCTACTGCTGCTTGTTCAGTCTTATCTTAGAATGTTGTAAGATTTGACATCACAGTCAACAGATTTAGTGCTACCATCATCTTCCGCACCTTTGCTTGACCATAGCTTTGTAAATATTTCCTTTGCCGCAAGTATTCTCTGAACTTTAACAGAAGCTGTCGTTTCAAGACTTTTTACCTTTTGCACTATCACGGTACTCTAGGATTTCCCCCGTGATTTCTTCCAACTGTTAACTCTGCCTACTCGAGTTCTTATGTTTCTGCAGTGAGGCATAACCAAAATGGTATATAGATTCGCAATGAGGCATCCTTTGGAATATATATAAACTCATTGAACCATATCATTCACCTGCATACTAATTAAAAATACGTTCTGGTCAAGAATGGCAAGAATTAGTGAAACTTCACGTAACAAACAGAGGGAACTATATCAATGCACTATCGCACACTTGGTATAGGACTACGTGGTCAGAGTTGAAGGGAAAAATAGGCGCAAAACTTCACACCACCAAACAAAGGGAACAAAATTCAAATCAGTGAATTGGTAGGGTTTCGTCATAGATGTACATGCAACTTATATTGGTATCGCAGTAAGATTGCTCTTAACTGATATTGTGTTAGTATTTAAACATCTACTATCACCGCTTCCAAAAGCGGTGTAGATTAGATGTACAACACTAACACGATTCGATTCTGTATTCCTTCCTCTACATACTTTGCACAAAGCATCACCAATGTGAGATTGTATTTCATCTTCTTATGAACCCATTACCATCTAAATGAATGTTGTAATCTAAAAGAGCAAGAATGTAAGAATACAACATGACTTTATATCACTCAATAATGTGAGCAGCAGCAGCTGAACTCTTTTGAAAAGATCAATGAATTAACTGAAGTGTCACCATACTACTAATTCTAATAGTGTCATATCCTAAGAAATGTGATCTTATATACATTGTGTACTGGACAAATGGTCTCTTATTTTATTTCTCCAACACACTTTAACAAACATTTAAGTGAAATTTATTAGAGTTCATTAACTCCAAACTTTGAACAACTTTATCATCTCTCAGAAATCGTTAGTTGGTTAATAACTAAACACAAAGAGCTGTGATAACAAACAATACCACATATGAGTATTTGGTGCACTCAGTAGAGGGTTTCATCGTATAAGGAAAATTAACACCACATTTGCTTGGGAACAAAGCAGCATTACCACTGTAAATCCCAACAATACTGGTGGAGGGATGGTCATGAGTGGACAGAGCAGCTGCAAGGACATACGTGACTCATGTACAACAGTTATTTAGGTTGAAAAACATCCCCTGTCAAGTTCAAGGCAGGGTACCATCTAGGACTTGTGATTGCACCAACAGCTGCTTATGCCATCTTTATTTTGTTAAGAGATAAGAACTAAAAAAGAAAAGTTATTAGAGCAAACCTTTGTATTCTGGTTGCAGTTAGGAATCTAAATTTTTCTTCACGGCTTCAATATTTAGATTGTATAGAGTACCAAATCCACAACCATTCTCATCTTTTACTTTCCTGTGTATTCGCTAAAAGTAAAAAGGAAAAAAATCTCACTATAACCCAAAAAATGAATTCATTGATATATCTGCTCCTCCCCACATACTGGTTTCTGAACCCTAAATATGCAATGGCTATGAACAAAAGCTCCAAAATACCTGAAAGCATACATAAAAATCCATGAAATACTTCGCTGATGGAATCGTAGAAAACCATAAAGAAAAAAAAAACAGCAGAACGAAAAAATAAAGTTAAATTCATCACCAGATCCATGTTATATCTCATTCCCTGACTCTTTGTAAGACTCATCAGCATCCATGGAAACTTGGAGCAATCAACCGGTACATCTGAACTTTAAGTTGTGCAGAACTACTCACTCAGGCCTTTTGACAAACACCTAATATGTATTCTCTGGTGTTGAAAGAGATATGGACCTGATGTTGATTTCTAATCCCCATTATATCTCCTTGTCTACAATTTAAAATTCATTCACAACCCATTTCTATATCATTCATCAAATACATACTTATTTTCCGTGATGAAACGACTATCCAAATTTCTCAATTATGTGGTTGATTTCTAAACATAAGAGGATGAATCAACAAAAAAATCAGGCAATCGCTCCTCAAAAAGAGTCTCCAGATAGAAGGGCAGGAGAAAGAGAAGAAGAAAAAAATAGGCGGAGGCGCAGCTAGGGTTCTCTGTTGGAGAGGAAGACATGGCAGGAGTATCTGAGTTATGGCGTTAGGTTTTTTATTTAGGTTTAGGCCGCTTAGCAAAACGAACATATTTCTTTTCTTTTGTTGTTTCGGGAAGGACTGTTTTTTTGTTTTGTGAAACTGTTTTCTTAACCGAAAAAGATATTTACTGTTACATTCATATAATTTGAGGAAAAGTGGAAGGGAGAAATTTTAAGAGGGCGGTGACGCTCACCCAAGGGTGGGTATTCTCACCGCGCGACGCATGCCTCGCATGGCTTAGGAGTTTAAAGGGTTTGATGTACCGTGTATATGTGCGTCGGCATCCGTTGTCTTGTATGTTCATATTTATATTATGTATTCTGCTATCACCAGTTTTTAGCCCCATGGATTATAAAAAAAAAAAAAAAAAAAAAATGATAAACAAAATTTTGGATTTATTAGAAGAAATTTTTTATGTCTTTACAATCTTCTATAGACATCTTTGAGTAGATATTTGGATTTTTTTATGTTATGGGTATTTATCCCCTGTGCCTGTTATTAGATTGACGGTATGTTTATTTTAATGCCCCTTGCACGTTTTTTTTTCTTGGGCGTTTTCTTTTTATACACATGGAGGAGATGATCTTTGATGGGTGGCACAGGCAGCCTAAGAGTCGAGCAGAAACAGAAAATGTAGAAGGTTAAGTCTTGTTCCGATCCGATTTTAGCTGTCTTGTTCCGGACTGTGCGTGACCAAAGTCGTTTTGGTTCCGTGTATATGCAGTGAGAACTAAATGAGGTATGTAATTAATATGTGCTTTAAGGGTGATTGCTTGTTGGACGTATTAGTTGGTTTTAGAACATGCCTAGTTATGTTTTTGTTTTATAAATTTATATTAAAGTAAAATGTCAATTTAAATTAGGCCAGTTAATTTTGATGATTAAGAATTTTGGTCTAAATATCGTGTTGTTCCCTTGAGTATGATATTGGCCATATTCATGAATGATGTGTGTTTTGTTCAATTGGTTGAACCAACTCGATTCATATGTAAATTTTTGGGATTTAGATGTACTTAAGGCAACATATTGTCCTCATTCCACACTGAGCACAATGTATTTGGAAGGAAACATACTTTAGAAAGACTAATGAGCCTTAGTGAAATGTAAATCACTATAGTATTAATTGGATTATTGAATCCATATTGACTCCAACGATAAAATGTTGGAAATTGACTCATACAGACTTTGACATAACCATAAAGGCACTTTGGTTGTGACATGATGTTTCGTTTTGCAAGGACTCATACGTACATCGCTGTGTTTGAGTGGGCCGAGACAACGGAAAAAGATTGTGAGAATGCGAAGTAATGACATATCTCTCAATAAGTGTTTTCTAAAGTACAGATGCACAACCCCCTCCTCCCTCCCATTACGCTTTTAAGTAAGAGAGCATATCACTCATTTTATAACGTCTTCAGTAAACAGGATCGAGACCATCCTAAGATGCAAATGGTAAACATTCCATATTACAAAGATAACAAGGTGAAATTTAGAAAAATATTCATGCAGAATGCGGACCATTAAAGTGAATTATGGCTCAAAGTGAATGTTTTGACATTTTGGACTAGTTATAGTTCCCAAGAAATTTGCGTTTAAAAACTCCTAGCACATGTTACACAATACAAAGTGCAAAGGCTCACCACCCTTATTAATGCTTGAGAATTTACATCAAAAGGACTTGATGAATATTGCATGTTTAATAGGATCAATATAGAGCATCTTATACCCAATGGTCTCGCAGAGGCTACCATCAAAGGTTACAGATGGTACCTAAGGAATAGGTTATGCGTACCAACCTATCTTTTATTGCTTTGGGGATATGCAATATTACACGCATCTTACTTAATTCGTTTTTAGAACCCAATATTAGTCAACTTTTTTTTTTTTTTTTTTTTTTGCGTACCAGTTGATAACTGGATCTAAGCCTGGCATTCGTGTTCTTACGCATTTTCGGTTGTACTCTATATGTGCCATTACGACTCCACATTGTACTATGATGGGTCTTCAAAACTGTTAAGTAGTTATGTTGGAAATGAGTTCCCAACAATTATCCGCATTTTTAAAACCTTTGGCAGGAGATCTCTTACCGCTAGATTTGCGGGTTGTCATTTTAATGAGACAGTCTTCCCGTCGTTAGGGGGAGATAAGAAAACGTATTTTCTAAGGGAACGACAGGAATTGTCGTGGTGTGTTCCCACTGTGTCTCATATTGATTCATATACTCCACAACTGTAAATGTGAAGTGACAAAGAATAATCGATTTTTCAGAATGTACACTGATGTCGCTAAAGTGACAAGATCACACATACCAGCTGCAAATATTCCTGCAAGGTTAGAAATCCTCAGTATGGGGTACACCATAGACTAAGGTGTTGCAACTACACTTGGTGGAAGTGTAGTTCAGGCCATGGCTCCATAAAGAAAGATGAGGAGACCACCAGGTTCGATCAATGCTCACCTAGAAAGGAAGTAGATGAGTATGGCACAACCTAATTTGTATCATTAAATCATCTCATTTGATTATCTCTGACTATGTCCATGAATCAATACTGGAGGACGCTCCGAAGTTTTAAATGATTCTAGAGAACAATGAAATCCTGACGGATTATGAGAATGCACATGAGTCAATGGAAGGATCATGCGTGCCAGATGATGATATAATCCATAAATAGTTGCTCCAGAAGTAGAGCACAATGAGATCGAACCATGCTTTATTTTGATTAATTTCAAATAAATAGCATATTTGGCCTATACAATCCAGGTAGAACTTGGTTCTTTGACAAATATACAGGTTTTTGGTGTGGTAGTGCTAACCAACCAAGTGTAAAGCCTATTGGACATACATGATTAATTTGTCACAAACCATAATGAGAAGAAAGCAGTCTTCAAGTATAAAGACTCATCTTGTGGCGCGAGGTTTCTCATAAATGCTCGGAATTGTTTTGTTGTAATGAAGCGTTATAGCGTTCCACTACTTAGTTAGCTTGGTAATTTCAGAAGGACTTGAAATGCAGCATATGTATGTGGTTATTACGTATCTCTGAAAGAATCAAGAGATAGAAGATATTTACAAAAGTACTTGATAGCCTTTTGTTACCCAAATCAAGTGACTCTAAACCACAAAGTGCGTTTACAGTTAGATAGAACGCTCACTTATAGATAGAAGCAATCAGGCGGATGTGGTATACCCGTCTAAGTGGCTATTTGATTTGGAGGGGATAAACAAGTAAGTTAATTTTCCTTGCATATTCACAAGAAAGTTCCTGATTTGGAATTGTAGCTACCTATGTCGATGGTACAGACATGATGGGTACTCTTGATGTAATAAGATACCTTAAAAGCTATTCGAAATCCAAATTTGAGATGAAAAATCTAGGGAAAGCTCGATCGAATAATGAGCTTGTGGTATATTATTCCACCAGTTTGCATGTGTCTATAGTTTTCGGACAATTTAACAAAGACATGCATTCTGATAGCACTCCCATGATTAGTCGAGGTTCAAATGTAAGTAAGTAACCATTTCGTCCAAAGGAAGATGACGAAGATGTGTTGGGAGATGAAATTCCCATATCTAAGTACAATAGATGCATTGTTGTACTTAGTATAATAATGTACTCGATTAAATTTTACATCCTCAGAGAACTTGTTAGCTAGATATAGCTCCGCGCCAACGCAACGTCATTGGAATGGTATAGTGAATGTAATAATGTACTCAAAAGTAACCATTGACATAAATTTGTTTTATCCCTGCAAAGACATAAAAATGAATGCTAATGAAAGTGCAATCCAAAAGTTTTGATTATGAAGGAACAATAATCTCTTCTCCAACGAAAGTAATCAGGGGGAGATATGGTAGACTATTTTCTAAGTCATTACCAATATTCAGTCTCGAGAAATACATGACTAAAGAAACTGTCTGGAACAACTCTGAAAGTAATCAGGGGGAGATGCCGACATCAGGGGGAGGATCCAAGAATATGATGTCGACATATTTTACTTCGAAAATGAAATTGTGTTGTACTCTTTTTCCCTTCGATCGAGAATAGTTTTTCCCAAAGGGTTTTGTCACTCGATAAGGTTTTTAGCGAGACAATACTAAAAACATCAAGTATGTTGAACGTTGCAGACATAAAGATCGCGTTGATATTGCTGAAAATATCTGAATCAAAGAAATGAAACGCGACAGTCGGTTAAGCAACGTAAATTCCAGAATCAACAACAAAGTCTTATAAGCATTCAAGTCACCAAAGTAAAGTGTGATAAACTCCTTTTGACTGCATTATACTAATGAAAATTGTCTAACATCATGGGGAGCATCTAATGGTGTGTTGAACTATTTTCCTTCACCAAGGTTGCTTTTTCCCACAGGGTTTTGTTACTCGGCAAGGTTTTTAATGAGACAACAACAAATACCGGGAATGTAATTTCCCAACTAAGGCTATTGTCTTTCCCACGAGGATTTTATGCCTTAGGAGTTGTGAAGCAACTAATCAACTTCAACAGAGCAAAGTGATCATCTGCAACAGATCACCTTTACTTGCATTAGTCACGTTGTACTCTTTTCCCTTCGTCAAGGTTTTATCCCACTGGGTTTTCCTTGTCAAGGTTTTAATGAGGCAACATATTCGAGTCCAACTATGTTCTAAGTTTGATTAATATTGTACTCTTTTTATTTAGTTCAGGTTTTGTCCCTCTGGGTTTCCCTGACGAAGTTTTTACGAGGCAATTAACTTAGAATCATCGGTCTGTGAAGATCGTATTGCATGTGATGAACTACATGTAAAGTAAGAGACAACATGTGAAGTACTACATGTGAAGAGTTGTACCAAGGTTTTATATCTTTTACTTGTCAAAGTTTTAATAAGGCGATTGATTTCGGCACAAGTCATCAAGGAGAGGGACGACATTTGAAGAAATACATTCAAAGCACTATATGTGAAGCACTATGTATAAAGTTTTGTTATTGAACCGCACAAGGGAGTGTTTGGGGGCCTACGGCCCATGGATGTGCGGTCCATCTAGTTTCCCCTTTATGTGTATATCATGTAACCTAGCTATGTATTACAATGAATGTCTCTAATATGATTGTTCTCCTTTTGTCTCTACATCTCTTTCATTCACCTCTGATTCTCCTTAATCATCTTTCAAAATATACACCGAATTTTGTAAAATATATATATTTGAAAAGCTCTTTCAATTATCTACGTTAACGAGTACAAATAAGAATAGTAAATTTTTGTTTTTAGGGAAAAAAATTCATCTTACTAATATAAAAAAATAGCTCTTTTTGGTAGGAGACCTCCTAAATTACTTAGTTGTCCTCATTTTTTATATATTTACATAAATACCATTGTTTTAAAAATAGATCAAAATTTTTAAAAAACTTAATATCTTTCAAAATATACACCGGATTTTTGTAAAATATATATATTTGAAAAGCTCTTTCAATTATCTACGTAACGAATACAAATAAGAATAGCAAATTTTTATTTTTAGGAAATTTTTTTTCATCTTTCAAATTTTAGTATTGTTGGATGAGTAAAATTCAAGCATGTGCATCGCACATGTGTTGTGTCCTTACTAGTGGATTATAAAGAGAATGACAACAAGCACTCTATCGGTCTATCTTGGTGATCTCTTGCTCTAAAAAAAAATCTAGCTTATGCATATGCAGTACTTGAAGAGAAGCCGAAGAACTTGCAAGTTGCAATCTCCCAGGAAGAATCAACAAGAATAGCAAAGAGGACTGCTCAGGAATTGGGCAACTTGAGTTGGGCCACATATTAGGGGTCAAGTTTCTGAAGTGAGCAGCTACTCCTGGAGGACCACAAATTAGGCACTCAACTCTTTAGCTTTAAATCTTGCAATGCCCAGCACTAATTTGTCGCTATTCCAGTATCCACGGAAAAGATCTATGATCTAACGCAGATGATCTGTAAAAACGATGATTAATCTCAGATGATCTGCTATCTTTATGAAATCCAAGTTGCTCGACAAGTTTTAATCAAAAAGCAGATGTTCAACACAGCACAAAAAACAAAAACCAAAAATGCATTCGCCTTCAACACAAAGACAAATCATCATACATCCTCCAACTTTCTTTTTGCATTATCATGGTATGGACAACACAAAAACACAGCAGCAAAATAAATTACCCTCTCAGAGACAGGGTAAACGGAGTATGTGAAAAGCAAAAGATCTAAAATGAAGATTCCTAGAAACATTTTTGCTGTTGCTTGTAACCAGTGACAGTCTTGATGATGCTCAGTCTTTAATTACCAACTTATCGTGATTTAAGGGAGGCATGTCCTGTATCACCCAAATGCCTGTGCAGTTTATTCCTGTCATGTGCAATGATAATAAAAATAAGTAGGCAGCTTGAAGCTTTGGTGATGGCAGTGGGAAACAAAAAGGGAAAATTGTGATGGTTTGATAGAGGGGTTACGTACCTTGATTCAAAGTCCTGTCCACATGTATCACACAAGTGATCAGTAGATTTAGATGCTCCCTGTAGTAGGAGACAAGGAGGTAGTAATTGTGTTAGACAGAGAAGCAAGAGAATAGAGATTCCTTTTTTTCAGCAACAAGTAATTACTATTATCAGGTTGTGAACTCAGTACCATGCAAATGTATCACTCGCGTATGAACTACGCTAACAAGGCCTACTATAACTAAGAAACAAACAACATTCAAGTTCTGTGACTACATCATACACACAGATAACAGAGTGGTTTTTCACTTTTTTTATATTGCTAAATAACAATGCAAATGTTCGTGCAGAATAATGCAAAAAAGTAGGTGACCGATAGTTGCTGATATTTCCTGCGGAAAGGTGATTGTCAACATATCTTACTTATTAGGAATTTCAGGTGACCATTCAGTTGGCATGTTACAAAAATTTACTGCTTAGCTTCAGAGAGGAAAGAAATAAGTGCAACCCGAACTCACATAACTAAACCTTTAGATCATTCTCTATTGTCCTCGAACATATACATCAGTGCTAGGACATAATATTAACACAAAAAAGAGGCATAAAAACGAAAGGCAATAACTCCTAACAATCCGCGTGTGCCTATGCAAACAATATTAGAACTTTTAGATTATTAGGTGTGCAAACAGTGCTATATCTTAGCTTTTCAGTTCGAAAACAGGACTCACCCCCTAGTCTGACTTGGATCATAATTATGCATGGTAACCTATATGCTAAACTAGTTTTGAGCTAAGGAAGGTTAACAACAATCAATACAAGTAAAAAGATGTGTGTGAATCATATAGCCACTTTAATAAACTTTAAAACAAATGAATATCAATTAAAGCAACAGGATAAGATGTTCTCACCTTTTGTTTCCTTCCTTTGGAAGCTTTTTTCGAGTTGCTGACCATATCTTCTGCCCCGGCCTTTTTATGACCTTTAACACTTTTTCCCAATGGAGGATCTGCTCTAATTTTTTGCCCAACCTCATTAATAGTATCGGATGAGGAACCCAATGTATTTGAATTGTCTGGTTCATTACCTTCCTCAACCGCACCATGTTTTATATGGGAATCAGAACTTACTTCCTCTGTATTGGATTTCTTCCCACTGCCTTTTTTTTGCTCTGCGATTCCCGCGTGCACTCTTTTTCATGGTATCATACACCATGAATTCTGTTACTCCATCATCAGCGGTATCAGGAGTTTCATTTGAAGAAGGCATCTCAGTTTCACGCTTTGATGCTGCTTTCTTTCTGTTTTTCTGTCCAGATAGCATCGCTCTGAGAAGGATTGATTCTTCGTCACTACCTGAGTTACCTGCCTCATTGTCATGATTAACATCAAAAACATCAATTTCTTCTTCTTCTTCCTCGTCTTCTTCTTCTTCTTCGATAGAAGGTTGTTTAACCTCTTCACTTTGATCCTCTTGAAATTCAAACGCATCTTCAAACTTCTCTGACAAATCATCTACAACAGCATCAATACCCGACACAGAAGGACCCATATTCTCATTGACCTCGTTTAGAATCTCCTCCTCTCCTTCTTCTTCACTTCCCATCTCCTCCCTAAACATGGCAACTTTTTCTTTATGTTTCTTTGATTGTTCGTGATTCTTCCACTGCTTATCAGATTTAAACTTCTTATTGCAGATAATACAATGTAACTCATTAATCTCATCTTTCTTCTTATTATTATCAACTTCCTCAAAACCTAACCCGATCTCCTCTTCATCGACTTTAGCCCAATCAGGTTCTTCATATAACCTAGCTCTCTCCAACTTCTGTCTTTGCAGTTCCTTCTGCTTCTCTTTCAATTCCTCTTTCTTCTTTTCCATCTCCTGCATCTTCTTAATCTTCATCTCCACAACTCTTTTATCTCTCTTCTTGACAAATTCAGCCAACCCACGAACCATCTCATTAAACTCTCTCTTAGCTTTCTTTCTACACTTTTTATTATGTTCTTCCGCCTGCCTTCTTGATTTCCTATCATATCCCATTTCTACATCTTGTTCATCAGCCCACCAAAATTCCATAATACTACTAAACCCAGACCAATAATTATAAAACGCAGTAACTTGTGTATAATCACAATTCATATTCCCCATTAACGGAGCTTCTCTAACAGCCTCTAACCCTAACCCTAATTTCTTCGCAGTACTAACTTCTTGTTCATAAATCTTGTCAAATAAATCACCATAAACCTTATAAAAACCCTTACCGGTATGACCAAAACCAGAATAACACGAATTAGAATAATAAGGAAACAAATCAGGCACGGATTGTGCCGATGACGACGACGAACCCTTTCCGGGTTCAGAAAATAAAATCTTATTTCGATGAGAATCATACCAACTTCGTTCTTTAGGATCTGAAAGTACTTCGTATGCATTGACAAGCTCTTGGAATGCAGCGTTTGCTTCTTTTTCTGAAATCCCAGCTTGTGATACTAGTTTATCAGGATGTCGTTGAAGTGCTAATTTCCTGTATGCCGATCGAATTTCTTCAGGGCTACAATCTCTGCTTATACCTAGAATTTCATATAAACATCTCTTTCCCGCAGACGCGGCCATTCTTCTTTAGCTCTTCAAATCTTCAAATTCCCCCTGTGTATGCAGACAATGTTAGGGTTTTAATTTGGGGATTTTTTTTTGGTATGAGAGAGGTTTAGAATATCTTCGGGAGCGTACAATCTCTAAGGAGAACTAGACCCAGTCTGTCTGTTTTTATAGATTTCTAGGGTTTACGCGGTTTTGGTTCCGGAAAGATTCCTAATCTAGTTCTGGTTCCAAAATCCGATTTTTGGTAATATTCCAAACTTCTGTAGTATTTCTGTATCTCACACTCAGCCGCGGTCAGTGCTTTTCACACCTTGTGTATAGAATCTTCGGCTCAGACAGGCAGTCTGGATCTCACTCGGGTATCTGATTCAGCCGAGTCAAATATTAGATCGTTTGTTTTTCAGTTTCTGATATATGACTCGAGATGAGAGAGCTTTGCAGTAAACAGAAAAGTCTCATAGTTAAATAAGTTTGGCTTACTGTTGCATGTGTCACAATGAGAGAGCTCTGGTTTCAGAAGAAGAACATATTTTTATTTGATATCATTTTTCCTTGTGAAAATTCTTTTAAAAAAAAAAGAATTTGGAAAATACCCATGAAGGTGGTTTGAGAATGAAGGCAATAGATGAGACTAGGATTATGACTCTCATATAATTGATTTTTTTCAGCCGGGAACCAGACACATCAAATTAAGAGACATAAAAGAATGTTTTTGGCATGCTTTAAGGGAGGGTTATTATCTGTTTTGTTGTGATGCTATGTCTCTGGGTAAAATGCTGGTTTTGGTATTATTGTGAGGAATCATCTCTGTCAGGTTATTGGCACAATGACTGGTGGAATCGGTGTTGCCACTAATTATATTGCAGAGATAATGGCAGTAGTTTGTGTAATTGAATTGGCTGAAATTCTGGAGTGCAAACATATAATCATCAGCTCTGATTCAAAATCAGTTATATGTGATTTTAAAAACAATAAAGTTCCTTGGTTCATTTACTCTAGATGGTTGAAGGCTTGCAGCAAATTGGTGGATATTTAATATTTTCATAACTACAGAGAAGTAAATTCCTCAGCTGACAGTTTGGCCAGAAAAGGATCATCATTAAGACCCGCAGAAAGAATTACTCATTCTGGTAGACCTGCAGATTTGAAGAGATTAGAAATGCCTGGTGTTATTTACTACAGACTCTGCAAGTAAATAACTTCTTCTGGTAGAATTTGTTTGCAGTATGCAATAGGCCTGTATGTTTTTTGTTGGACTTTTTATGTTGTTTTTTTCTCTTCTTTGATGTTTTTCTTTTGGGGTTTTTCCTTTTTGGTTTTCCTTTTTTTTTTTTGTAATCCTTTTTGCTATTCATATTAATAAAAATTGGTGTGATTCAGCAAAAAAAAAAACTCGAGATATGAGAGGCTTTTACATCCAATTCGGAGTTACTGGAGTCAGGGTACCATTTAAAACCCGATTCTCTAGGTACATATCTAACAGGATCCAAAATGTTTTTATAATTTTATCATGTAATAACTTTTGAGGTAGATGTAAAGCGTCATATTCAGATGAGTCGGCTAGTAAGAAAAAGATAGAACAATTAAAGTGCATGATGTTTTAGGGATGCACATATATTGAAGAAAAAAAAAACGGTAAATAGTAATTGAAAAGGAGCGGATACCTAGTACAACACCATTTTTTTTTCGTTCGTGAACCTCTTTTGGCCAATACCTTGTTACAATCAATAAGTAGAGACCAACAGAAAATTATTCTTGTACCTGAATGTAAAACAAGAATCATGGACGATCTCAAAAATCAATATCCAAGAACAACCTAGCATGTACCCAAACTATACACGAATCGCGTTCCAACAAAAAAAAGTCTTATAATCCATACTTCAAAACAAGAATTCACAAGAACATATCTTGTAGGTTCTATACAGTTGAGCTAGAATCTGCCTAGGTTGATTAACGTAGTACTTATGATATTTTTATTATAGAGATAAACAATAAAGTGCGGGAAAGAATTAACACAAGACACCATCAATTTTGTTAATGAGGAAACTATAATCTTGTAGAAAAACCCCGGGACCTAGTCTACCCGAACACCGCATTGTATTAAGACGATACAAACACTAGCATACTATCGGACTTCGGCCGGAAATGTAGTTGAGACCGAATGGACCCTTCGAACAATTTAGCTTCATTCCAGCTAGGTGACGTACTTTATATCCTAAGAGTTGTTTGGTAGTAGTGAAGACTTTTAACTATTCCGCCTCTAATGAGATAGCATATTGATTTTCTTCAAAAAGATATAAAACTAAGGTAATAAAATATGTTTGCTTATGAGGGATCTTCAAGGATAAAGAAGATAACAAGGAAACCTCAACAATTAGGATATCTTACTACTCTCTTCCAAAAGGTTATATAGAAGCCCAATATATTCTACATCACAAGATCAATCTAACAAATATGAAACTTATGGAATTGAAAAGTCTGAGATGAAGAGAAATTTGTTATTTTTATCCATCTTATTCCCTGATTGATAGTTGTTTAATGAATGTATAGCATAATATACGGACCTTTAGAATAGACAAGAACTACGATGATCAGGATAAAACTCGAGATATCAAGAACTATCAGGTAAAAGATAGTCTGATATGGCTACATAAATCTCTTAGTGAAAACTTTAAAATCGTAACCTAATACAATTACATAAGGAAACATATGTCTTTAGAGAACAAATTTAGCCACAACTAGGATACAGAAGTGTCGGGATTATGACTCTAGTATGCAAAGAGTTTTTAGTTTATGATGATGAACAAGCCTATGTTACAATCGAATATGATTTCATGAACTAGTTTCCATATATACGAATTAAAAGTAAGCTCAACTTCTCAGTATAGGTTGATCATGTTGATGCGTGTCGTAGGTGCAATCAAATTAATTCAATATTTCCACTCAATTAAAAATAATATAATGGAAGTCAAGTTCGTTCCCACGAGGAGCAAGTGATCTTTAGTTGTAAAAGTTGTCACGAAAGGGGGTGTAAAAGCAAAATAAAAATAAAGAAAGCAATTAAAATCGAAAGTTGAAAGATGAAAACAATAAGAGAGAGAAGATCAAGGAATCCTTCTTCGTTACGAAACAATGAATCAAGTTATGTTTCTATTCTACTTGTTATTAGTCACAAATTATCACCAACCGTAGGTAAAGCAGCTAGCTCAGTGCTAAACCCCTAAATCCCTTGTATCACCGGACACGGAAGTTCTCGACTACCGGATTCTAATCACCAAACCACCTAGAATTAGCTCAACCTAGATGTAACTTGGCTCATGCATTAAGTTTTGTGAATTTCTTAGGTTGATATTAGTAGTTAGACTCTTAGCTCAAGGTCTACTTGCTAACGTTGTTTCTACACACAATTGCTCCACGGAATCCCTCCGCAAGGTCTCGTGTTTGCTACTTATGTAAAAGTCAAAAACGATTACTTATCCCCTAACTTTCACTAGCTTTAGATCGAATTAACAAATCAATTTAGCGCCACCCAAACAATCTATCAATCAATCATGAGTGTCTTTAAGATCACTCCTATTAGTAAAAACAAGCGATAATTATGTGAAAAACTTCAAGATAGAATTTGAAAACAAAAACTCAAATCATGTTAAGAACTAGGAATTCATCCTCAATCAATAAGAAAATTAGCTACTCATGTTTTTGAAATTCACACAAATAATAATTATTAAAAGAAGAATTTTCAAATTCACACAAGTAATTAAAAAGAAAAATCTTAGAAAAGCAAGCAAAAACACAAGTGATGTGTGTGTAGAGAGGTGTGTAGAAGTTGTAGAAAACTTCTCTATTTATAGGCTTCAAAATTCTCCAAATCTTCTAAGGATTAGAATCCTTTTCCTTTTGCAATTCAACTTCCAAATTCAAGTCTTTCTCTTCTCTTCCACCTTCTCTTTCCAAATTTGAGTCCAATTCTCCATCCAATTCCTAGCCCAAGTCTTCACACCCATGAGAGAGGTCCATAGAAAATTTCGAATTTTTGGTCGTCGGGAAAATCGGGATTGTGGCCGAATTTGGCCGGAAAACGTCGCCACGGCCGCTGAAAATTTTGTCGTCGAGAGAATATTCGACGGAATATTCCGTCCGGTCTACCGTTAGGACTAACGGTCAAACTAGTCAACCGTCAGTCAACAGTCAGTCAAAGGTCAAGGAAAGGGAGTGAGTCGGACTCGAGTTAGCTTCGACTCAGCTAATCGGGGCTTACTCGGATGAGTCGCCATCGAATCACCGCTAACTCGGCCGACTTAATCCTATTGACCACCGGAATCGGTCATCGGATCGTTCGGATCGGTCATCTGGATCGTCGGACGGCCCAGTCACCACGAGAGGGGGAAAATTGGCCGAGTTTTACTGCTTTTAGACGCATTCGCAAGCCATTTTCAGCCGATTCTTCTCCCCGTGAATCCTAGCATACATCTACTCTTCCAAACTCATTCGGCTTCTCTATTCCGAAATCGCCAAACCACAAAGAACCCATTACTTCTTTTCAAGCCGCAACAAAGACATTCATTCATCTTTTCCCTGTTCATTTCTTCTTCTACTCAATTTCTTCAATCGTCGCCATTATCTCGATTCACGAGACCTAACAACAAAGATCGTTCTTCCTCTTGCTTCACAAACCCCATTTCTCAACACCCATTTCACTGAACTTCAGCAGCGGCAGGAACAGAACCACCTTCATCTTCTCATCTGAACTGCCCTGAAATCTTCATCATCTTCTCATACCCATTGTTCCTCTAGATTCAACAACACAAACCCTCATTCTCTTCTCCTTGTTCTCGATCTATCTTTGTGTTCTCATCACACCAACACGTAACTCATCTCAAAGACTCCCATACATAGCTCTGTTGATTCACAGAGCTCTCCATCAACATCATTTCTCTGATAAGCTCAGATTTACTGACCCATCTTTCCTCTCGATCTACTCCTCTGTTAATTCAACAGCGACCAGAAAATCCCATCATCAACAAACCCCATTTCAGATTCAATCTCTAATTCATTCTGACAAACTCCTCACCGCAAAACCCATTCAAATCAGTGGCCATCATCTCCTTCTCTTGGTTCGATTGAGACCCTAACCTTCATTCTTTTCTTCTCTCATTCTCTCTGATTTTCATCTCTCGAGTTAACTCAGCAGCAATCGCTGCTTTTCTCCCTCGATCTCTCTCAGCTCCCCTGCCATTAATCTCGATCTACATCTCTCTTTCTCGATTTCCGCTTTTTAAATTCGGGTGAAGTAATAAAAGAAATGTGAGAAATCGATTTAGGGTTGAAATGATTTGGGTGGATATTTACACCCTGGGATAGGTACCATCCTCTAAATGATAAGGGCCATCCTACTTGGAAACCCCTTAACTCTCTCGGGCCCTGGCTTTAGTACTCCTCCAAATTGGGTCGCCCCTTAACCTCAACTGGGCTCCATATATCAATTGCCTGTAAAATGACCTTTTTGCCCTTTTGGCTCAAAATTGGGTGATTTCTTCTTCTTTTCCTCCGTGCGACTCCAAAGTAGCTATAAAACTCAAAACAAGCGTAAAATACATAATTTACACGAAAAAATAGCAAAGAAAGCATAAACTACTAGATAGTAAATACGGTGTATTCTACACCTATCAAATTCCCCCACACTTAGACTTTGCTAGTCCTCGAGCAAATCAAACTAAAAACTCACAACTTCAAAGCGTTCAAGCGCCACAAGCATCCAAAGAGTTATGAGGACATAGAGTTTCTGCATGCTAGTAATAAGAAGTTAGAAATACTAAAGATCATATTCTCATTCTTAAATGTTGAGTGAGAAATAACCACACCATAATGAGAGAACGCGTGTTTGAGAAACGATCAATAAGCATTTCGCCTCGACTTCTGCCTCACCAAAAAGGATTTTATGATAATTGCACTCAAAAAGACGGCTTTTTTATGGTTCTCACATGTGTGCAGGTAGGAATGAAGAGAGATTCCTGCGACACGTTGAATGGTGGGAAGGACAACTTCCGAAATATTTTGAAAAACCCACATCTTTTAATATTTTGAAAAACCATTTTTCTGACGATCTCTAAGAAAGGAAATCAATCATATATATTGAGGATGAGATTACTTACTCACCTTCACATCCGATCGCCAATTATGATAACACCACTCTCACGGCATCCAATAGAAACGTCTTCCGCTCCTCGTCTTGATCTTCATGGTCTTCGTCTTCGGTTTCAACTATTGATGATAAACCCTTGAATTTCATAAATCCTTAACAATTTATAACTCTTTTACCTTAAAATCCTTGTTGCTTGAAACTTCCTTATATATTTTCCTTCCCCACGGCTCATTAACAAAACAAATTTTTCTCTTGTTTTTTTTTTCTTTTCTTTTTCTTTTTTTTTTTCAATTTTTTTTTTTTTTTTTTTTTTTGAAACAAGAGAAATTAAATACAAAATAAACCATGGCCGTGGAAGAAGTATTTTACCACTTGATTCTTCACAACTTGTATCGTCTTGAAATCATAAACTCCAAAAATTCTCACCTTTTACTTTTCTTTCGCTTTCATGAATAAGTCTTCATACTTGAATATAAAATTACCTCATTGTATTGTAAGTCTTCAACATATATGTGAATTCCGCTCTTTTGTATGTTGCTTTTACTTGAATTTGAAATTTGCTCTTTTTCTCATTCCGTTGCTTGTAAACCTTAAACTTTTCCAACTTTCCTTGTAGATTTTGATGTCGCTCCTTGTTGATGATGAATGTGTTTCTATGGATCCGTTGTTGTCGCGAGAGAGAATGGTGCTAACTGCAAATCGAACTACAAGAAGGAAGCTTTCATCCATGGACGTCACCCTCATGATTGACAAAATTAGCACTCAAGAGATCAAAGAGTAGTGCTTTTATTGGTGGGAGGTTGGGTAGCTCACCATTCTACCGGAATTAACGTACGGTGACACACACTCAAAAGAAGCTCTTTAGTAGATGGAAGATTTCTGGTCGGTGCCTCTCATGATATGAATACGGGTAGTCTCCACTAATGATTGATCAAAGAACTCTAATAACGCACTTCTCCCGCACCAAATTCGCATCACCGGCATGATTAAATCCATTATTTAACACTCAAACAAACAAGAAATCCGAATGTAGTTCTCTAACATTTCCAAGTTCAATTATGTCGGTCAAAATCTCTATGTAAACATACCTAGAAATATGCTAGTGAATCTAAAATCTTTAAAAGTTGGAATTTTTAAGTAAAAACTTTTTTTTTTTTTTTAATTTTTTCATTTTTTTGTAATTTTTGTTTTAAAAACATGCTTAACCACTCCCCACACTTAAACCTTACATTGTCCTCAATGTAATTGAATCCTCCTAGTAAAGTCAAGGTGGGAAATTTTAACATGATAAGAAACAAGAAAAAGAAATAACAAAAAGCAAAAGGATAAGAAATACAAAACCGATGGGTTGCCTCCCATTAAGCGCTTGTTTTAAAGTCGACGGCCCGACTTAGCTCTTGCGGCACATTACTCCTCCGAGGGAGTGCATCTCCAAATGAAAGTTCATCCAAATTCACATAAGCGATGTTCTCATAGTATGGCTTCAACCTATGGCCGTTGACTTTGGAAACCGAATTGTCTCTAAGACTAGTAATTTCAACTGCACCATGAGGAAAAATATTAGTAACAACATATGGTCCAATCCATCGGGACCTTAACTTTCCAGGAAATAGTTTAAGGCGAGAATGATATAAAAGGACTTTTTGTCCCACGACAAAGCTTTTACGAGAAATCATCTTGTCATGAAAAAGCTTAGTCTTTTCCTTGTAAATCCGGGCACTCTCGTAAGCATCATTACGTATCTCCTCTAACTCATGTAGTTGTAACTTCCTTTGTTTCCCCGCTTCATCATACTCCATGTTGAATTTCTTTATCGCCCAATAAGCCTTATGTTCAAGTTCAACCGGAAGATGACAAGCCTTGCCATAAACCATCCTATATGGAGACATACCAATCGGTGTCTTATACGCCGTTCTATACGCCCAAAGTGCATCGTTGAGCTTAAAGCTCCAATCTTTCCTTGTGGTATTCACCGTTTTCTCAAGAATGGACTTAATCTCACGATTTGAAATTTCCGCTTGTCCACTAGTTTGTGGATGATAAGGCGTACCAATTTTGTGTGTTATGTTGTACTTCTTGAGGAGAGTGTGGAAAGCCTTCTTGAAATGTGAGCCTCCATCACTTATCACCACTCTTGGTGTTCCATGCCTATTGAAAATATTTTCCCTTACAAAATCACAAACAACTTGAGAGTCATTAGTCTTGGTGGCTCTAGCTTCCACCCATTTCGAAACATAATCAACGTCAAGAAGTATATAAAAATTCCCATTCGAATTGACAAAAGGGCCCATAAAATCAATACCCCACACATCAAAAATCTCAACGGTGAGAATTGGTGTGAGTGGCATTTGATTTCGAGCACCTAGATTGCCCGTTCGTTGACATCTATCACACGATTTACAAAAAACATATGAATCTTCAAACAAGGTGGGCCAATAAAATCCACTCTCGGGAACTTTGAGAGCGGACGCTTAGATCCAAAGTGGCCACCACATGCAAAAGTGTGGCAAAAGGAGAGAATGGATTGAAATTCGGAATTAGGCACGCACCTTCGCATTATTTGATCAACGCCATATTTCCATAAGTATGGTTCATCCCACACATATTGTTTTGCTACCTTCTTAAGTTTCATCTTTTGGAAATTAGACATTGTACTAGGTACTTTCCTTGTCACCAAGTAATTCACTATATCCGCATACCAAGGTGTTGATTCTTCCATGGAGAAAAGTTGTTCGTCCGGAAAAGCGGTCATGTAATGGAAGTTCCTCTTGAGACATAACAAGCCTACTAAGATGATCCGCAACGGTATTCTCACACACCCTCTTATCACGAATTTCTATGTCGAACTCTTGTAATAATAGGATCCACCGAATTAATCTTGGCTTAGCTTCTTTCTTCTTTATTAAGTGTCTTAGTGCGGCATGATCGGAATAAACAATAACCTTTGTACCCACCAAGTATGATCGAAATTTTTCCAAAGCAAAAACTATAGCCAATAACTCCTTTTCCGTGGTAGAATAATTGATTTGTGCATCATTAAGGGTCCTAGATGCATAATAGATAACATGGGACAACTTGTCCACCCTTTGACCCAAAACGGCTCCAACCGCATAATCACTAGCATCACACATTAATTCAAATGGAAGATTCCAATCCGGTGATTTGATAATCGGCGCACTTGTCAACATCTCCTTTAATTTGTCAAAACCATCCTTGCATTCCTTGTTGAAGTCGAAAGGTACCTCCTTTTGTAATAACTTGCACATCGGCATGGAGATTTTGGAGAAATCCTTGATAAACCGCCTATAGAAACCCGCATGACCAAGAAAAGAACGGATCTCCCTCACCGAAGTGGGATATTGTAAGTTTCTTATTAAATCTATCTTTGACTTGTCCACTTCGAGCCCTTGAGAGGACACAATGTGACCAAGTACTATGCCATGGTTTACCATAAAGTGACATTTCTCCCAATTAAGGACAAGGTTTGTGTCTATGCATCGTTTAAGAATTAGTTCAAGGTTATTTAAACAACCATCAAAAGAATTGCCATAAACACTAAAGTCATCCATAAATACCTCGATGATGCGCTCCACATAATCCGAGAATATACTCACCATGCATCTTTGAAAAGTAGCCGGCGCATTGCAAAGGCCAAACGGCATCCGTCTATATGCAAACGTTCCAAACGGACAAGTGAAAGTGGTCTTCTCTTGGTCCTCCGGTGCAATAACAATTTGATTGTATCCCGAATAACCATCCAAAAAGCAATAATAAGAATGCCCCGCTAACCGCTCCAACATTTGATCAATGAAAGGTAAGGGAAAGTGATCCTTGCGGGTTGCGGAATTAAGCTTTCTATAATCAATGCACACTCTCCAACCGGTTTGAACTCTTGTAGGAACAAGTTCATCATCTTGATTTCGAACAACCGTGACTCGGATTTCTTTGGTACCACTTGAACCGGACTAACCCACTTGCTATCGGAAATTGGGTAGATTACCCCCACACTTAGCAATTTGAGTATCTCTTTTTCACAACCTCCATCATGGGAGGATTTAGCCGACGTTGAGCATCACGTAGCGGCTTCACATTCTCTTCCATTAGAATCCTATGCATGCACATGGATGGACTAATACCTTTGATGTCCGCAATTGTCCACCCAATAGCCGTTTTGTGCTCTTTCAAGACTCTAAGCAAACGGTCTTCTTGTACCGGTGTGAGGTTCTTAGAAATAATCACCGGAAGCTCATCTCCATCTCCCAAGAAAGCATACTTCAAATGATCCTAAGCGGCTTCAATTCTAGTTTGGGCGCCTTCACAATAGATGGTACAAGTATTTCATCATTCACGGGTAAAGAAATATAAGAAACATCACCCTTGTTAGCTTCTTGCAATGTCGCTAAAGCACCACACATCTCCACCAATTCCTTAGAGATTTCAAAATCCAAGTTAGATAAGCCATGGACGTCCAATTCAATGCTATTTTGCAACACCACATCAAGTTCATCCTCTTGGTTCAATTCCACCATTTGTTGCGCTAATGAATCAACCACATCAATGGAGTAAATGGAATGCACATCACTTGGGTAGCGCATTGCTTCAAATATGTTAAAGTGTATTATCTCCTTGTCGAATTCCATAGTGAGTGTACCCTTATCAACATCAATCTTCGTCTTTGCGGTCTTCATGAATGGCCTCCCAAGAAGTAAAGAAGTAGATGAACGGTTCTCATTGTTGTCCATATCCACCACAAAGAAGTCCACCGGAAAAATAAGCTCATTTACTTGCACTAGCACGTCTTCTACAAGCCCCTTAGGATATATGTTAGACTTGTTTGCCAATTGATAATAACTCTTGTCTCTTTCAAAGGTCCAAGATTCAAGGAGTCATATATTTCGCCGACATCACACTAATGGAAGCCCCAAGTCAAGTGAAGCATGTTCAAACCTTTGTTTACCAATAGTAATTGGCACCGTGAAACCACCGGGATCCGTGCACTTTGTAGGCATCTTCTTCAATAACATAGCCGACGCACTCTCGCCAACTTTTGTAATTTCATTATCAAGCAACCTATGCTTCTTTGATGCATAATTCCTTCATGAACTTGGCATAACTTGGAATTGTCTTGATGGCCTCAATGAATGGAATATTGATTTCAATCTTCTTGAAGATATCCATAAGAGCCTTGTCTTGAGCTTCTTTCTTGGATTTAGCAAAACGACTAGGAAAAGGAGGTGGAGTAGTGAAAGAAGAAACCGGTTCCTTTGATTGATTGGTTGGTGTTGAATTCTCCTTTGGTGCGGTTTCCTCCTTATCTTTGATTACCTCTTCAATAACTTCTTCATGATGACTTGGACCCTCCACTTGTCTTCCACTTCTTAAAGTAACCGCATTAACATTCTCTCTTGGATTCACAAATGGTTGTGAAGGAAGTTTTGTGGATGCTTGAGATTTTAATAGGTTCACATCGGTCGCCAATTGTCCCATTTGAGTTTGTAAATCCTTGATAGCCGAATCGGTCTTTTGTTGATTTTGTTGAAACAATGACGTAATACCTTGCATCATGACATTAAGCTTATCATCAATTGAAGAATCACTTGTTCTTTGACTTTGAGGTTGGAAATTGTTGAGAACCACCTTGTTGTTGAGGTTGGAAATCGTGATTGTTGAAAACCACCTTGTTGTGCATATGGATTAGAGCCGCCGCTTGCTTGTTTGCATAACTAAAGTTGGGATGATCCTTCCACCGGGATTATAGGTATTGGAGTATGGATCGTACCTTGGCCTTTGATTTGGATATAAAGCATTCACTTGTTCGGTCTCATCAATCCTGGAATAATTACCGCGCCATCCTTTGCATCATTATCTCCATGTTACTCATCCTTTGATCAAGATGTGATGAATCACTAACTTCATGCACTCGCCTAACCATTGGTTCATCCCTTGTGTAGAATTGTTGCGAGTTTGCCGCCATACTTTCAATCAACTCTCTAGCTTCGGTCAAAGTCTTGTTCATTAGTGCACCACCACCCGCGGCGCCAAGAAGAGACCTATCACTTGAGTGAAGAGCTTCATAGAAGTATTGGAGTATCATAACGTCACTAAATTGATGGTGTGGACAGCTTGCCACCAACCTCTTGTATCGCTCCCAACATTCATACAATGATTCTCCCACTTGTTGTTTCAATCCACAAATCTCCTTGCGAATTTGAGTAGCTTTGGATGCGGGAAAATATCTCTCGAGGAAAATTTTCTTCATCCCATTCCATGTTGTGATACTTCCGGAAGGCAAATAATATAACCATTCCTTAGCATTGCCCGCCAAAGAAAACGGAAAGCTTTCAACATTGCTCCATCCACATTAGTCTCCGGTGGAAGCATGGCCATAACTATGGTATAGAAGTCCATAAGATGTTTGTTTGGGTCCTCATTCACCATGCCATGGAACTTTGGTAACTCTCTAATCAACCCCGGCTTGATTTCAAAAGTTGAGTTAGTTTGGATACACCATTGTTGTGTGTCAAGCTTGTGAGAAGCTAGGTCCTTGAGTGTACGATCAGCCATTGTTTCTTCCTCTATGTCCGAATCGTGAAATCACTTGATGAAGAAGGAGAAAGTGGAGTGTTAATCGCTCGAATGAAATCCTTTAATTGAGTGCCGGATCGAAGACGTATTGACTCGGTCTACCTCCTTTAAGCATTCACCACAAGGTATAACACCTGAAACAAGATTCTCACAAACTAAGTTAGATACGATAAAGAATCTAACAAAGCAAAAAGAATAAAAACAACTAAAAAATCGCCTGTTGCTCCCCGGCAACGGCGCCAAAATTTGATGCGTGTCGTAGGTGCAATCAAATTAATTCAATATTTCCACTCAATTAAAAATAATATAATGGAAGTCAAGTTCGTTCCCACGAGGAGCAAGTGATCTTTAGTTGTAAAAGTTGTCACGAAAGGGGGGTGTAAAAAGCAAAATAAAAATAAACAAAGCAATTAAAATCGAAAGTTGAAAGATGAAAACAATAAGAGAGAGAAGATCAAGGAATCCTTCTTTGTTACGAAACAATGAATCAAGTTATGTTCTATTCTACTTGTTATTAGTCACAAATTATCACCAACCGTAGGTAAAGCATGCCTAGCCTGGTGCTAAACCCCTAAATCCCTTGTATCACCGGACACGGAAGTTCTCGACTACCGGATTCTAATCACCAAGCCACCTAGAATTAGCTCAACCTAGATGTAACTTGGCTCATGCATTAAGTTTTGTGAATTTCTTAGGTTGATATTAGTAGTTAGACTCTTAGCTCAAGGTCTACTTGCTAACGTTGTTTCTACACACAATTGCTCCACGGAATCCCTCCGCAAGGTCTCGTGTTTGCTACTTATGTAAAGAGTCAAAAACGATTACTTATCCCCTAACTTTCACTAGCTTTAGATCGAATTAACAAATCAATTTAGTTGGCCACCCAAACAATCTATCAATCAATCATGAGTGTCTTTAAGATCACTCCTATTAGTAAAAACAAACGATAATTATGTGAAAAACTTCAAGATAGAATTTGAAAACAAAAACTCAAATCATGTTAAGAACTAGGAATTCATCCTCAATCAATAAGAAAATTAGCTACTCATGTTTTTTTTGAAATTCACACAATTAATAATTATTAAAAGAAGAATTTTCAAATTCACACAAGTAATTAAAAAGAAAAATCTTAGAAAAGCAAGCAAAAACACAAGTGATGTGTGTGTAGAGAGGTGTGTAGAAGTTGTAGAAAACTTCTCTATTTATAGGCTTCAAAATTCTCCAAATCTTCTAAGGATTAGAATCCTTTTCCTTTTGCAATTCAACTTCCAAATTCAAGTCTTTCTCTTCTCTTCCACCTTCTCTTTCCAAATTTGAGTCCAATTCTCCATCCAATTCCTAGCCCAAGTCTTCACACCCATGAGAGAGGTCCATAGAAAATTCTCGAATTTTTGGTCGTCCGGAAAATCGGGATTGTGGCGGAATTTGGCCGAAACGCCGCCACGGCCGCTCGAAAATTTTGTCGTCGAGAGAATATTCGACGGAATATTCCGTCCCGTCTCATCGTTAGGACTAACGGTCAAACTAGTCAACCGTCAGTCAACAGTCAGTCAAAGGTCAAGGAAAGGGAGTGAGTCGACTCGAGTTAGCTTCGACTCAGCCTAATCGGGCTTACTCGGATGAGTCGCCATCGAATCACCGCTAACTCTACCGACTTAATCCTATTCACTCACCGAATCGGCCATCGGGATCGTTCGGACGGTCATCTGGATCGCTCGGATCGGCTCGAGTCAGCTCACGGGAGGGGAAAATGGCCGAGTTTTACTGCTTTTAGACGATTCGCAAGCCATTTTCAGCCGATTCTTCTCCCCGTGAATCCTAGCATACATCTACTCTTCCAAACTCATTCGGTGCTTCTCTATTCCGAAATCGCCACCACAAAGAACCCATTACTTCTTTTCAAGCCGCAATAAAGATTCATTCATCTTTTCCCTGTTCATTTCTTCTTCTACTCAATTTCTTCAATCGATCGCCATTATCTCGATTCATGCACCTAACAACAAGATCGTTCTTCCTCTTGCTTCACAAACCCCATTTCTCAACACCCATTTCATCAACTTCAAGGCGGCAGTAGAAATGTAACCACCTTCATCTTCTCATCTGAACTGCCCGAAATCTTCATCATCTTCTCATACCCATTGTTCCTCTAGATTCAACAACACAAACCCTCATTCTCTTCTCCTTGTTCTCGATCTATGCTGTGTTCTGTTACACCAACACAGAACTCATCTCAGCACTCCCATACATAGCTCTGTTGATTCACAGAGCTCTCCATCAACATCATTTCTCTGATAAGCTCAGATTTACTGACCCATCTTTCCTCTCGATCTACTCCTCTGTTAATTCAACAATGACTTAAAATCCCATCATCAACAAACCCCATTTCGATTCAATCTCTAATTCATTACAAAGAAACTCCTCACCGCAAAACCCATTCAAATCGATCGGCCATCATCTCCTTCTCTTGGTTCGATTGAGACCCTAACCTTCATTCTTTTCTTCTCTCGCTCTCTCCGATTTTCATCTCTCGAGTTAACTCAAAGAAGAATCGTCGCTTTTCTCCTCGATCTCTCTCGGCTCCCCGCCATTAATCTCGATCTACATCTCTCTTTCTCGATTTCTCGCCGCTTTAAATTCGGGTGAAGTAATAAAAGAAATGTGAGAAATCGATTTAGGGTTGAAATGATTTGGGTGGATATTTACACCCGGGGATAGGTACCATCCTCTAAATGATAAGGGCCATCCTACTTGGAAACCCCCTTAACCTCTGCGGGCCTGGCTTTAGTACTCCTCCAAATTGGGTCGCCCTTAACCTCAACTGGGCTCCATATATCAATTGCCTCAGTAAATGACCTTTTTGCCCTTTTGGCTCAAAATTGGGTGATTTCTTCTTCTTTCCTCCGTGCGACTCCAAAGTAGCTATAAAACTCAAAACAAGCGTAAAATACATAATTTACACGAAAAAATAGCAAAGAAAGCATAAACTACTAGATAGTAAATACGGTGTATTCTACACCTATCACATATAAGCACGATACGTTTGCCTTGAATTACAAATAAGAATATGTACCCACTTATTTATCAGTATTAACTCTGCACTAAATGGTTATCCCAGGAACAATGATTAAGTTGTTCGTGAACTATCAAGCAATCAAGGAGTTAAATAACTATCAAAAATTAAATCAGTTCGTGAACTGTCCTAAACAATTTGTGAACAAATCGTCGTCCGGCAGTTCATAAATATTTTATCTCCATAAGTTCTCGAACTGTCCAAATCAAATCGTGTACTTCAGCTACAAAAAGTATCCAGGAACCTCTTAAAGTCAACCAGTTTGTGTACTAACCAAATCTGCTTGTACACTTAGGGATCAAAAAGTATCCAGGAAATCTCAAAGTCAACCTGCTCGTGAACTGATCACTAAACCAATTTGTGTACATGGGTTAATAAGAGATTTAATTCATAAAGTATATTATCAATAAGCTCAAAGTTTGTATACTAACCAAATCTGTAAAACCCCGATTCGACATGTAGGGTTCGCCGAGTGGAATATAGGTAATGGTTTGTCATTTCCTAACACCGAGGCATTTTCAACACAATTGGCTACAAAGTTGGTAGAAAACACTGCAGTTAAGCGTGCTCGGGCGGGACTAATCCAGGGATGGGTGACCTCCTTGGAAGTTACTGTTGGATGACCGCAGCGGTACCCGTTGGAAACCCCACACTATCGGATGGTCGCAGTGTCTAAGTGGGGACAATATCGATGGAGGGTCGGGTCATTAAAAAATGGTATCAGATCCGATGACAAGTCACTTTTCGAGGGTGAGAGAGTACGCTGCACGCAGTAGGTCAGGTACTGGTCTCACGAGGGGCATGGAACGTCGGATATTTGGGTTAAATATATTCCAAGAGCCGAGGACGGCTACAATTTAAGGTAGTGGTATTGTAATACCCCGATTCGGCATGTATGGTTCGCCGGGTGGAATATAGGTAATGGTTTGTCCTTTCCTAACACCAAGGCCTTTCCAGCACAATTTGCTACAAAGCTGGTAGAAAACTATGCAGTTAAGCGTGCTCGGGAGGGAGTAATCCAGGGATGAGTGACCTCCATGAAAGTTGTTATTGGATGACAGCATCGGAGCTCGTTGAAAATCCCACATTGTCGGATAACCGCGGTGACTAAGTGGGGACAATATCGGTTGGTGAAATCTGATACTCAACCACCATGTTGTATTTGCGAGTTTGTCCAAGCGATACTCTAACAGTAATTAACTGCACCACTAACTTAACTAAACCAAATCTAACTGAATAGTTAATTGTCCCTGATTGTTCAATTGGTTTGTTTGCTGAGTAGTTGAAAAGTAAAAGGCATTCAATTAATTCAACCTCAATTGATAGGCCAGTTTTTCTTTTTTCATTTTATGGGTTCTTTAGTCTATAAAATGAAATGAAGTGGTGAGGATGAAATGGAGACTATTATTGCTCATGAAGTTATTGATTATATGAAAAGAACTCAAATTTTTTCTGGAACAGTAGCAATTAAGCTGGACATGGCGAAGGCGCACATTTGATAGAATATAATGGAGTTTCATTATTAATATTATGAATATGCTGTGTTTTAGTGAGAAGTGGTGTCAGCTTATTAACCAATGTATAAGTACTTCCTCTATTTTAATTCTTTTAAATGTTTCTCTCACTGCTTCTCGAGGTCTGCGCCAAGGTGATGCTTTATCTCAGTATATATTTATTCTTTGTATGGAAGCTCTATGTAGAATGCTTTGCAAAGATTCTCGAAAAGAATGGATCGATTATACCTCTTGATCGGCTCCAAGAGGACCTAAAATATCTCATCTTTTCTTCGCGGATGGTTGTATTTTATTTTCAAAAGCTTCGATAAGGTATGTTCTCAACTTGATGGACATTATTAAATAATTCTGTGATATATCTGGGCAAATGATCAATCTTAATAAATCTAGTATACACTTTAGTAAGAATCTAAGTGAAGCAATTATACAAAGTCTTACTTCAGTGGTGAAGATGAAATGCATGCCATTATATGAAACATATTTAGGTATTAACTTTTTTATTGGGAGGAATAAAAATATTTGTTTTGTAGAGACTGCAAATAAAGTGGATTCAAAATTGAAATCGTGGAAAGGAAATCTAGTTAATCAGGCGGGGAGGAGTACCCAGATTCAAGATTTTGTTTCTTCCATGGCTCAATTTCAGTTGGGATGTCTCAAAATTCCAGAAAAATCAATTAGAAATTTGAGTCTCTGCAAAGGAATTACTGGTAGAACAAAGCTACTTCAAAGGGTTGCAGACTTATTGGATGACCAGAATTAAACAAGCCAAAAAGAATGAGTGGTCTGGGGTTTAAAAATATTAAAATTTTCAATAAAGCTCTCTTTACTAAGCTTGCTTGGAGAATGCTTCATGAGGCAGAAGCTAAATGGGTTCAATTGCTGCAAGCTATATATTTCAGAAATATGGATCCTCTATATGGGAATATTAAAAAGAAGGGAACCTGGATATGGAAAGGAATTCAACAAGGATTATATTGGATAAAAAGGTTTCATATCTGGGAAATAGGTGATTGGTCTAAAATTGATGTTGCCAATGCTCATTGGTTTTGTACAGTGTTATTGATGGTGGTTTTTAGCTTAGGGTTAAAATCGTAAAACCTTGCATCTGACGTCACTCTGCAAGAAAACGGTGCCGTGAGTGCTAACCTCTCCATCGGCATATTTATTGGGCCATTCGATATATTTACATGAAATTTATCCAGACTGGCGAATGTAGCAACCATCCCAAACACTCTGTAAATTTCGGCACCTCGCCAATACAAGACTCACTGGGTACTTTCCTGTGCTATGTTCCCCGACATAACCCTTAATATCAGTATGGCATGACGGATTTATGTTCACTCGCAGCGGAGTAGCATGAACCTCCAAGTACCAAAGTTAAGGCCATCGCACGAAATGCTCAGACGGAAAGCACTGCATTCTGTAGATAAGGATTTTTGTGGCAGCATACAAAAATCAGCCAATTATTGTGATAACTCACAAAAGGCTCATAAACCCGACTAATTTTCAAAATTAGGGTTTCGCGCCCCGCGCAGTACACTAGACCCCATTGGTCGAAAAACTATGCTTAGCCAAACTAGGCAATTAAATCCGCCACAACGCACTGGAAGTGTGGCCACGCCCTAGCTTTCCAGCCCCACTTCCCATCGACCAATCAGGTCGCTTTAAATCCTCCACACTCACACAGAAGTGTAGCCACGCCCATGCCTGGCCGGCCCTCTTATATTAACCAAACCAGGTTACTTTAAACTCGCCACATTGTTGAAGAGAAAGAAATCGCGCCAGATGGCCGCAAAGCCAATTGGCTTCCCAAAAACGCACCAGCATGCCAAGCAGCATGCCAAACGCACATACCAGGCACACATGCCAGATGCACATGCCAAACACGCCAAACATGGCACTCACCCCATGCGACGTGCCATATAGGCTAATTAGGGTTTCGACAAGCTAAACCCTAATTTAGGCAAGATTTCCACGCCAACGTGCCAAAATTTCAGTGGATATGGCTACACGCGCAACCGCGCCGAAGGCATGCACGAACCATGCCAGCCATGCCGCAATGCCGCTAGTGAAAGTTAAAGGCGCCACTGCCAATTAAAGGTATCCATGATCGACGGCTACCTTTCCTCCTGAGATGCAATCTCAGCCATCCAAGTTCGTCACCAAACTAACATGCTTGTGACAACTTTTTGAGCGATCATGCCGCCAAACCCTAAACTTTGGCCGCGGCATCAAACCCTAAATTGGCCACGACGCCAAGTGTTAACCTTGGCCACGGCGCCAAGCCCTAACCTTGGCCATGCTTGGTCAAGCCCTAGCCTTGGCCATGCCGCCAAGCCTTAACTTTAGTCACGAGCCAAATCTTAAACTTTGGCCATGCTACAACACTCACACGGCCACCTTTGGCATGCCACCATGCCACAGCTACTAGCATGTCGCTAGGCCACGACCGCTGTCATGCCACCATGCCACAGCTTCTAGCATGTCGTTATGCCATGGCCACTGGCATGCCACCATGCCACAGCTACTAGCATGTCGCTAGGCCACGGCCACTGGCATGCCACCATGCCACAGCTACTAGCATGTCGCTATGCCACGGCCACTGCATCACACCATGCCACAGCTACTAACATGCCGCTATGCCACGACTACTAGCATATCGATATGCCACGTCGACTGGCATGCCACCATGCACAGCTACTAGCATGCCGCTATGCCACAGCTACTAGCATGTCACTATGCCACGTCCACTGGCATGTGATAGGTGTAATAAACACTTAATTTTATATCTATTGTTTATGCTTTCTTTGCGAGTTTCTTGTGAATAATGTATCTTATATTTTCTTTTGAGTTGTATAGGTGTTTTCGAGTCGTTAGGAGCAAAAGAAGAAGAAATCATTCATTTGGAGCGAAAAAGGCGAAAAAGTTAATTCACGGGCAATATTTGGAGCATGCTAGGTTGTGCATGAGGAGTTATGCAGGAAAATTAAACTGTAAGTCTCCTAGAACTGACAGTTGAACTAAGAATTAGTCTGTCGGTTTTCTTAAACCGACAAGACATGTTTGAGTTGGTTGGCCCTTAACCACCACAGTTGGGTTCACATGGCACTTCTTGTTATTACCTAACCCTAGACTTCAGAGAAAATGATTTCTCAATCATTCTTCCCTAACTCATAGGAGATAATGAAGGGTATGGTTGCGTTTGGTGCTCGATCGAGGAATTACCGGAGAAATTGGTGAGGAATAATTCAAATATTATGCTTTTGATGAGTAGAAATTGAATCAGAAGAAGGTGATGTTGCTTGTGGCGGATCTTATAATTAAGTTCATCCGCCAAATTTGGAATTTGAGAGGAAGTTGGGTTTAATTTCAAGATGGGTTTTCGAGTTTGGTTTAGTTGGGTGAATCGAGAGAAGAATTGGGTTAGATTAAGAGCTGATTTAGAGTTCAAATGCAAAGAACTCGGAACTAGGGTCTGTGGTGGCTCTGCAGTGGGTTTCAAGAGCTAGTGATGAATTGCAATTGAGTGAATAGAAATTACAGAGGGGTAATGGTCAAAACTCGAATTCAGAGAGAAATAAAGAAGAATTGAAGCCAAGAAACATACACAGTTGTGGGTTTGAGCTGTGATTAAGAACGGTGGATTGATGTTGAAATTGAGAGTTTGAGGTATAAGGGTTTGAGCTGTGAAGGCACTGGTGGTAATAGTGTTGTTGATTGAGATTTGCAGGTGGTAAATGAATGAGGTTGTAGTTGCCGCCATTGGAATGCCTTTTGCAGTGGCTGTATCTCAGATTACAGGTAGAGAAGTTCATGCAGGGATTGAACGAAGAAGCAGAAGATGGTGATTGCAATGGGTACAGGTTCTGATGAGTTCCATTGAGAAGAACGAGGATATGATCTTTGCGAAGATGGGGTGCGTGAAGAGAAGCTCAGCTACGAGGCGGGAAGTAGATGAATGCTAGGTTGTAATTACAGTGCAAGAGGGGAATTGTGCTACTGCTGGTATTGAAGGTTGAGCTGAGTTCTAGATACAGGTTGTAGTGGTCTTGTTTGCGATGAGATAAGGCAGATAATGATGTAACAAGAGAAGGGGGTACGAGTCGGATGTAAGGTGTTGGCGGTGCTGTCTCAACAGTGAGCTGGCAAGGAGGAATTCAGGGAGGTGCTTGAGCTGCAATCGGAATTGGAAGGTAGTTACAGTCATTATGAAGCTAATTTGAAATGGCAGATACAAGCTGATGGGCGGGAGGTGCTGTTGCTGCCAGGGGTTTAGGCTGGATGCAGAAATGGTCGCTGCTGCAGGATTTGATGTGCCGATGAACAAGAAGGGTAATGAGGCTGCGCATTACAGGGAATGGAAGCTAATTAGAGCTGGTTGTCTTTGTTGCTCAAGGTGATAAATCTGGTGCAACTGTTGGTGCCATATGAAGCTAAGAAGAGGTTGATGTGTTTGGTTATGATGAGAATGGATAAAAATGAGTTTGGAACCAGTGTGAGTAAATGAGAACAATTGCAATAAAGTAAAGGGAATGATGGAGCTAAGTAGATGGTGGTCTGTGAACTGCGGTGGATTTGGGGAGATTCAGCTGCAATGGTTGTTTACAGGCAATATGAGATAAAGCTGGAGTTGCAGCTGCAGTGTTAATGGTGCTGGGAATGGCTTGCTACTGTGCAGAGATGCTCTAGTGATGCTACTTTGCTGCCGAAATGGTCAGAGATAGAGCTACAGGTGCAGTGGCTGTCTTACAGATGATGGTGCATTGTGTTGGCTGAATTGGTGAAGCCAACTGAAGTTAGAGGAGCAGAAAAGCAAAATTGGAGCAAGAAGGTGATTGAACCGATCCATGGTCATGACATCGAGGTTAGAAGGCTACATGGTTGCTAATGTTAGTGGTAGCCTTAGTTGAGCATTTGCAGGTAAAGCTACAGAGATGCAGCTGCAAAGATTGAGCTGAGCCATGAAGAAAATGGTGTTTTGAGAGCAGGCATGAACTGGAGGCTACAACTACATATGGGTGGTGCGGTTGCAAAATGGATGAGCTAGTGATGTAACAGAGACACGGCAAAGGCAGTGGAGTTTGAGGCTACAGGGTGGTTGAATTATTGGTGTTGTACATGAAGTTGCAGATGCAGGAGTCGATTGAGCTTGATTGAGTTGAACCAAGAATCTGAAATGGAGGTGCTGCTATTGATTGGATGAATGTTTCAAAATGTTAGATGAATGTTAGGATTTGCAGGGGAGGAGCTGCAATTGAAAAGGCATGGAATTTGGCCTGGAAGCGGGAAGAATATAGCCAGAACTCGGCTAATTTCTGGGTCGGGCGAGTTGACTCACCGATCCGATCCAGGTCTGACTCAGGTGGACTTGGGCTGTTTTACTGGGCTTGACTTGTGGGTTGTTTTAAGGACTGGTTTTTGGCAGAAGGGTGCGACCTAATTTGAGAGTATATAAAAGGGGTCTCTCTCATCTTAGGGGAGGTGTTTATTACACCTATCAAATTCCCCCACACTTAGACATTGCTAGTCCTCGAGCAAATCAAACAAAATAATAATAAAAGATACATACAACTCCGTGTCGTCGAGGCTACGGTCACTTTTAGCATAAATAACAAGACTTTGAACCCCTAGGTGTCCCTAGTGGACGAGTTATAGTCTCGTGAGGGTTTACTAGAGATATACCCACAAAACTTATTTTTCCAACTTACTAGTTCTCCGTAATGATAGCATCCAACGCGCTAAGAAGACATAGAGATTCTGAACACTAGTCATAAGAAGTTAGACACATAAATGAACACAATCTCATCCTTAAAAGTTGAGAGAGAAATAACCATCCCTTATCGAAAGAAATTTGGGTTCGGAGTGATCAAAAGTCTCGACTCTGCCTCACAAGAAAGGGTTTTATGATTTTGCTCTCAATAATAAACAACTTTTTATGGGTCACACATAAGGGTGCACAGGAACCGAGCGGGCCGACAGGATCAGTCCGGAACCCGGTGGAACCGTACTGATTTTGTACCGAGGCAGGAAGGGGCAGTGTACTGGTCCAAAAATAGGAACCTAGGCCTCGGGAGGTACAAGGTACACGGTCCAATACAAATCCCGTGCCGTCCCGGACCGAATATACCGAGTAGTAATAGCCCTTAGATTTAGGGGTAATAAATCAATAATAGCCATTAGATTAAGGGGTTGTTTTATAATAGAAAGATAGGGCTAGGGTTTCTCATTTTCGTTTCTTTTTTGCCTGGAAAAATGACAGGAACCAAAACCTCCACCACCCAACTTCTGTGAGAAGTTTTTCATAACAGTCTGTAATTCTCTGTATGTAAATGGCACTAAAGTACCATCCCTTGTATTAGATTAATTGTATTAGATTAATTGTAAAGCTTAGCATCTCAAACGGAGATGGAGTAGATTAAATCTTAAATACTTAAGATGGAGTTCCTCTTTTAGTCCCCGAACAAGCAGTTTGCATAAGCAGTAGAGGAAGGCTTGTGTATCCCTGTACAGAAGGAGGACCCTTCCTCTTAGCTTCGCTCAAACGGAATTTTGAACTTATTGAATACTTCACTAAAGTAGGAAAACATAAAAATATCAAATATACTTACGCCGTGTGGTTGAATTTTGTGGTAGAGCTGGAGGTTGAGGTTCAAAAGGAAGCGAAAGAGAAAGTACCGATTGGTACGGTGCAGCACTGTGCGCATGCATCTCGAATGGTACCGGGAACCGAGTACAAGGATGCAGTCACAGGTCCAAAATTTTGGAACCGAGGCTAGGGAGGCACAGTACTCGGCCTCGGCAAGAACCGAGCCGAACCGTACCGTGTGCACCCTTAGTCACACATGTGTCCAGGTAGGAATGAAGAGAGAATCCCGCGACAAGTTGAATGGTAGGAAGGTAAAACCCTCCGAATTGTTTTGAAAACCCACATCTTTTATAATTTTGAAAACCCATTTTTCTGACGATCTCTAAGAAAGGAAATCAACCAATTAACGAAGGTGGGAATATGCTTACTTACCTCATTATCCGTTCGACGTGCAGCTAGCACCACTCTCACAACATCCATAGAAACGTCTTCGGTCTGCAATCGGTGTCTTCATCTTCGTCTTCGGTCTTCAACTCTTGATTGTAACTCTTGAACTTCGTAGAATCTTGACAATGTGACTCTTTTCCTCAAATTCCTTATTTCTTGAAACTTCATTGTGGATGTTCCTTCTTCCATTGGCTTTATTGAAAGAATACAAAACTAAAAACGAACTATACAAACCCAAAATATGATACAATGAATTTTTCTTGTCTTCTTTTTTTTTTTTTTTTTTTTTTTTTTTGGGACAAGAGAAAGTAAAATACAAATAAAATAAAAATGTAAGTACAAAGGCCATGGTGTAAGTACTTTACCGCTTGATATTTCACAACTTGTATGTCTTGATATCATAAACTTCTCGAACTCTCATCCTTGATAATTTTCACTCTTGTACAATAGTCTTCAACTTATAAAAATTTTGCCTCTTATCTTGTTGCTTTACTTAAATCTGAAATCTGCTCATTTCTGTACCGTTGCTTGTAAACCTTGAACGTTTTCAACTTTCCTTCAAATTTGTGATGCTCCTCTTGTTGATGATGATGGTGTTTCTATGGACATGTTGGTGTAGAGAGAGATAAGGTGGATGGTGCTAACTGCGAACAAGATTACAAGTGGTATGTAAGTTAGCAATTCGATGTCACCATCATGATTGATAAAAATAGCACTCAAGAGATCAAAATAGTGCTTCTATTGGTGGGAGGTTGGGCAGCTCACCATTCTGCCCGGAATTTACGTACGGTGACACACACTCTAAAAGCACAAATTTAGACAGGTACAAAGAATTGAAGGTCGGTGCCTCACATTATATAACATGGGTAGTCTCCACTATAGGGAACCACTACTCTAATACCGAATTCAGTCTGCATCTTATTTGCCACTGGGATGGTTAAATCCAACTTTAACTCTCATACAATTAAGAAACCCGATCATGTTCTCTGTCATCTCTAAGTTCAGTCACTCTTATGAGAATCTCGATGTAATCTTAGCGACATGTATACTATGTGACTCTAAACTAACTACAAGTTGGAGTTTTTATTCACTAATTTACACAAAAGTTGAAAATTTTGAAAATTTACAACGCAAATGCTTAACCACTCCCCCACACTTAAACTTTATATTGTCCTCAATGTAAATTGAATCGTCCAAAGTAAGTCAAGGTGGGAAATTTTATAACAATATGCGACAAGAAAAAAAAAACTAAAAACAAGAAAAGAAAAATTAAAAGATAAGAGATACAAAACCTATGGGTTGCCTCCCATTTAGCGCTTGGTTTAAAGTCATCAGCCCGGTTATATCCTTGCAAGATTCATTCCCCATATACTAACAATCGAAAAAGTTGGGGATCCTTCCATAGAACCTGTTTTGCAAACACTAGCTTCACACAAATATTAGTAATATAAAACAAAAATGAAGCTATGAACCGATAAAAGCTTCCCCCACACTTATTATTGTCCACACTTGGAAGTGTATAAAGAATATAGAAGTCGGGTACTTCCACGGTTTCTTGTTCCAAAACCTGCATAGTATGAGAATCAAGTATCTCTAATGGTGGAAAACGAGAAACAAAGTCATTCAACAATATTCTCGAAGCACATACATTCAAATCAATAAGAGGTAAAGGAGAAGAAACAATAGGCAACGGGTTAGACAAACCTATCACAATCTCTTGTATCACGGAATCCTCTTCATCCTTGAAAACCTCAAGTGAATTATTCACCTCATGTATATCATGGTCCTCTATCAAACCTTGCAACCATTCTTCATCCGTTTCTGCCTTAACCAAAGTCTCGACATAAATATCATCATTACAATCATTTTCAAGTTCAATTGGGTCTTCCACAATATTGGTCAAACCGGTCTCATTCTCAACACACTCCTTTTTGTTGTAAGGCACATACTCTTTTGCGGATCCAAATTTTATTATAAAAAACTTTTTTAGAACACTCGAAAATGCATCATCCTCAAGCTCCACCCTTTGAATAGGCTCTTGATCATTATTAAGATCAATGCTTGAATAATCTACACAAGTGTCGACATATTCCTCTTCGTCTTCACCTTGATCGCAAAAAGACTCCATTGTACACTCCTCGGGGATGTCACCATGATTTGGTTCAAGCAATGTATCATAATCACCGTTACTATCATAATCAATATAAGATTGGTCCTCGCTGAATTTAGTGTTGCTAATCTCGAACTCATCCTTTTGAATAGGTGAATGATCATTATTACGATCAAGAGTTGAGTTAACTACACAATTATCAACGAAAGTGCCCAAGGATTGGCCTTTTTCAACATTAGCATCAATCAAATATTCATCACAAACCATATGCACATTAGAATTATCCATATCTTCCTTACATTGATCAATGCCTCTTCGCAAGCTAGCAATACCTTCACGAAGTTCTTGGAGTTGCTCGTCTGTAGTCTCTTTAGCTTTTTGAAATTCTTCTTGTAAAAAATTGGAAACTTTGTCTAGAAAGTTCGAGACTTTTTGTTCACGAGCATAAGAATCCTCCCATCCTTGTGGTTGTTCACACACAGACCCGCCATAAGGTTGTTGAGGAAAACCATAAGTTTCCATGGAATATTGGTCATAACCAATGAATTGGTTTTGATTATACCCCTGGAATTGGTAGTTGTCATATTGTTGAGGTTGTTGAAAACCGTATCCATCCATGTAGTATGCTCCTTCCATGAGAAACAAGTACCTGAAATAATATTCTCAAACCAAGGTTAAAAACCAGAAATAAGAAAAATAAAACAAAATTAAAAACAAAAACAAGAAACCAAAAACAAGTGACAACCTTTGCCTCCTAGAAGCACGGCATAAAATTGACCGGTTGTCACCGACATAAAAATAAATTACACTTTCTTACTACTCGAATATAAATATAGCAAGGGCAAGAAAGGATCGTTCCCAGAGAGGACTTAGGTTGTCAAATTGTTTCGGTTTCCTATAAATAACAGGGGTTTTCTGATTTTTATATACTAAAATAAAATAAAAGCAAACAATAAAGGTAACAAATCAAATCAAGGATGAGAAAGTATTGGTCATGGATTTCGTCTTCAATCACAAACATGTTTTCTACACAATAATTAGAATTGATATTTTAATCTCAACTTTTATCAAAGGCCCTAGAATACCTTGATCGCAAGAATATCCCGCTAATCTCCTCTTGTCATCAACAAACACATTAAAAGATGCGAATATGAATTCTATCTAAAAGAACAACCTAACGTGTAAAAGCACTAATCAAGTTTAATTCCCTAGATGCATTAGGTTCTATGAAATCAGGCCAATCAAAGCAATCGAACGTGTAAAAGCACTAATCCGATTTAACAAAGGTTATGACTCACATGTGACTACTAGGATATATCACTACAAGCAATAATCACAATTATGCTACTTGTAATCAGGAATCTATCACTTTTGCGTATAATAAATCCTAATCTAGCAATAGAGATGAAAACAAACTCAATCGATTCGCGACTCGATCAAACAAGCATTCAAATCATGCAACAATATTGATGGTGAATAATAAACGATAATATGGAGACAAAACTAATTTATCATGTTTATGCTTTATTTGCGAGTTTCTTGTGAATTATGTATCTTATATTTGCTTTTGAGTTTTATAGGTGTTTTCGAGTCATTAGGAGCAAAAGAAGAAGAAATCATTCATTTGGAGCGAAAAAGGCGAAAAAGTTAATTCACAAGCGATATTTGGAGCATGCTAGGTTGCGCATGAGGAGTTATGCAGAAAAATTGAACTGTCAGTCTCCTAGAACTGACAGTTGAACTAAGAATTAGTTTGTCGGTTTTCTTAAACCAACAAGCCATGTTTGAGATGGTTGGCCCTTAACCACCACAGCTGGGTTCACATAGCACTTCTTGTTATTACCTAACCCTAGACTTCAGAGAAAATGATTTCTCAATCATTCTTCCCTAACTCATAGGAGATAATGAAGGGTATGGTTGCGTTTGGTGCTCGATCGAGGAATTACCGGAGAAATTGGTGAGGAATAATTCAAATATTATGCTTTTGATGAGTAGAAATTGAATCAGAAGAAGGTGATGTTGCTTGTGGCGGATCTTATAATTAAGTTCATCTGCAGCTGGAATTTGAGAGGAAGTTGGGTTTAATTTCAAGATGGGTTTTCGAGTTTGGTTTAGCTGGGTGAATCAGAGAAGAATTGGGTTAGATTAAGAGCTGATTTAGAGTTCAAATGCAAAGAACTCGGAACTAGGGTCTGTGGTGGCTCTGCAGTGGGTTTCAAGAGCTAGTGATGAATTGCAATTGAGTGAATAGAAATTACAGAGGGGTAATGGTCAAAACTCGAATTCAGAGGAGAGAAATAAAGAAGAATTGAAGCAAGAAACATACACGGTTGTGGGTTTGAGGTTTGTGATTAAGAACGGTGGATTGATGTTGAAATTGAGAGTTTGAGGTATAAGGGTTTGAGCTGTGAAGGCACTGGTGGTAATAGTGTTGTTGATTGAGATTTGCAGGTGGTAAATGAATGAGGTTGAGGTTGTAGTTTCCGCCATTGAAATGGCTTTTGCAGTGGTTGTATCTCAGATTACAGGTAGAGAAGTTCAGGCAGGTATTGAACGAAGAAGCAGAAGATGGTGATTGCAATGGGTACAGGTTCTGATGAGTTCCATTGAGAAGAACGAGGATATGATGCTGCGAAGATGGATCTCTCAAGAGAAGCTTAGCTCTGAGGCAGGAAGTAGATGAATGCTAGGTTGTAATTACAGTGCAAGAGGGGAATTGTGCTTCGCTGGTATTAAAGGTTGAGCCGAGTTCTAGATACGAAGTTGTAGTGGTCTTATTTGTGACGAGATAAGGCAGATAATGATGTAACAAGAGAAGGGGGTACGAGTCGGATGTAAGGTGTCGGCGGTCTTGTCTCAACAAAGTGAGTGGGCAAGGAGGAATTCGGGGAGGTGCTTGAGTCGCAATCTAATTGGAAGGTAGTTACAATCATTATGAAGCTAATTTGAAATGGCAGATGCAAGTCGATGGGTAGGTGGTGTTGTTCACGCCGGGGGTTTAGGCTCGATGCGTAAATGGTCAAAGAATTTGATGTGCTGATGAACAAGAAGGGTAATGAGGCTGCGCATTACAGGGAATGGAAGCTAATTAGAGCCGGTTGTCTTTGTTGCTCAAGGTGATGAATCTGGTGCAACTGTTGGTGCCATATGAAGCTAAGAAGAGGTTGATATGTTTTGTTGTGACAGAAAGGATAAAAATTAGCTGGAACTGGTGCTGAGCAGCTGAGAACAATTGCAATAAAGTAAAGGGAATGATGAAGCTAAGTAGATGGTGGTCTGTGAACTGCGGTGGATTTTGGGTGATTCAGCTGCAATGGTTGTTTACAGGCAATATGAGATGAAGCTGGAGTTGTAGCTGCAGTGTTAATGGTGCTGGGAATGGCTTGCTACTGTGCAGAGGTGCTCTAGTGATGCTACTTTGCTGCCGAAATGGTCAGAGATAGAGCTACAGGTGCATGGATGTCTTACAGATGATGGTGCATTGTGTTGGCTGAATTGGTGAAGCCAACTGAAGTTGGAGGAGCAGAAAAGCAAAATTGGAGAAGTAAGGTGATTGAACTGATCCATGGCTGCATACTGAGGTTAGAAGGCTACATGGTTGCTTATGTTGGTGGTAGCCTTAGTTGAGCAGTTGCAGGTAAAGCTACAGAGATGCAGCTGCAAAGATTGAGCTGAGCCATGAAGAAAATGGTGTTTTGAGAGCAGGCATGAACTGGAGGCTACAACTACATATGGGTTGTGCGGTTGCAAGATGGCTGAGCTAGTGATGTAACAGAGACACGACAAAGGCAGTGGAGTTTGAGGCTACGTGGTGGTTGAATTATTGGTCTTTGTGCATGAAGTTGCAACTGCAGAGAGTCGATTGAGCTTGATTGAGTTGAACCAAGAATCTGAAATGGAGGTGCTGCTATTGATTGGATGAATGTCTCAAAATGTTAGATGAATGTTAGGATTTGCAGGGGAGGAGCTGCAATTGAAAAGGCCTGGATTTGGCACGGAACGGAAGAATACGCCGTAACTCGGCTAATTTCTGGGTCGGGCGAGTTGACTCACCGATCCGATCCAGGTCTGACTCGAGTGAACTTGGGCTGTTTTACTGGGCTTCACTTGTGGGCTGTTTTAAGGATTGGTTTTTGGCAGAAGGGTGCGACCTAATTTGAGAGTATATAAAAGGGGTCTCTCTCATCTTAGGGGATATATCTCATCTGTGCCTCTACTTTGTTTTCTAGGGTTTAGAAACATGATAGGTTCTCTCTTCCTTCTTGTGATGAACTCCATGAATATGAGTACCTAGTTTTTATTATTGGCTATGGAATAAGTTGGATTTCCAAATATGTGTTTTAATATGATAAATTAGTTTTGTCTCCATATTATCGTTTATTATTCACCATCAATATTGTTACATGATTTGAATGCTTGTTTGATCGAGTCGCGAATCGATTGAGTTTGTTTTCATCTCTATTGCTAAATTAGGATTTATTATACGCAAAAGTGATAGATTCCTGATTATAAGTAGCATAATTGTGATTATTGCTTGTAGTGATACATCTAATAGTCACATGTGAGTCATAACCTTTGTTAAATCGGATTAGTGCTTTTACACGTTCGATTGCTTTGATTAGCCTGATTTCATAGAACCTAATGCATCTAGGGAATTAAACTTGATTAGTTCTTTTACACGTTAGGTTGTTCTTTTAGATAGAATTCATATTCGCATCTTTTAATGTGTTTGTTGATGACAAGAGGAGATTAGCGGGATATTCTTGCGATCAAGGTATTCTAGGGCCTTTGATAAAAGTTGAGATTAAAATATCAATTCTAATTATTGTGTAGAAAACATGTTTGTGATTGAAGACGAAATCCATGACCAATACTTTCTCATCCTTGATTTGATTTGTTTACCTTTATTGTTTGCTTTTATTTTATTTTAGTATATAAAAATCAGAAAATCCCCTGGTGTTATTTATAGGAAACCGAAACAATTTGACAACCTAAGTCCTCTCTGTGGGAACGATCCTTTCTTGCCCTTGCTATATTTATATTTTGAGTAGTAAGAAAGTGTAATTTATTTTTGTGTCGGCTGACAACCGGTCAGCATGCCACCATGCCACAGCTACTAGCATGCCGCTATGCTGCAGCTATGCATTGGCATGCCACTACGCCATGGCTACGCCACTGGCATGCCACTAGCATGCCGTTATGCCATGGCTCCACCAGGCGCTACTATGCCAATGGCGCCACTTCGTTATACAACAAGATGCAGCCATAATCAATGGCCACTCTTCTTCATGATATGTAATCTCAGCCATTGAAATTCGCCACCGAGCCGTTCAGCTCGTGACAAGTTTTACGCGACTAGCCAAAACGAGCCAAGCATCACATATGCTATTTACCTACGGCAAGCCTCTCAATTTTAAACTTGCTACACGTAGCAAAGTGCTACATGTTTTCCACGAAAACACTCGAGACATCAAAACATGTCACAAACTGGGGGTACTCATCAGGTTATTGGTCTGGCGGTTTACAACGTGCGGCGTGCAATACGCCCGTTACAGAAAGTGTCATAAAGCGGGGCGGTTAGTAATGGCAAGAATTAATGGTGTAAAAGTATCATTCATTATGGAAACATAAATTCTAGGCATTACCGGTTACTCCCTTCTTCCACCACTCAATCGTTTCCACTTCCTAAGAGACCAGGGTACGTTTTTTTGCGACTTGTATAAATAGGTCTCACCTATTTTCCACCAAACGACAAGTTTTGGTCAGGAGAACAATACCACATCCAGAAATCATCTGATAGCTTTTCATTCAGCTAGCCAGTTCAAATTTCTGATATAAGTCACAAAATACCCACACTTCCAGAATTAACTATTCTGGTCTCGACACTTTCTTCGCTTCCCTCCATAAGACCAACCCTTCTCGTTCACTTTGTGACTGAAGCAAGCCTGGAACGACCATTTCTTGGTTTAGGCCAGGATTGTACATATTGATCTATCGAATCAAAAGTACTCCCGTGCAGTACATTGTTTAGGGTTAGACTCGTTTCTCATCCACACACACGAAATTACCAAAAAAACAGTAGAAACGGTTTTCACCCACAAACAATTGGCGACCTCAGTGGGAGATTAATCTCTCGGTTACAATTCCTATTTTAAAAAGATGGTCGGTCTTAGAACAGATTTCGCAAATCCAAGTTCCGTTCAGAACCTGGTGAATGGCGGCATCCATCCTCCCAACGCTATACCTAATGGTGCATCCAATGAAGAAATCCAAAGATTGGTCGAGTTGGCACGAGGCCATGAGATCCAAACAAGGAACATGAAATTGATGAAGGAAGCAATAAACAACATACTCAGTTTTCTTGTCAGATTAATGTCAGATAAGAGCGGCTCACCTATTCCAGAAATTCTAGCGCCTGGGACTGACGCCCCGGATGGTCATCCTCAGATCAACAATTTCACCACCAACCAGAGGCCGGTGGACTAGGAAGCAGACTCTTTGGTAGAAAGCTTATGTGAACTTGTACACCTTTCAAAAGATCAGCGAGCAGAGACGTCTGCTGCAATCAAATAGCCCTAAACACCCGATTGGCTCATTCACAACCAGAGACTTCAAGAATCTCAGAGATGGCACAAAATGTTGAATCCTTGTATGAGGTTTGTGCCTTGCCAACGAAGATGCAGACAGAGTATGTGGACGTATCCAACGAGAGCAAAAGGGAATGACCAACACCAGCGGCGTAGGGAACATTCCCTACGGCGTTACATCTCCAATCACCAGAGTCAGAGCCGCTGACGCCACCCTCAACGTTTCTCCAAGTATGACGCCCCCGGTTGTCACCAGAGCTCCTGCCACTCCCCATCAGGATGAGACTGGAGGAGCCAGAGGAAGGAAACCCCCTGTTACCATTGTTGATTTGATGGAAAGACAAGAAGTTCTCGCTAAGGCTCGGACGGACATGGATTCAACTCAGAAAGAGTACCTCAGCATGACGCACCTTTATAGATGAAGATGCCCATTTTGCTCCCAAACGTTCGTTGGAGAGTAATCAACAATCAAATTTCATCACACGTGAGGATCATGAACGACTTCTCCAAAATCAAGGCAAAGGAAATCAGCAATCCTCCTGAGTTCACATAGACCCTCTTCCCGTCAGGAGCTGCATGATTTCTGCGGACTCCATCCACAAAATCAAAAGTAGCTGTTTCCATCCAGGGAAGCCATTCCCAAACCCCAACCTCTACTGAATGATTGGTGGATGGAACTGGGGACTCCTAACCGCTACTCACTTGAAGGATGTCGAGTTTGACAGTAGTTGATTGATGCGGCCTCCGACTTCAACATTGTAATCGTCAAGACTCGAGAGTTGCAATGGAAAATCAAACGAAGAAACGTATTCTTTCCCATAAGGAGAAAACACGACTTGCCGACAAAGACTATTGGAGCCGCTTCAACGTCTCAACTCCAGAAGCCGCTCCGCTTCAACGTTTCACTCCAAGAGCCGCTTCAATGTTATCTCCAAAATCCGCTCCGCTTCAATGTTTCGCTCCAAGAGCCGCTTCAACATTCTCTGTAAGTGGCCACTCCTCCCTGTCAAGGCTCGCGATCACAACCAGCCAAGGTTCGTAGTTGTGGCCACTTTTTGATCCATCTCGCCAAAGCCCGTGGTCGTGGAAAGTTTACTCGCTTACGCATCCAGCCAATCCCTTTGCTTCCATGGACGCTCATGTAATTCCTGCCAACCCATTTTGTTTCCACGACAATGTATTCTCTTCGGATCACATCTACTGCCAAGAACTATTGCTACTCGTTTGTTGATACTGATAGGAGCCTAATTTATATCATTTGAATATCGATTCCTTATACTATTCTTAGCTATTTCTCTTGTATTTTTTTATATTACGATTGTTTTCTATTTAGTAGGTATTTTGGAGTCACGAAATAAAAAGAAGAGAAAAAGAGGCACAATTCGTCACTTGGCTACTCAAGGTACCGATGGATTCGAAGCGAGAAAGAAGAAAAGTCTCAAAATTGTCGAAATTGGGATTCACTTAAGGCGGTCACATTTTATTTAGGGGAATCCAGGTTATATACAAGTACCACCATCTCTCGCTAAGGGCACCACCGCTCACCGCCTAGACTACAAAACCAGGTGAAGTTGGTGGTTTTCCTAATTGATTCAAGTCCCTTATGCACGCTCGACCAGAGCCACTTCCAGTGCCAAAAGTCCCAACACCGGCAAAACCAATGCTCGAGTGGGTCAAGTTCGTGACAGAGCTAGGAATATGCAACACCGAATGTAAGAAATTTTAAGTCAATTACAAGCCGACAAACCAGCCGCAGAAGACGCTTTTTTGTTGCCATCGATTCACTAACTGCAGATGAGTATATTCAAGTGATTTTCGAGTTTAGGTTGGAGAGGGATGATTGGGTTGTCATTGGACTCGAAGAAGCAAAGAACAGAACAGTAGATTCTTTGCCTCGAAGCTCCTGGAAAACTCATATTATCGCCATTGATATTTGATAATTAACGAAGAGGATTGATCTTTGATTTAGAATGTGTGATTGAATGTGTCCGAGTATCCATTTGCGAGGAATGAGATATTGAGAGCTTTAGAGTCACCAAAAGAAGTCGAAATCAAATAACAGCATAACGCACAAAAGGTGTTTGTAGAAATGCCTGCATCACCGGTGTTGCACAAATCAAGTTTAGTGCCAATTTAGCTGAAACAAGCCTTAACAGCAGCTAGCCATAGGAATGATGGGTCTGTACAAAGGGTGTTGAAAGACGATAAGAACACAGAGCTTGCAGTTCAGTTAGAAAAGTTTTACGCCTGAAAGTCAATGGTAAAGTGAGTTTACTGCCGTAGTTCGAGCCATGGGTTTTTTTGCTTTGTTCCAAGGGTCAGAAGATGGATTATGAAGTTAAGAACTTGGGTCATGAGCTGAAGCAGATACAGATCTATTCTTTGCTGATAAGATAGCCAAGTGTGCAAGCTTTTGCCGTCAATTTTGTGTGATGGATGGTCGAGATACGGAAGCCTGTAGAGTTTGTGCTAGATTTGGAAAGTTGGGTGGATTCGAATTCACAGGAGTTTGAGAGTTATAAAAGGAGGAGGAGAAAGCCGCACAAGGGAGATCCCGATACCCCATTACAACTGCGTTCATCTCCATCAGAGAGGAGCTTTTGCTCCTCTCCAACCAGTTTTACACCACCTGCATAGCCACCTACTTTCCCTGCATATATGCATCACCACTGCTCTTGAAGTTTGCATTACCTCCAGCACATCATCGCTGTTCTATCTCCACCTGCATACACGCATCACCATTCCAATCTATACCATCTGAAGTTCCAGAGGTTCCATCAAGCACCAGTTCTGAGCTACAAACAGCACTGGATTCACGACAAAGAACGACAAACACAATGCTCCACCATCTATCTCCGCAATCGACTTCAAATGCAAGACAATGAGTCACCAGTTCATACACTCCACCTCTTGCAGCTGTTTGGTTTGAATTTTAGTATTAATTTATGTGTTTCCCATGAACTCCAGTAGCTAATTCTTATTTGGTTATGGTTATTTGAAAACTATGTGACATGTCTTTGATATTTTATCCAAGTTAATCTTTCTTTACAATATCGTTTTATTGCTTGTCTTCTACTTTGCGCATGACCATGATTGTTTGCGAATTGTTTAAGTGGCCAATTAGATAGCTTGTTTGCGTACTAATGCTAGATTTTAGATTCTTAATCGGTATGTGTTATGATGATATAATCATAAGTAGCAAAACATCAACGTTGCAATGGGATGTTGTGGATTTTGATGTGTGTTTTGTCAACCCTAAGTTAACATGTCGAACCTACAAACATGTGGTTAGGATCAATCCGACTCATTGAACATACCGATTAGTTATGTTACACTAGAGAGATTATTCAAAGTGGCTTGATTGACTAGACACGAGTAGAGAACTTATTCTACGAAGTGGATTTGGAGTATAATGGATTTGCTGAACTTATAACTTGTCTAGGATTGTTAATAAACATAATTTGAAGAAGATTCATATTCACTAGTGGAGAAAGACCCCTAATCATTCTCATCCTCATTGTTTTCTTTAATATTTGTTTAGTAGTTTTTGCATATTCATATTTTCAGAAATTGAATTGATAACTTTAGCTAACCTCTTCCTTAGGAACGAACCTGCTTATCCGTATACTACTTGTTAGTTTAAAGAAGAGTAAGGAATATATCTTTTGTGAGTTTGTCACCTCATCAAAAATTGGCGCCGCTGCCGGGGAGAAGTCGGTAGTTCTAATTGTTATTTAATTTTCTGTTTTTGCATTTGTTTTTCATAATTTTTTTTTACTAATTTATCTTTCGAGAATCTTATTTTTCAGGTGCAATCAATAATTCTTTTAGCGTGTGCACAATTGGGGACAAGAGGTAAGTCTCTAAACTAGTTGTGTGCATAAGTTTTCAAGATGAATCCTTTTGAGAATAATGCATATGGTTCACAAAACCATGCATATTATGGTGATCAATTTAACTCTCAACCTTATTCTTATGACTTCCAACCATACTTGTGTGGGATATAATAAAACCAAATTTTTGGCTATGATGAACAATCACAAGGATGGGAGGATAGTTGTACTTTTAATCAGTTTAATTCTAGACATGTGCAGATGCTCGATCACATTCTTTATGAGCTAAAGGCAGTATAACAACTTGGTAAACAACTAATTGGACCTTGTTACAATGAGTCTATCCCAACTCCGGATCGTTTTTATGATCATTCACCCATTCAAAGGGATGAGACTTGGGCTGGAAACTATGTATTGAGTGAAAGATGTGTGTATCCAAGTTTGTCGGAGCAATCTTCAAATCAAAAATTTGATAGTTTTGTTGAAGCTGTTATTCCCGTGATGCAACATATGCTTCAAGCAACACACCAATTTTGTGAATTTTAGCTGAGTTACAATGAATCACTCCAAGAACTTCAACGGAATATAGACAACATCAGAAATGGCATGAATCAAATTTAACAAGAGCGGAACAAGGAAACTCATTCTAACATTCCCATGGATGCCAATATAGAGTATGATGATTCCGAAGAAGACGAATCCTTAAATGTTGATAATGATGGTGTAACTAGCTCAACTCATGATTTTAATGATCATTCACCTATTCAAAAGGAAGAAGTTGAGTCTAGAAACACTTAAGTTATTGATGGTAAGACTTATGTTGTGTACGAGAGCGATGATGATTATGACTTCTTTGTGAATAACACCCCTAGTTCAGAGATTATAAATACTTTGAATGAGAAGTCGACTTTTGATGAAGACCGTAAGGATTACGATGACTTACTTGGAGCAGATTTCGATTCTGATGATGAAGATTTGCAAGTTATAGATATAGAAGGAACTGATGAAGAATGGTTGAACAAGAGTGTGAATAATGATACTTATGATGTGGGAACAAAACTATCCAGCAGTACCGAGGATCCGGTAATACATGAGGTTTTGCAAGGTTTGTCTAACCCTTTATGTGAATCTCTATCTAATGATGATCCTCCCAAACTTGAAGTAATTTTCCATACAGTTGTTACTTTTAGGAAGATACCTCATTTGGGGCTGGAATTATGTGCTTCAAAAATATTATCCGAATTTCTTGCTTCTAAGTATTCACCATATATGTTTGAGTCTGACACCATGCAGGTTAGCCAAGAGGAACCAATTGAAGCGCCTTCCACCTATGTTTTGTATACACTTCAGAGTGTAGAAAAGAATAAGTGTAGGGGTGACTCTCGTGGGATGATAGTTTTATTTTTCCCACCATTTGCTAACATTCTTGTGAAGCTTTTGCAATATATGCAGATTGTTTTGTGGGTGGATCCTCAAATTTTCAGATTGTTGATATATGGGGAGTCTATTTTGAATGTTGTTCGTATACGTCAATCAGGTGAACAATTCCAATTCTTACTTCCTTGTCTTTTTCAAGTATTCCTCTTATTCTTTTTGCAATGGTTTGAAACATTGAGGACAATGTTTGATTTAAGTGTGGGGGTAAGGTTCCTTAAAAAAAAATTGACGTATACAAACTTCCAACTTATAGGGATTTTAGAGTCACTAGCATACTTCTAGGTATGCTTACATAGAGAATTCTGACCGACATAACTGAGCTTGGAAGTGTTAGTGAACTACGTTCGGATTTCTTACTTGTTAGAGTGTTAAATAATGGATTTAATCATGCCGGTGATGCAAATGAGGTGCAGAGGGAAATGCATTATTAGAGTTGCTGATCAATCATTAGTGGAGACTACCCATATTCATATCATTGAGGCACCAGACCAAAAATTCTTTGTAGCTGAATAAAGAGCTTTCTTTTGAGTGTGTGTCACCGTATGTTAATTCCGGGTAGAATGGTGAGCTACCCAACTTCACAAAGATTTTCAAAGACTATTTTTGATCTCTTGAGGGTGACGTCTATAGATGAAAGCCTCCTTCTTGTAGTTTGATTTGCAGTTAGCACCATTCTCTCGACAAGAACAGGTCCATAGAAACACACATCATCATCAACTAAGAGCGACATCAAAATATACAAGGAAAGTTGAAGACGTTTAAGGTTTACAAGCAACAATACAAGTAAGATCAAATTTCATATCCAAGTAAAGCACATACAATGAGCAGATTTTTATATGCATGTTATAGACTTACAATACAATGGGCATAATTTATATCCAAGTATGAAGACTTAAGTACAAGAGCGAAGAAAATCAAAAGATGAGAGTTATTGAAGTTTATGATACGAGACAATACAAGTTGTGACGAATCTAGCGGTAAAGTACTTCTCCCACGACCATATTTCAATATTTTATTTATTCTCACTTTGTATTTTTTTCTTCTTGTCTCTAAAAAAAAAATATATATTATTTTGTTATTTTGTTTTTAGTTTTTATTTATTTAATATAAGCCGTGGGGGAGAAAAAATATAAAAAGAAGTTTCAAGCGACAAGGATTTTAAGAGAAAGAGCTACAAATTGTCAAGGATCTAATTTCAAGAGTTTATCATCTATAGTTGAAGACCGAAGACCAAGAAGATGAAGAAGACGAGCCGAAGGAAGACGTTTCTATTGGATTCTGTGAGAGTGGTGCTATCATAATTGGCAATCAAATGTGAAGGTGAGTAATTAATCTCATCCTCGATAATAGTGGTTGATTTTCTTTCTTAGAGATCATCATAAGAATCTTTTATTTTCCACGATTTAGTGGAATCTCCAGAAATTATTTCGGAAGATTTGCTTCCCACCGTTCAACGTATGTAGGATTTCTCTCTTCATTCCTACCTGCACACATGTGAGACCCATAAAAAAGTTATCTTTTTGAGTGCAATTATCATAAAACCCTATTGGTGAGGCAGAAGTCGAGGCGAAATGCTTATTGATCGCTCTCAAACACGCGTTCTCTCATTATGGTGTGGTTATTTCTCACTCAACATTTAAGAATGAGAATATGTTCTTTGGAATTTCTAACTTTTTATTACTAGCTTGCAGAAACTCTATGTCCTCATAGCTCTTTAGATGCTTGGGACGTTGGAACGCTTTGTAAGTTGGAAGATTAGGTTTTGTGGGTATATCTCTTGTAAACCCTCACGAGACTATAACTCGTCCACTAGGGACACCTAGGGGTTTAAAGGCTTGTTATTTATGCTAAGAGTAACCGTAGCCTCGACGACATGGAGTTGTTTTATTTTGGTTTTGTTTTGTTTGCTCGAGGACTAGCACAGAATAAGTGTGGGGGAATTTGATAGGAGCCTAATTTATATCATTTGAATATCGATTCCTTATACTATTCTTAGCTATTTCTCTTGTATTTTTGTATATTATGATTTTTTCTATTTAGTAGGTATTTTGGAGTCACAAAATCAAAAGAAGAGAAAAAGAGGCACAATTCGTCACTTGGCTACTCTAGGTACCGATGGATTCGAAGCGAGAAAAAAGAAAAGTCTCAAAATTGCCGAAATTGGGATTCACTTGAGGCAGTCACATTTTATTTAGGGGAATCCAGTTATATACAGTACCACCATCTCAACCAAGGGCACCACTGCTCTACTGCCTAGACTACATAACCAGGTGAAGTCGGTGGTTTTCCTAATTCTGTTCACATACCTTATGCATGCTCGACCAGAGCCACTTCCAGTGCCAAAGAGTCCCAACACCAGCAAACCAATGCTCGAGTGGGTCAAGTTCAGACAGAGCTAGGAACAGGCAACACCGAATGTAAGAAATTTGAAGTCAATTACAAGCCGAGAAACCAGGCTGCAGAAGACAGTTTTGCCGTCATCGATTCACTAACCAGACATAATATATTCAAGTGATTTTCGAGTTCAGGTTGGAGAGGGATGAATGGGTTGTTGTTGGACTCGAAGAAGTAGCAACATAACAGTAGATTCTTGGCCTGAAGCTCGCTGGAAAACTCATGTTACTGCCATTGATATTTGATAATTAACGAAGAGGATTCAGTGATTATTTAGAATGTGTGTGATTGAATGTTTCTGAGTATCCATTTGCAGGGAATGAGATATTGAGAGCTTTAGAGTCACCGGCAAGCTAAAATCTGAAATAACAGCAGAACGCACAGAAGGTGTTTGTAGAAATGCCTGTATCACCAGTGTTGCACAAATCAAGTTCAGTGCCAATTTAGCTGAAACAAGCCTTAACAGCAGCTAGCCATAGGAATGATGGGTCTGTACCAAGGGTGTTGGAAGACGATAAGAACACAGAGCTTGTGGTTCAGTTAGCGAAGTTTTACGCCTGAAAGTCAATGAGAAAGTTAGTTTACTGCCGTAGTTCGAGCCATGGGTTTGCTGGCTTTGTTCCAAGGGTCAGAAGATGGATTACGAAGTTAAGAACTTGGGTCATGAGCTGAAGAAGATACGGATCTATTCTTTGCTGAGAAGATAGCCAAGTGTGCAAGCTTTTGCCGTCAGTTTTGTGTGATGGATGGTCGAGATACGGAACCCTGTAGAGTTTGTGTTAGATTTGGAAAGTTGGGTGGATTCGAATTCACAGGAGTTTGAGAGATATAAAAGGAAGAGGCGAAAGCCACACAAGGGAGATCCCGATACCCCATCACAACTGCGTTCATCTCCATCAGAGATGAGATTTTGCTCCTCTCCAACCAGTTTTACACCACCTGCACAGCCACCTACTTTCCTTGCATATCTGCATTACCACTGCTCCTGCAGTTTGCCGTACCTCCAGCACATCATCGTTGTTCTATCTCCACCTGCATACACGTATCACCATTTCAATCTATACTACCTGCAGTTCCACAGCTTCCATCAAGCACCAGTTCTGAGCTACAACAAACAGCCTGGATTCACGACCAACAGCAGCAAACACAACAGCTCCACCATCCATCTCCGCAGTCGACTTCAGTCGCAAGACAGTAGTCACCAGTCCATAAACTCCACCTCCTGCAGTTGTTTGGTTTGAATTTTAGTATTGTTTTATGTGTTTGCCATGAACTCCAGTAGTTAATTCTTGTTTGGTTAGGGTTATTTCAAAACTATGTGACATGTCTTTGATATTTTATCCAAGTTAATCTTTCTTTACAATATCGTTTTATTGATTTTCTTCTACTATGCACATGACCATGGATTGTTTGCGAGTTGTTTAAGTGGCCAATTAGATAGCTTGTTTGCTATACTAATGCTAGATTTTAGATTCTTAATCCGTAATTGTTAGGATGATATAATCATAAGTAGCAAAACATCAACGTTGCAATGGGATGTTGTGGATTTTGATGTGTATTTGTCAACCTTAAGTTAACATGTCGAACTTACGAGTATGTGGTTAGGATCAATCCGACTCATAGAACATACCGGTTAGTTAAGTTACACTAGAGAGCTTATTCAAAGTGGCTTGATTGACTAGACACGAGTAGAGAACTTATTCTACGAAGTGGATTTGGAGTTTAATGGATTTGTTGAACTTATAACTTGTCTAGGATTGTTAATAAACATATTTTGAAGAAGATTCATATTCACTAGTGGACAAAGACCCCCTAATCATTCTCAATCCTCATTGTTTGCTTTAATATTTGTTTAGTAGTTTTTGCATATTCATATTTTCAGAAATTGAATTGACAACTTTAGCTCAACTCTCCCTTAGGAACGAACCTGCTTATCCGTATACTACTTGTTAGTTTAAAGAAGAGTAAGGAATATATATTTTGTGAGTTTGACACCTCATCAAAATTGGCGCTGCTGCCGGGGAGAAGTCGATAGTTCTAGTTGTTATTTAATTTTTTGTTTTTGCATTTGTTTTTCATAATTTTCTTTTACTAATTTATCTTCCGAGAATCTTATTTTTCAGGTGCAATCAATAATTCTTTGAGCGTGTGCACAATTGGGGACAAGAGGTAAGTCTCTAAACTAGTTGTGTGCATAAGTTTCAAGATGAATCCTTTTGAGAATAATGCATATGGTTCACAAAGCCATGCATATTATGGTGATCAATTTAACTCTCAATCTTATTCTTATGACTTCCAACCATACTTGGGATATAATAAAAACCAAATTTTTGGCTATGATGAACAATCACAAGGATGGGAGGATAGTTGTACTTTTAATCAGTTTAATTCTAGACATGTGCAGATGCTCGATCACATTCTTTATGAGCTAAAGGCAGTATAACAACTTGGTAAACAACTAATTGGACCTTGTTACAATGAGTCTATCCCAACTCCGGATCGTTTTTATGATCATTCACCCATTCAAAGGGATGAGACTTCAATGGAAACTATGTATTGAGTGAAAGTGGTGTGTATCCAAGTTTGTCGGAGCAATCTTCAAATCAAAAATTTGATAGTTTTGTTGAAGCTGTTATTCCCGTGATGCAACATATGCTTCAAGCAACACACCAATTTTGTGAATTTTAGCTGAGTTACAATGAATCACTCCAAGAACTTCAACTAATATAGACAACATCGAAATGGCATGAATCAAATTCAACAAAGAGCGGAACAACGAAACTCATTCTAACATTCCCATGGATGCCAATATAGAGTATTATGATTCCGAAGAAGACGAATCCTTAAATGTTGATAATGATGGTGTAACTAGCTCAACTCATGATTTTAATGATCATTCACCTATTCAAAAGGAAGAATTTGAGTCTAGAAACACTAAAGTTATTAATGGTAAAACTTATGTTGTGTACGAGAGCGATGATGATTATGACTTCTTTGTGAATAACACCCCTAGTTCAAAGATTGTAAATACTTTGAATGAGAAGTCGACTTGTGATGAAGACCGTAAGGATTGTGATGACTTACTTGGAGCAGATTTCGATTCTGATGATGAAGATTTGCAAGTTATAGATATAGAAGGAACTGATGAATAATGGTTGAACAAGAGTGTGAATAATGATACTTATGATGTGGGAACAAAACTATCCAGCAGTACCGAGGATCCGGTAATACATGATGTTTTGCAAGGTTTGTATAACCCTTTATGTGAATCTCTATCTAATGATGATCCTCCCAAACTTGAAGTAGTTTTCCATACAGTTGTTACTTTTAGGAAGATACCTCATTTGGGGCTGGAATTATGTTCTTCAAAAATATTATCCGAATTTCTTGCTTCTAAGTATCCACCATATATGTTTGAGTCTGACACCATGCAGGTTAGCCAAGATGAACCAATTGAAGCGCCTTCCACCTATGTTTTGTATACACTTCCGAGTGTAAAATAGACTAAGTGTAGGGGTGACTCTCGTGGGATGATAGTTTTATTTTTCCCACCATTTATATGTAAATTGTTTTGTGGGTGGATCCTCAAATTTTCAGATTGTTGATATTTGGGGAGTCTATTTTGAATGTTGTTCGTATACGTCAATCAGGTGAACAATTCCAATTCTTACTTCCTTGTCTTTTTCAAGTATTCCTCTTATTCTTTTTGCAACGGTTTGAAACATTGAGGACAATGTTTGATTTAAGTATGGGGGTAAGGTTCCTTAAAAAAAAATTGACGTATACAAACTTCCAACTTATAGAGATTTTAGAGTCACTAGCATACTTCTAGGAATGTTTACATAGATAATTCCAATTTACATAATCGAACTTGGAAGTGTTAGGGAACTACGTTCGGATTTCTTACTTGTTAGAGTGTTAAATAATGGATTTAATCATGCAGGTGATGCAAATGAGGTGCATAGGGAAATGCATTATTAGAGTTGTTAATCAATCATTAGTGGAGACTACCCATATTCATATCACTGAGGCACTGCATCAAAAATTCTTTGTTCGACTAAAGAGCTTTCTTTTGAGTGTGTGTCACAAGACGTTAATTCGGGTAGAATGGTGAGCTACCCAACTTCACAAAGATTTTAAGACTATTTTTGATCTCTTGAGTGCTAATTTTTTCTATCATGAGGGTGACGTCTATAGATGAAAGCCTCCTTCTTGTAGTTTGATTTGTAGTTAGCACCATTCTCTCGACAAGAACAGGTCCATAGAAACACATCATCATCAACAAGGAGCGACATCAAAATCTACAAGGAAAGTTGAAGACGTTTAAGGTTTACAAGCAACAATACAAGTAAGATCGAATTTCATATCCAAGTAAAGCAACATACAATGAGCAGATTTTATATGCATGTTAAAGACTTACAATACAATGGGCATAATTTATATCCAAGTAAGAAAACTTAAGTACAAGAGCGAAGAAAATCAAAAGATGAGAGTTATTGAGAAGTTTATGATACGAGACAATACAAGTTGTGAAGAATCTAGCGGTAAATTACTTCTCCCACGACCATATTTCAATATTTTATTTATTTTCACTTTGTATTTTTTTTCTTGTCTCTAAAAAAAATAAAAAGAAAAAAAAAACTGAACTTTTTTGGCCTTCCTTTGATAAGAGGAGTACTCAGGTCGGTGTTTTTCCAGCTGACATTGGAAGACCTTCTGTGGGGGTTAAACTCAGCGACGGAACCAGGAATTCGTGTTAGGGTGGGCTATTTTTTTATTTTTTTTTGAATACATAATATCAATCGTCTCAACGTCAACAAAAATAAATACAATGAGCCCAGTAACATGTCATTTTTTTTCTTGAAGCATAGCCGCTTGAATCGAATTTATTCAAACTGTTGGAAAGGCGTTGAGAAATATCCCACCGATGTGGGTCCGAAATTCATTATCATCGGGACGGGTATTTCTTTCTTTACCTAGGCTTGTAGGTAGAAAACCTCTTTGAGGTTTTTTTTTTTTAGGCTAAATTTATTCACATTATAACGAGCTATTTCAATTAACAACAACCATTAGTTTAAAAGTACATCCCACCCGTACAACATAGAGTGGAGGCTTCATTATGCAGACAGAGATGCAATACATACTTAAGAAAAATGCTAATAAAACACTATTAAACATAAGATGAATTAAGTGAAAATGAAACACAAAATTTCCGACAAAAATAATGTGAAAACATAAATTACCATATGGAACTGTGGTAGGCCGAGAGAATGTCGATAACATCTGATCTGATACAAAATAAAAAAAAATTAAAAAATATGACTGATCATCAAATAAACGTACTAAATACTTGAAAAGAATGCGCATCCGAAAAAGAAATAAAAATGCAAGTCCTTATTATAGATGCTCACTTATAAGTTGAGAAACACTACATCCTAGGGACCCCAACAACACACGTCTAGGTATAGTTAATTTATGTGTAGTCAAAACCAAAAGAAGAACTACCTCTACTTTGGTGCATTAATTATAGATTTAATAATATACTCCTCCTATACGTATAGTATAGGTATGTGTTGATCATGTGCCGTTGGATCTTCTTCTAGATTACATTTCATTTCCATTTAGTTACCAATAGTCTAATCCAAAGCATTTCATTTTCATTTTCATTTAGTTACTAATGGTCTAATCCAAGTTTACTACCTGGGCTATTTTATTTTTTGCTAGTTATTACAAGGGCCCAAAAAAGCTTTTGTGGATTTTGGGGTGGGCTACAGCCTAGGTAAGCCACCCCCTCCCTCCGTCCCTGGTTAAACTTCTTGGTGGTCCTGTAAGTTTGGATGCTTCTTTTTTCAGTCAGCTTATTCTTGACAAGGTGCACAAGACTACTCAGTTAATGGATGCTGTTCATCGGCTACATGATCCGCAGAGTGAATTATTGTTGCTTCAAAATTGTGCAGGTGTGTCTAAACTTTACTTTAGTTTGCGTACTACCGCCCCTTGTTATGTGCAAGTTTCTCAGGTTGTTTTTGATACATATTTGTCCAAATACATGAGGGAATTGGTAACTGGTGATGGTCCAGGTTATGGTTTGTTACAACATAGGATTGTCTCTTTACCTATACGAGATGGTGGCTTAGGGATCTATTTTATGTTAAATACTATGCAGTATTGTTACTTAGCATCGTGTTCACATACCTTACATCTACAGGAGAATATACTACAAGGTTCAGATTTTCCGGTTAAAGGTTTAGCATATCAAATCGCCTTTGACAATTTCCTTCGGAGTTAGCGGTATTACATCGTCACGGTGTTGCAATCTCATTATCGCCCCCCATCCTATGCATGCTTTGGCGGTTCAAGATTACTTTGCGATTGTGACTAAGAATATGCCGTCTCTTTTTAATATGTCAAGGCGAGATTTAGCATTATGGCAATGTAATAAAACTCCACATGCTCATGATTATCTTCTTGCTATTCCAATGATAGACTTGGACATAAGATTGGGTCACGCCGGTTTAGTGCGAGTACTTGGTTATCGTCTTGGTATTCCTTTGTTTGTTGTTAAAAGTTCTTGTCTTTCTTTGCAATAGGGGTATGGATGTTTATGGTGATCATGCACTTCATTGTGCTATTGAAGTTGGTTATAAGTTTAGACATGATCTTGTTAGACATACCTTTGCGAATATTTGTTACCGTGCGAGTGTACCTTCTAGAGTTGAAGCTTCTTTGGGATTTCTTTCTCATGATGGCGGTGATGCTAGGCCGGCTGACATCTTAGTATATAATTGGGAGGAAGGGAGTGATACGTGTTTTGATGTGATGGGGGTTTCCCCTTTTGCTGGGGGTGGTGTGCAAGCTTTTGCACCGGGCCTTGCCTTGGATAAATCCGTTGAGCGCAAGAAGATTAAGTACCTTGATATATGTAATTCCAATGGTTATAATTTTGATACCTTAGCTTTTACTACTTTAGGTAAACTTGGTATCGAAACTATTGAATTTTTGAAACGACTGAAGCATTACATATCTAGGCATGATGTAAATATAAATGTTCGTAATTTTCTTTTTATTATAATTGGTTTAGCCATTCAAAAAGGTGTTGGAGCCCAGCTAGTTGCTAGGCTCCCATCTAGTTTCTTGTAATAACTTTCATTTTCTTTTCTAATAATAATAATACATATGTTTTAAAGAAAAGAAAAATAATAAAAAAATATATAGAAAAAAAAAAGAGACAAGAGAAAAAAATTTGTTATTTTGTTTTTAGTTTTTATTTATTAAATATAAGCCGTGGGGGAGGAAAAATATAACAAGATGTTTCAAGCGCAAGGATTTTAAGAGAAAGAGCTACAAATTGTCAAGGATCTAAGTTCAAGAGTTTATCATCTATAGTTGAAGACCGAAGACCAAGAAGATGAAGAAGACGAGCCGAAGAAGACGTTTCTATTGGATTCTGTGAGAGTGGTGCTATCATAATTGGCAATCAAATGTGAAGGTGAGTAAGTAATCTCATCCTCGATAATAGTGGTTGATTTCCTTTCTTAGAGATCATCAGAAAAATCTTTTATTTTCCACGATTTAGTGGAGTCTCCAGAAATTATTTCGGAAGATTTGCTTCCCACCATTCAACGTGTGTAGGATTTCTCTCTTCATTCCTACCTGCACACATGTGAGACCCATAAAAAAGTTGTCTTTTTGAGTGAAATTATCATAAAACCCTATTGGTGAGGCAAAAGTCGAGGCGAAATGCTTATTGATCGCTCTCAAACACGCGTTCTCTCATTATGGTGTGGTTATTTCTCACTCAACATTTAAGAATGAGAATATGTTCTTTGGTATTTCTAACTTCTTATTACTAGCTTGCAGAAACTCTATGTCCTCATAGCTCTTTGGATGCTTGGGACGTTGGAACGCTTTGTAAGTTGGAAGATTAGGTTTTGTGGGTATATCTCTTGTAAACCCTCACGAGACTATAACTCGTCCACTAGGGACACCTAGGAGTTTAAAGGCTTGTTATTTATGCTAAAAGTAACCGTAGCCTCGACGACATGGAGTTGTTGTATTTTTGTTTTGTTTTGTTTGCTCGAGGACTAGCACAGAATAAGTGTGGGGGAATTTGATAGGAGCCTAATTTATATCATTTGAATATCGATTCCTTATACTATTCTTAGCTATCTCTCTTGTATTTTTGTATATTACGATTTTTTCTATTTAGTAGGTATTTTGGAGTCACGAAATCAAAAGAAGAGAAAAAGAGGCACAATTCGTCACTTGGCTACTCTAGGTACCGATGGATTCGAAGCGAGAAAGAAGAAAAGTCTCAAAATTGCCGAAATTAGGATTCACTTAAGGCAGTCACATTTTATTTAGGGGAATCCAGTTATATACAGTACCACCATCTCTGCTAAGGGTACCACTGCTCTACTGCCTAGACTACAAAACCAGGTGAAGTTGGTGGTTTTCCTAATTCAGTTCACGTCCCTTATGCATGCTCGACCAGAGCCACTTCCAGTGCCAAAGAGTCCCAACACCAGCAAACCAATGCTCGAGTGGGTCAAGTTCAGACAGAGCTAGGAACAGGCAACACCGAATGTAAGAAATTTGAAGTCAATTACAAGCCGAGAAACCAGGCTGCAGAAGACAGTTTTGCTGCAATCGATTCACTAACCAGACATAGTATATTCAAGTGATTTTCGAGTTCAGGTTGGACAGGGATGATTGGGTTGTTGTTGGACTCGAAGAAGCAGCAACAGAACAGTAGATTCTTGGCCTGAAGCTCGCTGGAAAACTCATATTACTGCCATTGATATTTGATAATTAACGAAGAGGATTCAGTGCTGATTTAGAATGTGTGTGATTGAATGTGTCTAAGTATCCATTTGCAGGTAAGGAGATATTGAGAGCTTTAGAGTCACCGGCAAGCTGAAATCTGAAATAACAGCAGAACGCACAGAAGGTGTTTGTAGAAATGCCTGCATCACCAGTGTTGCACAAATCAAGTTCAGTGCCAATTTAGCTGAAACAAACCTTAACAACAGCTAGCCATAAGAATGATGGGTCTGTACCAAGGGTGTTGGAAGACGATAAGAACACAGACCTTGCAGTTCAGTTAGTGAAGTTTTACGCCTGAAAGTCAATGGGAAAATGAGTTTACTGCCGTAGTTTGAGCCATGGGTTTGCTGGCTTTGTTCCAAGGGTCAGAAGATGGATTACAAAGTTAAGAACTTGGGTCATGAGCTGGACATGATAAGGATCTATTCTTTGCCGAGAAGATAGCCAAGTGTGCAAGCTTTTGTCGTCAGTTTTATGTGATGGATGGTCGAGATACGGAATCCTGTAGAGTTTGTGCTAGATTTGGAAAGTTGGGTGGATTTGAATTCACAGGAGTTTGAGAGATATAAAAGGAAGATGAGAAAGCCACACAAGGGAGATCCATATACCGCATCACAACTGCGTTCATTCCCATCGGAGATGAGCTTTTGCTCCTCTCCAACCAGTTTTACACCACCTGCACAGCCACCTACTTTCCCTGCATATCTGCATCACCACTGCTCCTGCAGTTTGCATTACCTCCAGCACATCATCGCCGTTCTATCTCCACCTGCATACACGCATCACCATTCCAATATATACCACCTGCAGTTCCACAGCTTCCATCAAGAACCAGTTCTGAGCTACAGCAAACTTTTTGGATTCACGACCAACAGCAGCAAACACAACAGCTCCACCATCCATCTCCGCAGTCGACTTCAGTCGCAAGACAGTAGTCACCAGTCCATACACTCCGCCTCCTGCAGCTGTTTGGTTTGAATTTTAATATTGTTTTCTGTATTTGCCATGAACTCCAGTAGTTAATTCTTGTTTGGTTAGGGTTATTTCAAAACTATGTTACATGTCTTTGATATTTTATCCAAGTTAATCTTTCTTTACAATATCGTTTTATTGCTTGTCTTCTACTATGCACATGACCATGGATTGTTTGCGAGTTGTTTAAGTGGCCAATTAGATAGCTTATTTGCGATACTAATGCTAGATTTTAGATTCTTAATCCGTAATTGTTAGGATGATATAATCATAAGTAGCAAAACATCAAAGTTGCAATGGGATGTTGTGGATTTTGATGTGTATTTGACAACCTAAGTTAACATGTCGAACTTACGAGCATGTGGTTAGGATCAATCCGACTCATAGAACGCACCGGTTAGTTAAGTTACACTAGAGAGCTTATTCAAAGTGAATTGATTGACTAGACACGAGTAGAGAACTTATTCTACGAAGTGGCTTTGGAGTATAATGGATTTGTTGAACTTATAACTTGTCTAGGATTGTTAATAAACATATTTTGAAGAAGATTCATATTCACTAGTGGAGAAAGACCCCCTAATATTCTCATTCTCATTGTTTGCTTTAATATTTGTTTCGTAGTTTTTGCATATTCATATTTTCAGAAATTGAATTGACAACTTTAGCTCAACTCTCCCTTAGGAACGAACCTGTTTATCCGTATACTACTTGTTAGTTTAAAGAAGAGTAAGGAATATATATTTTGTGAGTTTGACACCTCATCAGATACCAGCCAGAGGTTGACCATAACAACAACCGCTACAAAGAAGACACGGTCAACCCAAAAGTCATAGCCACGACAAGGTCATCTACTCTTCAGAGGTATATCGTAAGGATATCATCATCTCTCCGCCCAGAAGGCGCCTGCAACACTTTACGAGGCCACGGAGGATCCCAAGCCTACTTAGAGGAAACAACTTCAGTAACCAAAGAGAAGTGTGACTGGGGACTGCTCATCACGGTCCATCACCGACAACAATCAAGCATTCATGAGATAACTCCAGAAATACGGATGAAACATTTTTCTTGAAGAGACAGAGGGAGCCATGATTAACGACATAACTCCCTCACTTCTACCTCTTCTTTATCCATAATATTTTGTCCATGTGATATTCCAAGCATCACATCCAAGAAAGTATGATAAGATTGTATCAAATCCCATAGGCGTGGATTCAAGGCGATGCAATTAAAGTAGGCTACACTTGGGGACTGAAGCCTCCTTCATGTTTAGAAGCTTAAACGCAGTCACCACCTTACCAGTGAATACAGCTGGAGCACATCTTCCACGAGAAAATAAGTTCAAGATAATTACACATGGGGACTACCATAATGGGATGCCTTCACTGCCCTCAACCAAAGTTATTTCGATTTCAACATCATCATCACAAAGTTTTACGAGCCACAAGAATTTCTCAACATGAAGCCGTACACGCGCATCAAAGACCCCAAAAGTACGCCACGAGAGATACATTCACATATCCGCCATGCCATCGGATCTAACGTAGTATAATCGGGACCGCCACCGCATCCCGTTCCATGCAAGATTCAGAAGATGGTTCAAAGGATGTCGCTTGGAACGAAGTCCTTAAAGACTTGATAGAAGCACATCAGCAACGGAACGCTCTCATCTCGTCTACTTCACCCAATGGCTCCAGAAGATTTCAACCATGCAAGCATCCACAACATATCATCATCGCAATCAAAATATCCAGGCACCAGATAACCTAAAGTCAAGGATGGACCAACAACGCAACCACAATCTCCAAGATACTCATTCTTCTGGAGTTAGAACCTTATTACACATTCTGGAGAAGATCGATGGTACTGTTGGGTGGCTACATGCGAGAGCACCTACCTTGAGTTCTCCTGGATCGCATTGTTGCTGATTATAACTATTGGAGATTTCTTTTCGTCGTTAATGCTCGCTCTACCACTGCGAACAAACGACGAAGAGGAGCCAAACATTGCAAACGAAAGCACAGAGCCGGATGAGCAACAAAAAACAGAAGAGGGTCGATACCCCTTTTCATACGAGCAGAGTTTCTAGGGTTTGAATAGAAGAAAGATTCCTCCTTGCTCCATGAACGGGAATAGATGACTGGGCGCACCATACTCGTGCTTCATAGCCGAACAAGTAGTGTGCCAATATCTCCGCTCCATGACCGAACCAAAGGCACGCCGGCCAAAGACGAGGAACACCAGTCGCTCAACCTACAACGCTCCATGGCACCTGCACTACGTGGTCAAGCCAACTCTCTATGGATCCAACACTCCATGGTCAAGCCAACTCTCCAACACTCTAGCATTCCGTGATCCAGCCAGCAAGCCTTCCAAGTGCCATTTCCACCGTTCCACGGACTGAATCCATCATCGCCACTATCACCAATTATAGAATCACCTTTCCTCATAATTCTTTCGAACATATCATGTTGCTCTCGTGACTAAGGCAGCGTGTATTTCTTCTTCCTAAGACAAAACAATGTCAAGTTTCCCGATTATTGGAAGACTCAACAGAACGGCTACGCTTTCCAAAAAATAGTCATCTCACCCCATCTACATATAGTCGTGTGAGTTTCCGGACACCATCTAGAGATGAAAGTAATCAAGCCTACAGCGTCTTTCCTGATTTGAAGTGTTACAGAAGACATGACAGCATTCACGATTTGCGCCCCAGTCATGGTCTCGGCTCATCATGAACTTCATCCATAAGAGCGCAATGGACTATGATAGATTTTATGAGAGAATCCAGATACTCTTTCTTTTGAAGACAAAACCTCATTATATGTCCTGGAGTGACTAATTGAACTTCTCCATCATTCTATGAATCGGAAGAGTTGCCACGAATTTGGGATGGGTCCTTGTAATCATAGCAGATTTCGTTAAAAAAAAAAACTCATCATCTGTGTCCGGCTTGGAGTTGTTGGCACTTCTCGACGCGGCGGCGGAATTTCTTTCAGGTGACATCTTAACAAACTTCCTTATGCTTTTGAAGTAACTACAACAATGCAAAACAGAAAAGTCACTACTCTGGATAAAAATGTGCATGAAAGTCTTTTCAAAGTACAATGACCAAAAATCCACGGCAATTTTTTTACGGGAGACTTTTATTTTGGACGCAAGTCATAGCACGCATAGCCAAAGGGAACACGCATAGCCAAAGGAGTGGGGACTGATGCTCGTTTCGACAAACCATATTTACAGCGGGAAACATTCCCTGGCCAAAACTGCGTCTCTCCACAGAAGTACGCCAAAAGAGATAATGTGCTCCACATAAATTTTGCTCACGGCCACGGAAGGAAAAGGAAACCCTAAAACTAGGTTTTTCATGGAAAGGGGATCAATGGAGGCCACTTGCATGTGCATGTCTACTTTGCATAATAATTGGCTTCATTACTATTAATGTGGTGACTAATATTACTACAATACTACTACTAGAGAAGAATCATTCATGTGGAAGTATTTATACGAGTTTATGGAAGATATGCCTATGGCTAGGGTTTACACCAACAACAGAAGAGTAAACAAAAGAAGAAACACGGAGATACATACCTGAATGTGATCGCCCGCTTTATTGCTACCACTCTACCGCTAGCACCAAGACGCGGAAACAAAGCCAATAATACGAGGTAAAGAGGATAGGTGACGCTGCATAACACTTTTGGGAGTTTGAATTGAGGAAAATTTCTTGTTTTGGGCTATATACGGGAAGAGGCAACCGGACCCGCACTGGCTTTGCTCCATGGCGCCAACATGCCGCGCCAAGCTAGCGTTAACAACCCGCATCCCATCCAGCGCCGCACCCAAGCCAGCGCCAACAAGCCACTCCCAGCGCCAACAGTCCACAACCTAACCAGCGGCGCCATCGATCATGCCCTAGACAGCCCAAGCGGCGCCATCTTAGCGGTTCAAAGCAGCGCCATCTTCACTAGCCAAAGCAGCGCCATATTCACTAGCCAAAGCAGCACCATCTTAGACGTTCAAAGCAGCGCCATCTTCACTATCCAAAGCAGCGCCATCTTAGCCGTTCAAAGCAGCGTCATCTTCACTAGCCAAAGCAGCGCCATCTCCGCCGTTCAAAGCAGCTCCATCTTAGCCGTCCAAAGCGGCGCCATTAACCTTTCCACAAATCAGGATCCAGCCATGTCATCTCTGCTTCTCTGTGATCTGGCCAACCAGATGACATCCATCGCTTTACGGATATAACCAACCAGCGCCTATCCCGCGGACCAAATTGCAATGTCACCTCTGCCAATCCATAGTCAAAGATGCAACGCTGATGCCACTGCCCCGTGGCCAAGCCGAATTTATGCAAAACCACCAATACAAGGATCAAGGATTCCTCATCTTCCACCAAAGGTTAGTTGAATTTCCTTGGCAATCTCTTCACGTCTTGCTCTTTCGATTTTACTCTTGTCTGTCACCATCTCATGCTTACCCCGCAACAATGCCACTGTTACGTGCTAAGCAGGGGACTTAATGTTAATGGTGGTTTTTAGCTTAGGGTTAAAATCGTAAAACCTTGCATCTGACGTCACTCTGCAAGAAAACGGTGCCGTGAGTGCTAACCTCTCCACCGGAATATTTATTGAGCCATTCGATATATTTACATGAAATTTATCCAGATTGGCGAATGTAGCAACCCTCCCAAACACTTTGTAAATTTAGGCACCTCGCCAATACAAGACTCACTGACTACTTTCATGTGCTATTTTCCCCGGAAGAACCCTTAATATCGGTATGGCATGACGGATTTATGTTCACGCGCAGCGGAGTAGCATGAACCTCCAAGTACCAAAGTTAAGGCCATCGTACGAAATGCTCAGACGGAAAGCACATTGCATTGTGTAGATAAGGATTTTTGTGGCAACATACAAAATCCAGCCAATTATTGTGATAACTCACAAAAGGCTCACAAACCCGACTAATTTGTAAAATTAGGGTTTCGCGCCCCGCGCAGTTTACTAGACCCCATTGGTCGAAAAACTATGCTTAGACAAACTAGGCAATTAAATCCGCCACAGCGCACTGGAAGTGTGGCCACGCCCTAGCTTGCCGGCCCCACTTCCCATCGACCAATCAGGTCGCTTTAAATCCGCCACACTCACACGAAGTGTAGCCACGCCCATGCCCGAGTCGGCCCTTTTACATTAACCAAACCAGGTTACTTTAAACTCGCCACAAGTGTTGAAGAGAAGGAAACCGCGCCAGATGGCCGCAAAGCCAATTGGTTTCCCAAAAACGCACCAGCATGCCAAGCAACATGCCAAACGAACATACCAGGCACACATGCCAGATGCACATGCCAAACGCGCCAAACATGGAAACTCACCCCATGCGACGTGCCATATAGGCTAATTAGGGTTTGGACAAGCTAATTAAACCCTAATTTAGGCAAGATTTCCACGCCAACGTGCCAAAATTTCGGTTGTTATGGCTACGCGCACATGAATCGCGCCGAAGGAATGCACGAACCATGCCGGCCATGCCGCAATGCCTCTAGCGAAAGTTAAAGGCGCCACTGGCAATTAAAAGTAGCCATGATCGACGGCTACCTTTCCTCCTGAGATGAAATCTCAGCCATCCAAGTTCGCCACCAAACTAATAGGCTTGTGGCAACTTTTTGAGCGACCATGCCGCCAAACCCTAAACTTTGGACGCGGCATCAAACCCTAAATTGGCCACGGCGCCAAGCCCTAGATTTGTCCATGGCGCCAAGCCCTAGCCTTGGCCATGCCGCCAATCCTTAACTTTAGTCATGGAGCCATATCTTAAACTTTGGCCATGCTACAACACCACGGCCACTGGCATGCCACCATGCCACAACTACTAGCATGTCGTTAGGCCACGACCACTGGCATGCCACCATACCACATCTACTAGCATGTCGCTATGCCACGGCCACTGGCATGACACCAAGCCACAACTACTAGCATGTCGCTATGCCACGGCCACTGGCATGCCACGGCCACTGGCATGCCACCATGCCACAATCGGCATGCCACCATGTCATAGCTACTAGCATGTCTCTAGGCCACGGCCACTGGCATGCCACCATACCACAGCTACTAGCATGTCATTATGCCATGGCCACTGGAATGCCACCATGCCACGGCTACTGGGATGCCGCTATGCCACGGCTACTAGCATGTCGCTATGCCACGACCACTAGCATTTCGCCATGCCACGACCACTGTTATGACACCATGCCACAGCTACTAGCATGCCGCTATGCCACGGATAATAGCATGTCACTATGCCACGACCACTGGCATGCCACCATGCCACAACTACTAGCATGCCGCTATGCCGCATCTACGCCATTGGCATGCCACTATGCCATTGGCATGCCACTACGCCACTGGATGACACTAGCGTGTCGTTATGCCATGGCTCCACCAGGCGCTACTATGCCAATGACGCCACTTCGCTATACAACAATAGCGGATATAATCAATGGCCACTCTTCCTCATGAGATGTAATCTCAGCCATCGAAATTCGACATCGAGCCGTTCAGCTCGTGAAAAGTTTTAGGCGACTTGCCAAAACGAGCCTAGCATCACATATGCTATTTACCTACGACAAGCCTCTCAATTTTAAACTTTCCACACATAGAAAAGTGCTACATGTTTTTCATGAAAACACTCGAGACATCAAAACATGTCACAAACTGGGGGATACTCATCAGGGTATTGGTCTGGCAGTTTACAGCGTGCGGCGTGCAATATGACCGTTACAGAAAGTGTCATAAAGCGGGGGCGGTTAGTAATGGAAAGAAGTAATGGTGTAAATGTATCCTTCATTATTGAAACATAAATTCCAGGCATTACCCGTTACTCCCCTCTTCCACCACTCAATCGGTTCCACTTCCTAAGAGACCAGGTACGTTTTGTTGCGACTTGTATAAATAGGTCTCACCTATTTTCCACCAAACGACAAGTTTTGGTCAGGAGAACAATACCACATCCAGAAATCATCTGATAGCTTTTCATTCATTTAGCCAGTTCAACTTTATGATACAAGTCACAAAACACCCACACTTCTAGAATCAATTATTCTGGTCTCAACACTTTCTTCGCTTCCCTCCCTAAGACCAACCCTTCTCCTTCACTTTGTGACCCGAAGCAAGCCTGGAACGACCATTTCTTAGTTTAGGCCAGATTGTACAGATTGATCTCTCGAATCAAAAGTACTCCCGTGCAGTACATTGTTTAGGGTTTAGACTCGTTTCTCATCCACACACACGAAATTACCAAAAAACAGCAGAAACGGTTTTCACCCACAAACAAGTGTCTCATCAAGATCATATATGTATTTAATAACCATAAATCATGTTGCTCTTAAGGTTTCTACACTTATTGATCATCAACATAGAACTTGGAGGCAAGATATTCTACATCAGTTTTTTAATAATGGTCAGATTTCTCAAATAAATGAAATTAGAATTTCTCCTCAACCTGTAATGGATACTATGAGATGGTTTGTTACTAAAAATGGTATTTTTTCAGTTCTACTTATAATGCAATATTAAAGCAGAATACTTAGCAGGTGGTTACCAGGCAACAAGAGAGAATGTGGCTCATCATTTGGCATTTGGATATTCCTTTTAAATGTCAGTTGTTTATATGGAAGATTACAAGAGATATTCTGCCAGTTGCAGTTAGGATTTAGATAATAGCTATATGAATAATAATAGTTGTGTGATGTGTGATAATCATCTAGAGAGTAAGGATCATTTGTTGCTTCATTGTCTGTTTGCTCAAGAAGTCTGGTTTACTGTTTCTCAAGATATTATTCAAGATGGTTATAATTATAAAAGTCTGCAAGATTGGATTTTATCTTGGACTGAAAGGGATCATTAGGTTTGCAGTTCTAAGAAAAGCTTAATAAATTTAGAAGTGGAAGTTATGGACGAGTAGATGTGTGGAAGTATTTGAAGGGAAGCAAATGCATACATTCTAGTCAGTTGAATCCTTCATGGAGTCTAGATTAACTGTCCCTAGGCATTGGCATCATTCACTGTCTGATTGGCTTAAAATAAATTTTGATGCGTCTATTCTTCCTAAAAATAATTATGTTGGTGTGTCTTTTGTGGTTCGAAATCATACAGGATTTTTGGAAGTCGTGGCCTTCACGATGAGGGATAGGGATGTTGATCAGGCTGAAGCTCTTGTTGTTTTTCAAGCTGCCAACTGAATTTCTCAAAAGAGTCTCAGTAAGATTGTCATAGAAGGGGACAACAAAATTATCATGGAATCTTTACAGACATGTTTAATGGAAGAAGTAAGGTGGGAAGATCAGTCTTTGTTAAGAGTTTGGTTAAAAGCTATCTCAAGTTCAGATTCAATATCATCCTAGAGGATGCAATAGGGTGGCGGATACTTTAGAAAAGTTTGCGAGAAAATATCACTGTAATAACCATTGGATCTCTAATCCTCCCAAAGTTATCACCTCTATCCTTATGCCAGATCAGAATGATATGTAGTTGGTTATTTCTTTCTTTCTGTAGATTCTAGGTTTGAATTCTTGTTTTTGTTTCTACTTTGTTGGAGTTGTTGGTAGTTTGTGATCATTCATTCTATGGTTGGTCTAGTTTGTTAGTCTAGTATGTGATCAGTCAGTCTATGATAGTCTGTTGATGTAGTTTGATAGTTGGTCTATGTGTTTTTTGATGTAAACTGTTGGATTCAATAAAATTTATATTTCTTCAAAAAAAAAGTCCTGACCAAGTCGGGGTAGGGAAGAGATACTATCTCATGAA
>JAJJWW010015663.1:202898-392084 GCA_023531295.1 Papaver armeniacum
TGCGACCAAAGGATTCTTCCCCTATACCGTGGCCGTGAGGTTGCGAACCGTCTTTTATATAAAGCTAGATAAATATGAAATAACGATGATTTTTAGACTTTTTTCCGTTTTCGCATGTTATAAACATTTTTAAAATTGAATTTTACGTTTTTTGCTTCTAAATAACATTTTAAAGCGAATTTTTAGACAATTTTAGTTTTCACGTCAGTTATAACTGATTTTTATAGAACAAAAAAATTAAAAATATTTTTTACAATTTTTAAATTAAAAATTAAAAAATTACAATAAATTTTGAAAATAAAAGAATAAAATAAAAATATATAAAAATGTCGTAATAGCGTTATTAGACCAATTATAAACTGTTTTCCACGCACGATATAACTTAGTTAGATCGAAATTTCATATCATAATTTTTTTATTTTCTATTTAATAATTATAACGCAAGTTATTTTAAAAAAACATATAAAAACGTTTTTTCCTAAAGAACATGTTTTTTGCCCAAACGTGTTCACATCCAGACAAAATGCGGTATAAGTCACACCAGTTTCACTTGAGGTGACCCGTTTTTCAAACCTTGTTCTTCGAGGACCAAATAAATCAACTACTGTTGACCAATGTCAAATGTATCTAATCTTCCAAGATTTTCGTGGTTGAAACTCGGAAGTTGAGTAAAGTCCCTTTTTTCTTTCTACTTCTATTTAGACTACTCCTAAATCCACTATTTAGGATTTCTTAGCTATTACAAGGATTCGAATCCCAACCTCCACGGCGAAAGAGAGCATTAAGTCCCTTTTGTCAGACTCACTATTTACGACCTTGCGTATATTCAAGGGATGTGATTAGCTCAGGTTTAAAAAATCATTGAATCATTGTATATTATTTTGTCTTTTTTTTTTTTTTCGATCGATGTAAAAACTGATGCCAATTACTGGACTCATAATATATTGTCAAGAATGGGTAATTGTAAGCTTGCATACATCTCTTTGCACCAAAATCATGTGGTACATTAGTACATTACACCATCCTCTATCCTTTATTTTTGGGCCGACCAACCGGAGGGTCCATAGGGAGGGAATCCCTTTTATGGCTAATTTTTTATAAAATGTAGACTAAAGCAAATTTGCAATTAGATAAAAATATTGGAAATGGTTTTGGTGGTACTTTAATCCCGTTTCAGGAAAAGTATACTTTCACTTGATGTTATGAAAAGTGATACTTTCACTCCGTTTCAGGAAAAGTGATACTTTCATCCCGTGTCAAGAAAAGCGATATTTTCGCAAGTATCTCTTTTTTCTGAAACAGAGGTTGTACATGCCTAAAAATATCATTCCAACAAAAAAAGAAAGATGTGTTACGAACTATGGAGCCACCACAAAGGATGCATAACAACTTATACAGTCGTTTTTTGTTCATGCATCTATTAATTTGGTTATGCAGCTACTAAAACAATGTATATGCCTCAAAAATAACATTTCAACAAAAAAATATGTATAACGCATTATGGAATTAGTGGTGTTTCGTATGTTTTAGGTCGGTCCTCTCCACTGTGGCAACGGTGTTATAGTTTTTTCCATAATTTTTTAGTTGTAAAATTTCCGTATAATCAGGTTTACGGACTTGTCTTTGTTAAGCATTCTAATTGTTTTTCTTTTTTTTTTGCTTAATCACAAATTTTATTAATAGAAAGGCTAAAACATTACAAATGTTGAGACCAAAGGGAAAAGAAAATACAAAACCCAAATAAGAAGGCCCAAGTTTTCCTAACTAAGCAAATCTATAGTAAACAGTATCTGGCATTTCTATGCGCTTTAAGAATGATGGTCTTCCAGTGTGTGTTACTCTTTCTCCATCGACCAACCTCCTCCCTCTTAACCAAAGAATCCATGAAAAATTGTTCTCACGATATTTGAGTGTTCAAAAATAACATCTTTCATCTGCCTGATAGCATTTCTCCCTCTAGTTTTAATAAACCAAGGCACCATATATGTACTAAACTCATTGATAACTGACTTAGAGTCAGACCTGATGATTAATCTTATAGCATTTAGGATAATGGCCCATTCAACAGCACATAAAACAGCAAAACATTCAGCTATATAGTTGGTTGTGATGCCTAACCCACTGACGAGTGCCAAGCAGTCTTTGCAATACTCATCCACGACAATGATACCAAATCCTGCATTTCATGGGTTTCCAAATGAAGAACCATCACAGCAAAAGAGCAAGTATCCCTGTTTAGGATAACTCCAATGGCAAGCTTTAATGCAGCTGTATTTAGTAAATCTAACACCCAGTTTGAAGAATTAAATAATTTGTTGATCATAAGATTGTCCCCATTTTGTGCCCTTCATTCTGCAACCACCTTCATGCACTAATTGCCATATTCTACACTTAAAACTGTTCAGATCAGGTTCCACTTCTTCAAATAATTTTTTATTTCTTTGAAACCATAGCTCTCTCATGTTGCACAGGCTGCAGTCATCCAAATTCCTTTACCAAAGGACTATTACTCTGAGCTGCTTCGCAGATGTCTTCAAAATAAATTGGCTTCAAGAAATTAAAGATAGAGCAAAGCCAAGTCCAAATATGAATCCGAACTTACGGTTCCAAAGGGTGTGTTCATACAATCTTGATCTTCTTTGCATATCTGAGATCCTGGAGACCATTTCAAATCCATTGCCTCTCATAATGTCATCATCATTATAGATTTTGTGTTGTAATTTACAAATGTTGCTCACAATGCTTGGGTGTAAGAATGATTTCCATATAAATGATGGCCAGGGTACCTTAGGTTCTCTGAGTCTAATTTTTTCTACAACAGAAGAAGTTGACAAAATACCTTTGACATTGCCACTCCATACTAAGATGTCTTTTTATCCACTGACTTCAAGAAGAGAAAAAGTGTTAAAATAATGCAACATTTCATCTGGGATATTCCAAGTTCTCCCATCTAGTAGATCTTTAACCTTCATGTTGATGTTTTCTTTTCAAGCTTGGTAAAGGGGCGGCATGAAATGATAGAGGGGCGGCAATCTAATAAGACAAAAAAGGTCATTACAAGGAAATTCAAGTGCCCCTTATCAATGAAAATCTGGAAATGACTAATTAGCCCTTATTGTTAATAATCAAGTTTAGTAATGATAATCAAGATTAGTGTTGATAATTAATTTTCACTTATTATAACTCTAAAATCAGATTTTTAGAGTTATAAAAAAAAAAAATAGAGGAGAAGAAAATAAAACTTATGTGATATTTGTGAAACCCTAGATTTGATTCATTCAACCAAAATGAGTGATTCTAGTGACCCGATATACTTCTAAATTAGTTCCAATTAGCTTTTTCTCGCTCAAAATTATCTAAATTACATAAAAAAATCAAAACTTTGAATTTTGAAGAACTTATGGTTGTAATTTTGCTTGTTACCAATAGTAACTCTTTAGTTACGGTTCGTAAGTTATCGAATACCAACCAGAATGCTTGGTTAAATTTGGGGAAGATCCATCGTAAAACCGATTCTGATTTGGTAACTAAATGCTCGATACCAACAGTAACTTCGCCACGGTTGGTAATTAAATGCTCAAAACCAACCGTAATCGAAGAAAATTCTCGAGATATAAGAACATACGGTTGGTAATTGAACTATTACCAACCGTATGTTCTTCAAATCTCCGATTACGGTTAAGTAATTGAGTTATTACCAACCGTAACTCACATAAACCTAGAAATTTCAATTTCAATTTTCATACAAACCCTAATTTTTGATACAAAATTAACTTAAATCCAACACGATAAACTAAACCTGGCTGGGTTTTTCCAAACATTTTTCAAATGGCGATTAATCGAAAGACGATGAAATTTTCGGTTTTAATGGAGGTTAGGGTTGATGGAGAAGAGAAGATGAAGAAGAAGATGAAAAACCCGATTTGATTTTTTCCATTCATTAGGTTTAAAAAAATTGATTTGATTTTGGTTAATTTAAGGTGAAAAGGGTAATCTAGTCAATCTACACCCCTATAGGACACCCCTAACCAATAAGAGGGACATTGCTATCACACTTGCCGCCCCTCTACTATTTCATTTAGACCCTTTACCAAATGACTTTCTTTTACAAAATCAGTGAGACCTATATCATCAATTATTGGATTGTTTTCATACCAAATGTCAAACCACACTGAAATATTTGAACCATCACTAACACACCATCTTATGTCATTTTTAAGACTTTTCCATGCCCATTTGAAGCCAGACCAACAGTTGATTGCTTCCAGTTTGAACACCATTGATCATTCTTATCAGTGAATTTAGCTAATAGACACAAAGCCCATTCATATTTGGAGTTCATTATTTTCCATAGCATTTTCATTAAAAGAGCCGTATTCACTATTTCAAGTATCCTTATTCCCAGCCCTCATTCATTTAGAGGAGTACACACTTTCTTCCAAGATAAAGTTTTGAATCTTCTCACTTCACTATCTTCATACTACAAGAAATTCCTCATGATTTTTTCACAAATTTTGATCACAAAAGTAGGTCATCTATATATTGCCATATTGTATAGAGGAACACTGCAAAGAACTGATTTAATCAGAACAAGCCTATCTTGATAATAAAATAACCTCCCCTTCCAAGCTGCTAGTTTACTCTTAAACAATTCAACCAAATTCTAAACCATTGAAGTTTTGACACTTCCTGGAGCAAGAATAATTCCAAGATATTTATCAAGAAATTTTGTAATTTCCATATTTATTCTCTCACCAATTTGATGCTTTCTTCCTTCACAAACACCATCCACAAAGCATTTGCTTTTTAGTTTATTTATCACTTGACCAGAGCTGGATTGGTACTTATCAAGCAAAGACATTAGATTATCAATAGTTCTCTTAGCACCATTACATAAGATAAAAACATCATCTGCAAAAAAAAAACAGATGAGTTGGATGAATGCCTCTTCTAATAACCATTGGAGTTAACTTACCAGTTTCCACCAAATGAGTGATATTTCTGCTGAGAACATCTTCCATGGGAACAAAAAATAGAGGTGATAATGGATCACCTTGCTTCAAACCCCTTCTAATAGAGAAAAAACCACAAGGACCACCATTGAGCATAACAGAAATTGTAGTGGATTGAAGTAATGTTAATATCCAATTGCACAAAGAAACTGAGAATCCATATTTAAGAAGAACTTTAGTGAGAAATGCCCAACTAACATAATCATATGCTTGAGATATGTCTAATTTGATGCCAACATTTCCACCTCTTCTTTTCTTTTCTTTTTCATTTCATTCACTAGTTCAGATGCAAGAAGGACTTGCTCATGTATATTTCTGCCTTTAAAATATGCAGCTTGTTGAGGAGATATAAGCTTTCCCATGACACTACTTAATATTGTAGTAATAATTTTAGTGAAGATTTTAAAACTTACATTGCTTAATCCAATGGGCCTGAACTGGTTTGTTGTTTTAGCTCCTTGAACTTTTGGAAGTAAGATCAAAAAATTGAAATTTAAGCCTCTGGGAATGAATTTTCTGCTCCAGCAAAACTGTATGAATTTGATAAAATCCTCTTAAATGATATGCCAACAACTTCTGTAAAAAAATCCAGATAATCCATCAGGACCGGGAGAACTTTACGGATCCATATCAAAGATTGTATTTTAATTTCTTGTGAAGGAATTGCTTCCAACATGTCTTGATCTTCATTAGTAATTTCCTGAGGAATGACATCTAGTAAATTATCATCAATGCTGACTTCTTTAAATTCAAACTTCTTTTCAAATAAATGCACCAATTCTTCAGCTATCTTAGTTTGATATGAGATAATGTTACCATTGGGATCTTCAATCTCACTAATTTGATTTTTTTTCTTGTCTAATTTTTAGATTGGCATGGAAGAAACCAGTATTTGCAGCACCTTCTTTAACCCACTTAGTTCTAGATTTTTTTTTTAATAAAGTACTTTGTTGAACTTTTCTACTTGAGTAATCATTTTAAGCTTCCACTAGAGAACTTAGAGCATTATCATCAAAAGGATTAGCATCTGATATCATCATTGCCTCTTTCACTTTTGCCTCGGCTTCTTTAATCTTCACTTGAACATTCCCAAAGTCATTCCAGTTCCAATCATTTAACACTTTCTTGAGCTTTTTTAATTTTTGTAATAAGACAAACGCAGGATCACTAGAAATATTCTCCATTTAGCTTTCAGAAACCACTTTAAGAAAGTTAGGATGATCTATCCACATTTTTTGAAACTTTTTTGGTGAATTTTTTGGCTTGGGAATGCTTGCACATCCTCCTAAAAGTGGAGCATGATCAGAAACCATTCTCAGACCAACTTTATAACCCCAATCACTATAACTTTGAAGCCATTTTTGATTAAATACAACTCTATCCAAATTATAGAGAATTCTATTCCTTCCATGTTGACAATTAGACCATGAATATTGTAAACCAGTTTTGGGAGCTTGAATTAGTTCACAATTATTTAAACAATTGATGAAATCCAACATTGCAGTTTTGTTAGGATTTCTACCTACAAGTTTTTCATTTGAAGAAGTTACTGCATTGAAGTCACCAAGGACAATCCAAGGCTTATTTAGATCACTAATAAGTTCCATCTCTGACCATAGAAATCTCCTCTGAGTAACTCCAACATGTGCATGAACCCCATATACCAGAACATCTCCAATACTGACAGTGATCATCTTACTAGACATTGATACTACTTGAGGAACAGCAATATTTTTATTCCAAAACAACCATATGTTACCCTTTTTATTAGAAGAAGAAGAATTATGAATTACCATTTTCTCCATCCCTGGCAAATTCAGTTTATTGCAGAATGATGCATTATAGAATACTTTTGGCTCAACAATCCAAACTAAAGAAGGACTAAATTGATTAACTAAAGACCACAACTTATCTTGAGCTCTAGATCTTCTAAAGCCCCTAATGTTCCAATATAAAATATTCATTTGTTGGGTTGAGGGTGTTTAGTACCCCCTTTCCATGGATTTTTTCTGAAATTATACTTATTATTAACTGACACTTGCTTAATAATTGTATGCTGCTCAGTTGATCCCTTGGATAAAGAAGAACTTGGAATTGAGATATTTTTACCTGAAGAAGACACAATTTCTTTTTCCACTATATTAGCCCATGAAGTATCAGGGATACTGTGATCAATAACTTTTCCAGTGGAACCATCAATGAATTTAATTATATTATTCTGCAAAGCATTATCTTCTGTGAGCTTTAAAATTTTTGGTACTTCCATAATAACTGATTCTTCCATTAATTTTTCAGTAATGTCTTCAGTATTTAAAGGACTAAATCTTCCAGTATCTGGAATTTGTTCTCTTTGACTTTATGCTACTAGATTAGTTGGCTGAATAGAATGAATAACAAAATCTTCCACTATGTTTTCAGAGTTATCACAAATATCAAATGGTATAGGATTAACATGGTTAATACCTTGGTTCTTTACTGGAGCTTGTGTTCTGTTGTGCATCTTTACGCTTTCGTTCCTCCACTCTGCATTCAATGGTTAAATGACCAATAATCTTGCAAGTAGAGAAAAATTTAGGACAATCTGGAATTAAGACATCTTGATAAAACCCACCAAACTTAGTACCAATCCAAATTTTGCTTGGAAATGACTGAGCAAAATCTATTTCAACCAATACATTGGCATAATAACCCACTTCACAACTAATAGTTGCATTGTCAACTTTAGCTAGTGTTCCCAATTCTCTGCATATTTTAAACAATATGTTTTCCTTCCAAAATTCTAGACCAAGACCAGGAAGCCTCACCCACACCATTGCTTTTGATGTTCTTTGATTTGGAAGGCGAAAATCGAAATCCAATGTCTTACTTTCAAAACTTGTTTAGAAACTTCCCATACTCGATTTGATGTAATTAGATCAACTTCATTGTCTAGTTTGATAGTGAAAAAAACCCTACCAAGAGGAATCAATTTACAGTCACCTACCAATTTCCATTGTTTCTTTAGTGCTATTGCTGCTTCATTAAATTTGATATGTTGTAAATTTAATCTGACAATAAGAGAAAACTTCCAAGGATTGATAGCTTCTTCGAATAATCATCAGGTAATTCAATTGACGGTATTTTTTGTTTATGAAAATTTAGGTTAGCAGAACTAATTTCATCAATTGAAGTGGTTTTAAGAGTTTCCATGATAAAACCACTGGAATTAATGAAATCTAGACATGAATGATTGAAAACAAATGAAGATTTCAGGAGAATAACCTGAATTAATGAAGATTAGAACTAAAATTCACCTGAATTAATGAAGATATGACTACAGAAACCGAGATTGAAAGAACAAAAAGAAGTCGCCGAGTTAATCGCCCGATCTGCAGAGCGCAACTCAGCCCGAGCTTGGTGAGGATGTTCTAAAGATTTTAATTTTCGAAAATCGAAGATTTAAACATGTAAATCAATGAAGAAATGCAAATCATAGAATGGGTTGATGGATATTTACCTTTTTATTAGTTGGATCGAAGATCGGCGGAGAAGAAGATGAAAAAAAAAATTGATTAGGGTTTTGAGAATTTGGAAAGTTTACGATGAAAATAGAAAGTTTTTATGATTTAGGTTTTTATGTTTTTTCAAGCATTCTGATTGTGAAAGAAATAGATATAAGCTCTTCATATAATTTCTGATTGAGATTCATTAAGTTGAACTCTCGGAATTGTATTTGAGTTTAGTCCATACAGGTTGCCTACGAAAAAGTTGGTGGTGTATTTTGGTACCCCCACGTTTTCAAGACGCGTACTGCAGAATATCCAGACTCACACCAGCTAGAAATAAATGTTAATATCCCCCGCATATATTTGTTCACCCTTAAAGTCTCGAAAGTACTCTTGGCCAAGCCCGTGGCCTAGCTCTCCACGCTCGAACAACTTGGCCAGATCCTGGACAAGTTCATAGCTCATCTTTTATGCCCAAGTACTCTTGGCCAACTAACGTTTGCCTATTGGACCTTAGCCAAACGTGATATCGCTCCATGGGACATAGGCATGTGCGTCCAAGCATGTATCATAACTATGGGACCTTAGCAAGCGCAACTAAGTTCATGCCATCACGACCCTTGTGGGACCTTGGCAAGCTATAGCTAAGAAGATAAATCGGCATTACCCCATCGGTCGTGAACATGGCATGGCCAAGGTTATAAAAACATAATATGTTATTATGGGCCAGGACCAATCAGCAGCTTAGAAAAGATTCGATCTCAGCTTAGATACACCAATCTTACCTTAGATCCACCTATTTTAACTTAACTATCCTAGTTGAAATAGAAATCACATCCCAATGGCCTTGGCCAAAGTAAGGCCAAACCTTAATTCTCGGCTATGGCTTAGCCACATCATTCCTATGCCATAATCGTCCAATACCGAGCCATAACAAAATATACATTGGCCCAACCACTATAGATGCATACTAACATGCTACAACGTTGTATATATGATGTGAAGGTTTATTTCCATGGAAACTGAGAGGGGAATGGTGGGCCATAGCTTGGCCATATACTAAATAAGTCAAGCCATGGTGGCCGATTGTACAAGACACGCCACAATAGCTCCCCTGGACCATGGCTTGACTTATTTAGTCCATGGCCAAGCTATGACCCACCATTCCCCTTTCAGTTTTCGTGGCCAAAGCAAAACGTACTAAGCTGCTACACAACCGCAGCTTGCCAAGCTAGCGTTATTTTAGGCCATGGCATGCCAAACCTTAATGTCGCATTAGGCCTCCATGCCATCCTATGCTAATAACCACAACTAGATCTAGTTTCAATTGTGGCAGATGAGCTATCTTTTGGATCTCAACCTACTAGGCTAATCCTAACATCATTATAAGCTATGGTAACGCCATTATAAGCTACCACGCCACTATTTATTTTATCGCCATAAATAAGCCATGAACATATCATGCTAAACGATATGCGATTATTTAACATTCCAATATATCACATAAAGATTATGGCCTGACATATTTCTCCCCATCTTAGCTATAGTAGAAAGTGTAAACATGCTACGCTACTTTTACACCATTAGCACGCCATGCTAATTTATAGCATCATAACCAACTATAAACGTGCCAAGATATCCTCTAACGCCACGACATGTTGTGAGCATGCTACGCCGTGGCCAAGTTGTTTTCGCAGCAACTCCACCAAACATGACCAAATATGCTTATAAATACATGTGGCATATCAACAACTATGATTTAGCCTAAAATAAGATAAAGTCCATGACTCTTCTAACATACCTACGAAACATCAAAATACGTCACATGGAGAGATTCTTCATGAGGTATTGGTCTGGTGGTTTACAACAACATGCGGCGTGGCAACACCCCATGTGAAAAGTTATAAGTAGTGGTGACTATTATAAGTAGTTGGAGAGATCATGGATACGTGAAAAAGGGATTCCAGAAACTTCCCTACAATATCTCACACTATCTCAATTATCACCATGTTTATCATCTCTCCACAACCTCACTACCTCAACTACTTACGCGGAAAGCAGTGTGTTCCAAACTACTATAAATCAAAAACAAAACAAGCTTTCACACCCAAAAGCTCTGTTATTATTCATAGTTTTCAATACCCAAATACACAATTCAATACCGCTGCAATTTCTTAAACTTTTCTGTTTCCCTTCCCTAAGATTAACTCATCTTCCCCTCCTTGTGACCGAAGATGGATGGAACGGCTACTATCGTAGTTTAGGCTTTTTCTGTTTGATTTTTATTTTCGAACCTAAAAGGAAAGTACCACAGCGGTGTATTTATTTTTCCTAGAAGTAATTTTTAGGTACTAACAAAAGGTTTCTTTTCCCCTTGCTTTTCACCTATTTTACAAAACTTTACTCATATAAGATCGATTCCGATCTTAGTTTGACATATCGAAGTAAGATAACATTATTTCTGGTTATTCGTCTTCCTGTTAAGAAAAGTTAGAGTTAGTACGGATTCTTTCTTTTGCTTAATGAAATAAGGTTCAATTTTTTTAGTACAATTGATTCCTTATAAGAAAAACTAAATTAATTCTGATATGATTGTAGGTTTATCAAAATAAGGTACAGTCTAATAGGTTCTTGATAAGAAAACTAGTTTTTTAACATAGTTTAGGCTTATAAAAATTAGGTACAATTATTGTGGTATAATTGGATCTTGATAATTAAGTAGCTAAGTTAATTCAAATCTTAGTTCGACTTATCAAAATAAGGTAAATTACTTCGGGTAATTGTTTTAGCTAAAACAAATTAATTTGTAGTTTTGGTTTTAGTGTTGCTTATAAAAAGTGGTATGTTAAACCTTTTTGATTGACTCTTATGGGTCGTATCGAATTCTTATGAACTTGGGGTCCTTTCGAAATAATTGTTGAACTTTTTTTTTATTTTTTTTCATTTTTGTGACAAAAAAAGGGAGAAATATATGGAGTATATAGTGGATCATAATCACTGAGAAAGGTTATATGTGCTGAAAAGTATATATCTAAACGAAAAGAGTAAAGCATTTATTAAGGGGGAGAAACATGTCATGATGTTGGATGAATAGTAACTAGCTTTCCTTTAGGGAGGGCAAAGCTTTTTGTTATTCAAATGCTTCAACAACGGTATTTATTTTCTGAATATATACAGGTTATGGTGTTGTTAAAACTTGGAATCAAGCGTATGAAGCATGAGTTAAGAGATTGTTATGTAATGTAATATCTTTATTTTTTTAATTCTTGCGTTTTCTCCATATATAAAAGATTCTTGTCAGGATATTGTTAGAGCATTTCTCGGTTGAACCCACCAACCATCGGTATGTCAAGGTTGGTTGTCATATTTTAATTCCAAAACTTGAGTTGCTTGAATAGATTACTAGAGCCAACCTCGTTAGGTTAGACAAGGAAGTCTAGAAATGTTTAAACAAACTTATATTACTCTGAAGAACATGAAGAAGTATCGGCATCAACGAACCTAGGTTTCCTATGAGAAACATAATCAAGTTTACGACTTAAGACTTCACTTAGGGATTCGTTAGCCAGGTCCGACTATCTTTACCTTGATAGTTCATGTATCCTTATATTGTTCTTTCTGTTGTCGAGGTTTACGTAGATTTCCTTTAGGAACTAGATAAATAGAAATCACAAAGTTCTCTTCGTCTCAGACTTTATGATTGCTCAAGATAGATATCTGAAACTCTTCTTTATTGGTCCGTTTAACATTGTTCATGAGAAGTGGTTAATAATCGGGGCTTCTAATCTAACTAAGTGTAAATGTTTTGGATATGTGAGATTTGCTAGCTTTGTCTATTGCAAACAGATTTCTAATCCTTTATCTATTCGATCTAAAGGGAAATCAAATAGGCTTATCTGTTAGATGCATATTGGTATGAAAAGTCTTCACCGAGGACACCAAAGGACTGAAGACGCCTTAAAAAAATTGACCCCTTTTGGTATAGAGTTCCTTAGTTGTGAAATACGAAATGGCACGTCCACTAGAGATAATTATGAAATTGGTCTGTCCCATTTTCAACAATTCCTACTTATTTTATCTTTATAATAAGAATATCACAAGTAGTACGTAATCAATCTTAATAGATAAGTCCATATTAGTTATGATGAATTGCGAGACTCGTTCTTGTAGAATTTGTATCTTGAAAGATGGATATTGGTATTCATACATGGCAGAATTTCGATCCTCTTGCATTTGGATACGACTAGATTGAACTTAAATATAGATTTGTGAGATCGTCCAAGTACTCTTTTATACAACTAGGTTCACAAACTTTATTATCTTAAACATTCTTATTGTGGAAGATAAAGACATATAAACTCTATATACATATTGTTCAAGGATACTTAGATTTATTTGCGATTGTATTAGGTTTTGTCCGTACAGGTTGCAGAATGAGAAAATTGGTGGTGTACTTGATACCATCTCCTTTTCAAGCATACTATTTCGACTGAATGTATTTTCCTTTGCCCACATATGTTCTATAGATGTTTGTGATAATGTGCTTGATACATATGGATATCTTTAAAGGGAAGGAATATTGTCTGAAGGCTACTATATTTAAGATTATGATGACCTAAAGAAAGTAAGATTATGGCGACTAGCGACTAGCGCCTAGATACTGAGGCTGAGACTCCGAGACTCATAGTTTTCTTGAACTGAGATGAGGTACAAAAACGTTTGATTGGGCAAAGGAAATACAAATAATAAATATTCATACGATTGTCATCTCGAACTTCTCCCCGTACCCCGAATCACTAACTAGAAGTAGGCTAGAGCAGGTAGCGTAATGGCTTAGCCAGGAAAAAATTGTACACTCACTCGGTGAGTTCAATTCTTGGCTCACCAGGTGGAATGCTCTAGCAGAATTCTTGAAGAAGTCTTGTTAAAAGCGTTCACCGTCATTGTTGACAGTAGCTGTGAACCCATACATCTGCTTCTTCCAATACTAACTGATGGATTGTACTCAGACTGGGTGAGTTCAACTTGGAGAATCTGATTGTCGTATGTACTTGTTTTCAGATGACGTTAACAGTGCGTTCGGTTCAGGTTTTTGGGAGCCCAGAAATCGGATTCCGGGGGAATATACCTAATTCGAACAGACACAAATCTTTTACGGAATCCAATTCCCTTAAAACTCTCCTTTTCCATTACATCCGCTGACCGGTGGAATGGAATTCAATTCTGGAGGAATAGGATTACCAGAATTGAATTCCTGGGATTTGAAAACTCTGAAACGAACGCGTGTGGGACATCCCACACACCTTAGCGTTTCGTCCAAGTTCTGTCCAAGTTCTGTCCGGCTTACAATACCCAAGAACACCCATTAGTATGAAGTACCCGGCGATGACAGCATCGGCAGTAAATGCGTCTACGTTAATTGGAGAGATTAAGATTAATAAGTCAATCTATTAAGCTCGCTAAAAATCAATATTGTTGGGGCGGATGCAAATGACTCGATGGTTGGTTGGAAAACTCCCAAAAAGTAACATTTCCACGATTTTTTTTTTTTTTTTTTTCTTTTGATAAGAAAGGGAAAATCTCACGAGAGAAAGAATTATATTATGTACAAGACTGCAAGAAATTTCCACGAATTTTCTTTCATCAACTTTCATCTTTATATCCTTCGGACCCATGTCCTAAAACTGTCAAATCGGAATTTTATGTCATGTATCCTCTATGTAGTTTCTTATTTACCGTATCGGAATTTTATGTCATGTATCCTCTAATTAGTTTCTTATTTACCGTTTGTAAGAAAAAGTATCTCAAAAGTGTATACTCAATTATTTGCATGGTACGAGTCATGACCTAGCAATTAACTGTAAAAGCAATTCCAAATTAACAGCATTTGCGCAATTCATGATACGAGTCATGACCTTTTCTTAAAAAAAAACCTTTAGGGGTATTTGTGAAGTTATTAAGGATATTTGTGAACACCTTAAAAATAAGGGGTATTTAATTAATGTTCCCAAAATGGTTTACATAGAGAAGGTATATGAGATATGTGTATGCTGCAATAACATCTCGTGCTGCCGTGCTGGTGCGTATGATTTCATTTTCTCTGTTTTTTTTTCAATTTTATATTCTCTCCCATTAACTGAATAGGAGAACAGAGAAAATAAAAAAAAAAACTGAGATAAACTATTTTCTCTCGCAATTTCATATGTACCAGCACGGAAGCACGAGATGTTGTTACAGCATACACGGATCCCGTACACCTTCTCCATTTAAACCAGTTTAATATATCCTCGCGGGCCATTCCTGTCAATCTTTGCAGCCTGGTTTCTTCTTCCTCTATTGGATATGGGTTTGCATTATAAGAAGCTTCCAATACAGTTCTACGATGATAATTCATTCTATCTAGTTAATGGGAGAAAAAAATGGAGCAAATGGCTTGAGGGATCTATGGTATGAGATAATCAAGTATATGTTTATGTCTATGTCAGGATAGCAATCTTGATAGTAGAAGCTTATGCTTAGGGATGATATATGCAGATTCCTTAAGCAGCTTATCGTTATATTATAGAAAAGAAAAGAAAAAAAATGTAACAGATAATCTCCTGGACTAATAATTTGAATTCGTGCCTGTTGAACTCTATGCACCAAACTAGTGATAACTAGTGATGGTGGGGAGTCTGTCCCCTGTCCAAATCAAAAGACTACGTTCAAGTTCGGGGTCGTTGGTGGTTTCTTGCTTCTAAGAATCAAAAGACATATTACAAGAAGAAGGCTATTATTGGGCGTCACATTCCATTGTAGAGGTCGCCACCTAATAGGATAAAACGGGTCACCGTAAGTAATTTCAAAAATCCTTATCTCAAATAATTGTGTAATGACTAAACAACCCTTGTTTGGCTTTAGTTTAATTAATTAAACCTAGTTCGTCCTAAAGTGGAAAATCAACTAAACCTAGGCGTAAAATTGGAATTATGCCCGGAAATCAATAGAACCTAGGCGTAAAATTGGAATTCACTGAAATCAACTAAACCTAGGCGTAAAATTGGAATTCCTCGGAAATCAACTAAACCTAGGCGTAAATTGGAACTACACTGAAATCAACTAAACCTAGACGTAAACAACATGCAAATCAAAGTTTATGCTTGAATTGAACTAAACTTAGGCGTAAGTTCTTCAAAAACTAAATTACGATTGAAAAATCTAATAAAATGCACAGGCGTAACACTAGCAGAAAGTAAATAAAATCCTAATTTTACTTGATTTCATTCGATTTAAGCACAAAGCGGGTACAAAAGATGGGTTTGTTTGATTATTACCTTACATACACCATGGGTTGTTGTTGAGGAGTTTGAAAACATGATTCTTCAATTGATTGAATCGGTGGAATGAATTGAGGATGAAGTTGAGGTTGATTGAGTTGTTGAATACCATCACTAGGATCAGTTTGCTTCTTCCTCATCTATTTTTAGTATTTTTAATTGAAGGGTAATTTTGACAAATTGCTATGGAATCAAAATATCCCTTAACCAGATTTTGGTCACAAATATCCAAGTGAAGCCCTCTAATGGAGTGTGTCGCCCCAATAATAGCCTTCTACAAGAAAATAACTTAATACAAGTAACACGGTGGCTAAGAAATCGCAGGGAGATAAAATGACGCCAAAGTTTGTCCCAGCTATATATACACAGATTCGTTATCAGATGTTTGAATATAACTCTAGACAGAAATGTAAACCATAACAAAAGACTTCGCTTTCCTAATACTGCATCCAATGTTTTCTGCTAAATACTATGAAAGAATGAAATGCCTTACTCCGCTAGTAAGATGAAGTGGAAATTGATCAATTTACACAAATGGTACCAACAGAATCCACGATTTCGTTAACTTCTCATTCAGCATTGCTAGTGGTAATCAGAGACAATTCTCTAAAAACTGACAATGCCTCTTATTTGGATGTGGTTAACTCATTTGACTCATCTGACAGGGCCAAAAAGGGCAAGAAATGGGGATTGCAAGGAAAGATGTAAGATTCAATATGATACAGAGAGGTATGACAACAGACCTTTGTGTAGAAATTGGTTAGGGTAAGAAAAGGTTTTCTAGGCCACCTCCGGTAAGGCTGTACTTGTTTTATCTATTGACAAATTTGTAACTTCATTGCTGTCTACTTCAATTCCGAAAGTATCTCTGAGGAATTCAACCGCCATGAATGTGAGAGCAGAGGCTGGAACATACCATATGACTCTAGGTACACTGCCTCTAAACAAACCCTTCCCACCTTCAATCATCCAAATCCTAGTAACCGCATCCAACCAGCCTTTATACCTAAACAAGCAAAGTGATTGCATTTAAAGATGGTATATTTCAAATGTTACCCATCCTGTAAGCAATTATTTGACAAAGACATACAATGTAATTACAGAAAGAAATAGTACCAACTACGTCTTTGAAATGTAAATACGCCTTCATAAATTCACAGACAGATAATATCTAACTTTACCTCACAATTGGACCTTGTACTTGAAGTCTTGTTTTGATGACATCAAGCGGGGTAGTGAGATATGCACTCAAACCTGCAAAATCAAGAAAAAGGGTGAAATGCCATGTCATTGCAGTAATGAAGAACCATACAACAATTTGCAACTATCATAGAAAGATTCTGAGCTAGCATACAGGCATCTCAAGAACATAAAACGGGAACTGAAATTTAAAATTAAAAGTTGCATAAAAGTTTGGGTTAAATTGTCCAAGAAAGAGACTTACCACCAGACAAGCCCCCTAAGAGTAACCCCTCGACAGAATTACTAGGTTGAATATTTGAGTTAGGCAACCATCTTTGCTTCCCATATTCAGCAAAATCCCTCAGGGATTCATAAAATGTAACCTGGACATAGAAACAACCATTTGAGACAAGTATACATATCCATAGTCAGCTCAGAATATACAAATCCTGAGAATTTAGTGAATCAGCTCAGAATATACAATCCTCTCTAATGCTACAAAAAAGAAGTGGAATCATCTTATATTTTAAATGGTGCCAAACTTAAAATCATAAATCTGTCAATATACGAATGAAGTTGATGCCTTAACAAGTAGTAGCATGCCATAATGACCATAGTGTTCCACTGTACTGAGTAGATACATACCATAAGACCAGCAAATGGAACATCTCTTGCAAGAGTAGACCAATATCTGCACCAAATAATTGACAACCACCAAAAAATAAGCAGTCAAAACCAATATGCTGATATCAAGTATTTTAATCTAAAACTTAAATACTTTTTTCTAACAGCTCAGAAATTAGTGACACCTGCATTTTGGTAAAGAAAGACTCAAAGTTACTAGTACAACAAGAATATTACATTTCTATTTTTCTTCCTAATTTAACGAATTTGCTCACTCGTGGAGTTTCCCCCAAGAAAAATACGAAGTTACAACCAGAACACCAAATCATCATCATATTAGAAAACTGGAATGGGCTATAATTAGATGGTATTAGGGGCTATACAAGATACCACTGGCTTGCCCATTATCTATGTAGTTGGATCAACATTACAATAAACAAAGTTACTAACAGCATTGGCTGAGAAGATAGAAAGTAAAATCACGAATCAGCATAAGGAATCTACTGTTTTATTCTATTACTTTTTACTATGACGAACACAACTGACTATCAAGATAGAGTCGAGGGAACCCCTGAGACATACCCAGCATATAACCCCCGCAGACCTTGTTGTTTCCAAATTGAGGAGCCTGCCTGAAATATGCCGGAATAGTACACATACATTTGTCCTCCAGATTTCTGGCAGACATTTTCTTTCATGACAATAGAACTCCAAGACTTTTTGGTTCCTTGTACCTGCATACGCTGCTTAACCACTTCACATGGCACATAGACAAAAGATCCAAGTGTATCTCCTGAAACATGCCAAAGAAAGGAAAAATTGAAGACTTCGGGATGATAACTAATTCTGGTACGCAAACGTGATTTAGACCTGGAACTGCTTATTTGTATTTGAATATTTTAACTCATTTTCAAAAGGAAATCAACATATAAGAATGACTAGTGCCACCTAGATGCGACAGAAAGTCAAAGTACCATCCAGAGAGACAGCAGCTCAAACTATAACTAAAAAACCTCACCAGCTCCTCCAGCAATAAAGTATGCCCAATGACCCCCGAGGTTCGGATGCAATTCTTCGATCCACTTTTTAGCCGACTCAATGACACCAAAATATGTTGCCCCAGTTGCAAGGGATCCTGTTAGTGCAGGAGTTACTCCTCTATAGAGCCCTACAAGGATGCATGTTTGTAAAAGAGTAAGTATGGCACGGCTTCGAAAAATTATAGAGTTCTGTAATCTCACAGCTGCAACGACCTTAAAAAATAAATACAAAAGGGAAGACTGAATGTAACCTAGCATAAGAGGCTTATAAATATTGACTTATGGGAAACCCAATGTAAATGCTAACATCAATTTTGATGCAGAGAGGAATTATTTGTTGAGAAACTCATTTTCTTAAAGCTCAAAAGATGGTGTCAGGGGTATTACTCATCAAAGCATTAGAAAAATCGTAGACAGTTCCGAGACTACTATAACTATCCATATTGAATAGGTAAGTCTCTTCTTATAATGGAGGAGTACATATTTTTAAATGGCACTTTAAATGTAAAATGCATGTCATTATTATATCCAAGAGGGTCAGTTACGTGAGGAGTTTTCAAAAAAAAATTATGCAGCACTTAGAACAAAAGAGATTGTCTAACAAAACTCTTAATGATCACTGAAGAATAAGCAGACATATAGTCCCTACATACAACAAATGAAGGATGTGACATCTAGCATAGCTCGTTTTTGATCTCATGCGCAGATACAGAACTTCACTTAAAATGTACTGTTGGATTATTGAATCACACCTAAACTAGAAAGCTAGTTAATTCATACACCGAAACAAACAACTAGAGAAATAAGGGAAATGCAGAAAAATTGAAAGAGTATAATTGTATGTATAAGCTCGTGGATTGATACGTCAATCTAAGAAAAGCTTCTGTCGTGTGAGATAAGGAAAGTGTGGAAAAGGCCAAGGTACATTCCCAAAAAATTTGTGGTTTGTCAATCTAACACGAGTTTCTATCATTTACAATGGATACCCAGTTTTGCAGTTTATGTAACACATCTATAATCCAATAACTCTTTAAGACTTGCTTGAAAATACAAACATATACTGATACCTCTATATCCATCAACAGCCCAGACTTTTCGAACCATCTCCAAGATACTCTTTACAGGCTGAGAAAGATGAAACAAAATGTCAACAGACAAACTATTGAAACATGACATAATACTGAGCAAGATACTTGAAAAAAAATTAGGAGTTTGATAAGGGTAAGACAGAGGCAAATATGCCAAACAACAAAACACAACTGAAAGAGAAACATAACTCTCACTCATAAGTCATGACACGAACTGAACTCAACTTATTAAATAGTACAACCATGTTAAGTAACGGCTGTAGTTATATCAAAGAATACGTATTATGCCTTCCAGACAAAAGTGTCACTCACACTGCTAAGTAGTGGTTGCAGTTGTTCTCCTTATTTCCATTCATATGATAGCAATTCTAAGATGTCTAAACTCATTTAAACAAGATAAATGCATGTCTTAGGCAACAATGCACTATGCACCTTTAAACAATAATTGGGATTTTGTGGACGACCAGTTTTGACTAAACAAGTAATTAATGTGGTATGTATGTTGGTGGACAACATTGTTTATGGAACAGAACTCTAACCTTGGCTTCGCTAAGTATAGCTTGACTCTGCATCCGCGTCTTTATAGTATCAATTGGGTGCATCATCCCTTCACCAAATCCCCCTGCAGCTGCTCCGAACAAGAACTCCTTCCATACTAAATGTACAACATATAGAGTAAGTCAGGCATCAACAATGCACAATCCCAAAATTAACTAAACGGCCAAGATATAGAGTAACTATTAGGGCATTTTATTACCAACAGCAGTAAATCATTAAACGCCCTAAAATTTCACAATTAGACTTCAGAATAATTCGTCTCCATCGATTTTTGTTTGAGAAAATTCGTCTCCATCGATTTTTGTTTCAGAAAATATGCGTAATTTCGAACATGATTGGCAATTTAAGAGAGAAAAAATTATAAAAATCGGGAAAAAATATTGGGAGAAACTAGAAATGCTTACCGAAGAACTGAGTGTTGTTTTTGTTGTTATTGAGGAAAGATGACACAGACACTTGATTACTGTCTTTAATCTTGTGTTTGTCCTCCATTAATCGAAGCCTGAAGATGTCAAATCTAAATGGGTTTTTGAATTTTTCGCTGAGCAAAAATGGGGTTTTTTCAGGGTTTTAAGCGCTGTTTTCCTCCCTAAATTTGGTTCTTTCTTTCTTCTGCCAAAAGCCTCGTGTTTTTTGTTTGAATTATTATGTTACCTAGGCTGAGCTTCTGGAGTCCAACCCGAAAACCCGATCCGACCTACCCACTAATTTGTCGGATCCATGCACAATAGATTAGTATGACCGGTCGGTCAAGCGGCCTAGCAATGTTGGGCCATGGTGGTACGTCATATGTAACTGAGCTTTGGCAAGAAATTTGTAATGCATTCAGAGTTGAAGGCTAGGTAAAAGGCGCCCAATAGGATTTGGGGCATGGCTAGAGATGCGTGATAAGTATTAGCACAAGTCAAATGGTATTTGGTCACGGCCTGAATGCCTTTGGAAGGAGGAATGAAGCGCCACGATGGTTGTATTTGACTAGTGTACGCATCATTCGCACAACAAGGTCAGAATCATGCGCTAGGCACATGGCCTTAACGGTTACAAGTTGGTTAAACTTAGTTGGCATAGACTTATGCTTTACTAAAGGATAGAAATTGCCTCTGTGGCTTTAAGAAAATTTATAAGCCAGTTGGTACGGTTATCCAACTGCCTTGTATAAAGCAAATCTATAACTACTAAACGGTTACTTTGTAAATAACTTTTGTAAGGTTATATAAATCTGATCTTGTGAAGGTTTGGGTATCCAATTCAAATACAATGAGAGTCTGTGTAATGATAAGTGTGCAGTAGTAAAAAAATCTAAGGGCGAGTTTAAATCATATATATTGTGTTGGTGCATTGTCACATTGTTTGGCTTACTATTTTATGCATCATTGAAGTGTGGGTGTGTTGATTTGTGTAGCGTGAATGATTATGAATAAAACCTCTATATAGTATGTGATAAATAGAGTTTAGCCAAGAATAAAGGGAATTGGCTATGTAAAAATTAGTTGAGTCTGTATTGTGGAACATAGTGCATTGTCAAGGTAAGTTTGTCGCATTTGTGAAGTTTGAACCTGTAAAGGAGAGGGTACCAAGTACAACACCAACTTTTACGTTCGGCAACCTGTATGGACAAAACCTAATACAACTGAAAGTAGACCAACTTAATGATCCTTGAACAATAGAGTTTATATATATATATCCACCTTTTCACAATCAGAAAATCAAGACAACAAAGTTCGTGAGCCTGATTGTATAGAAGAGTACTTAATCGATAATCAATATCCAAGATCAATCTATCCATATCCAGATAACTGATTCCAAATTTTGCCAAGTATAAAATTTGTTATCTATCTTTCAAGATACGAATTCTACAAGAACGAGTTTTGTAATCGATCACAATTAAGATGTACTTATCTACTATAATTGGTTACGTACTACTTGTGTTATTCCTATTAAAGATAAAAATATATATATCGCAGAAAAGGAAAAAATACAAGACACCAGAAGTTTTGTTAACGAGGAAACCTGCAACAGCAGAAAAACCCCAAAACCTTGTCCGTATTTGAACACCAAATTGTATTAAGCCGTTACAGATACTATACTACTGTCAAATTTCGGACTGGAATATAGTTAAGACTGAATTCACCCTCCAAGCAATTGATCTGCAGTCTTGTTCCTTGTGTCTCTTGAACTTTGCAAGGCTTTACGCAATTGATTCTCTTAGCCGACGTCCTTTACAACCTAAGAGTTGCTTCATCCTAAGTGAAGACTTTTGATACCAATCTACATATAACGAATAAGCCTATTTGATTTCCCTTTAGATCAATAGATCAAGGCTAGGAAATATGTTTGCAATAGACAAATCTCACAAACCTCATAAATGTGAAACACTTATACTCACTTAGATGAGAAAACTGGGTTATTGACCACCTCTCAATAACAATTTCAAGCAGACAAATTAATAAGAGGTTTAGATATCTATTTTGAGGAATCACAAAGTATGACATGGAAAGAGCTTTGCGATTTCTATCTATCTCATTCCTGAAAGATATTACTAAAACCTCATAACAGAAAGAATAAGATCAGGATACACGAACTATCAAGGTAAAGATAGTCGGACCTAGCTTCACAAATCCCTAACTGAAGTATCGAAGTCGTAAACCTAATTATGTTTCTAGATGAACCCTAGGTTCATACAGGACGACTCTAGCAAACAATTAGGACACACAAATATTGGGGATTAAATTTCTTGGTTATTTGAGTCTCTCTATTTATTGATTCGAAACTCGAGTTGCTTAGAATTCAAGCTAAGATAACTTGAGATCCAAGAAAATACTTTCTCTATATAGATGAAACTCTTGTTAGGAGTTCATGTAAGCATGTGAGAAGTTTGTCAAATTACTGGAACCGTGTACAATGATGGTTCTTGGAAAATATGTCTTGTGAACTAATAAACAAAGTCGTGTTAATTCAAAACTTAAAACTTGAGTCATGAAAAACAAACATAGAGATATTTAGTATTCAAAATGTCTTAGATGTATTTATGAGAGTCATAGCGATGCCAAACATATTTAAAAAAAAAATAGTCTAAATGCATTTGCTTTGAGTTTGTACTGGGTATGTGTGCGAAAGGGTACGCGTACCTATGGACCAGTTCGTAAATTCAGATGGCCAAGTTTCGCGTACCAGGTATGCATACCCCAAGGAAATTCACAAACTCATGCCCTTGAGGTATGCATACTTGGTACACGTACCTCACCTCTTTACACAAACTCAAAACTAAGGGGTATGCGTATTGGGTACGCTTACCTACCCACAATCTGAAACTCATAAGTCAATGTATGCGTACTGGTTACATGTACCTTCCTGTGTTCAGAATTTCAGTAGTTTTGAATATTTTGTTTTTCAATTATCATAGATGATGAACACCTTTGCTTGGGAAATTTTCAAATGATTAACTTGAATCAAAAATAGTTCATGAACGATAAACTGTTCTTAACTAAGTTTGTCAAGTATATGAACAACTATTGCTTTAATCATATTTCGAGATGTTTAACAAGACAAGCTTGAATTGAAATTTATTCTTTGCAAAGGCAGATGGTATGGTAATACTTGTGATTAAATAGGAAGGTTCGGTCTTCACATACCTCTTTGTTGATGAAGTTTTCCAAATGTCTTCTTTTAATATTCAATATTCAATATTATAGGATTATTCAGTGATATTTACCATACTCTAACCTGGTCCGAGACTTGACTTTAGTAGACTAGAAATGAAGCTATAGTTTTGTGCAACCAACATTGGCAACAAGCTCGAGATAGCAAAACTTCCGAGTTCGACCGAGAAACGCTCTAAAAATTTCCCTCATTGTCAATTTAGTGATAGTCACATGGATTCAAAATAAAATAGATCTTTCAACTCAAAGTCCATCATGCTTGATTTCCTTGGTTCTTCAACATCATCTTGAATTCTTCGTTCTTCAAGTTCTTTTATGGTTATGCATATGATCGTTTCAGCTCCGTTGTCGTTGAAGATCCGTAGTGATAACAACTTATGAGAAAAATCTATTCGAGATTTTCTTGAATAAAAAATCACTTAACTTAATGGTTACTATACCAAAAATATAGTATTCTTACCTTCCTTGAAGTTCAATTGCACCAAAACTTTGAAGCAATACTACGGTAATATGTTATACCCCTTAGTCACTTACTAATTTTGCAAAAACCTATGGATTATAATCCTCTACCTCTTACATAATGTTCTGAAAAGCCATATATTGTAGTAAATAGTTCTCCCCTTTTTGTCAACAAAATTGGCAAAGGCAGAAAATAGGGATCGTAATGAATTAAAACAAAAGAGTTATCAAGACTAGAAAACACATACCATATTTTGTTTAGATGATATCACCAAGTAAACTTAACGTCTTCATCAAGGAGATATATAGGTACAAGCATCTCCTACAATTCCATAGCCGCAATCCCCACAAAGATATGACAATTAAGCACAAGTTCAAATTGACCTCTCCCCCATTTGATGTCATTCCTGAAAGAACAACATGAGCGATCTTTATCCAATTACAGGAGAATGATCTTCTTTGGACATCTAATAATTTACTCGCCAGTTATGAACAAAGTAGATTTGTATGTAATATTTTTCTCTTTTCTTGCCAATTATGAACAAAGAAGTTAAAAATAGCGATCTTAATGTTAAAGGCATCAAGATACATTATTTTCGTGAGAAAAATAAACATCCACAAAAACTATTCTTTAGGCCAGTTACGCACAAAGAGGACAATTTATGCGATATGAATCAACATAAAAATTATATCTTCCCTAGCCATATACGGACGTAAAAGACTAAAGTTCTCGAAATTATTCTCTGGCAGTAACACATTCAAGGGAGAAATATGATTACTAGAGAACATCTTAAGGAGTCCATGCAATAGAGTGGAAATAAAGGAATCGATTGAGTTGCGCTCTGCAAATCGGGCGACTGACTCGGCGACTTTTTTCGTTTTTCATTCTTGATTTCTGCGTTCAAATCTTCATTAATTCATGTGATTTTTCTTTCAAATCTTCATTAATTCAGGTGTTTTTCCTGAAATCTTCACTTGTTTTCAATCATTCATGTCTAGGGTTCATTAATTCCAGTGGTTTTATCATGGAGACAAGTCCTAAAACCACTTCAGTCGATGAAATTAATTCTGTAAACTTAGGTTTTAGTAAAAAGCAAATTCCATCAATTGAATTACCTGATGATCTTTTTGAAGAAGCTATCAATCCTTGGAAGTTTTCTCTTATTGGTAGACTAAATTTACAACAAATCAAATTTAATGAAGCACCAATAACCTTGAAGAAACAATGGAATTGGTAGGTGTGATTGTAAAATGATTCCTCTTGAAGGGGTTTCTTCAAGATCAAACTGGATAATGAAGTTGATCGTAACTACATCAAATCTGGTGTATGGGAGGTTTCTAAACAAATTTTGAAGGTAAGACATTGGATTTCAAATTTTTGTCCTTTCAGTCAAAGAACATCAAAATCAATGGTGTAGGTGAGGATTCCTGGTATTGGTCTGGAATTTTGGAAGGAGAAAATTTTGTTTACAATATGTAGAGAACTGGGAACACCAATTAAAGTTGACAATGCAACTATTAATTGTGAAGTTGGATATTATGCCAATGTATTGGTTGAAATGGATTTTGCTCAGTCAATTCCAAATAAAATATGGATTGGAACTAAGTTTGGTGGTTTTTATCAAGATGTCTTAATTCCAGAGTGTCCCAAATTTTTCTCATCCTGCAAGATTGTTGCTCACTTAGTTATTGAATGTAGAGTGGAGGAACACAAGCGTAAAACCAAACAACAGACCGTTATACAAGCTCCAACAAAGAATCAAGGTACTAAGCATGTTAATCCTATTCCATTTGATATTTGTGATAATTCAGAAACCATTGTGGAAGCCTCTGTTATTCATTCTATTCATCCAGCTAATCTGGTAGCAGAAACTCAAGGAAAACAAATTCCAGATACTGGAAGATTTAGCCCTTTAAATATTAAGGACATTAATGAAAAATTAGCGTAAGAATCAGTTGTTATGGAAGTACCAAAACTTTTGAAACTCACAGAAGACAATGCTTTGCAAAATAATGTGGTTAAATACATTAATGGCACCACAGGGAAAGTCACAGATGAAAGTATTCCTATTACAACATGGGCTAATATAGTAGAAAAAGAAAGTGTGTCCTTGATAGACACATTTTTTGTGTCTGAATTGTCCTCAGTGTTGGTATTGTTGGAACTTGATTTTTGTACTAATATTGTATTTTTATGCATTTTTAGGTATTTTTGGAAATAAATATTTGTTGGAAAATTCTGCTCGAAAAGTTGCTCGGAGCACCTCCGGAAGACACGTGTTATTCGGACTCTCGTCTTTGGATAAGGGGTAACCCAATTACTAAGGGGAACCCCCAAGGAGGCACCTGCTATTCGCACCCAGAACAGGATAGGGGGACTTCATCTTCTCCATTTCAAAATTCAGAATTGGCGGGAAAAGCTTGGTTTCTCCGGCAGATTTAGGGTTTGGATTTTGGAGGCGATTAAAGGAGACTAAAGGGCTGGAATTGTTTGGGTAGTCTCATATGGGCTAGACAGGATGATATAAGAGTTGGTTTCGATCCAAACAATGGAATTGCCGCGAGAAGGAAAACAGGTACACGTTCACGAGGGGATATTCACGGAGAGTTTGGAAAGTTTTCGTGTGCTACAAACATATAAACTCATTCTAAGTTGTGTTTGAGCGTGTAGAATCATGTTGGAGTATCTTCAGACGCATGGGAAGGCAAGAAAGGAAACAATATATCTTTTAATATATATTTATTTGCTACGGAATAATGGAGAGATTTCCGGGAGTAATGAGGAGTTATCCTTGTCCCTTTCGAGTATAAATACGATGTTAAGATAGCATAGAGGGGGACGGAGAGATTAGGGAAGGTTTGGAGCTCCACAGAGTCGAGAGAATCAAGTTCCAGGGAAACACCATTGCTGCTGCTGCTACACCTGAAGAACACGAAGAACAGACGGCCAGAAACCGTCGTTCTTCAATGAAGATAAACGACTCGCGTTTGTGGGTCGAGTTGTAAGTGAACTTAAACGAATAGCAATAAACATGTAAAGGTGTTATCGCTCTCTGAACAATTAGGTTTGTAACACTTATATCTGTTACAAGCTTAGGTTTTTTATTTGATATCTCTCCTTTTCATCATTTGTAAGCACCTTTGAGCAATAAAATCATATTTTGAGCGTGTTTCCAACATGATGAGCTAAACCCCATTCCGGGACGACGGAGGAAGACGAATTTCATACATGGGTAAAATTATTTAATTCTTTTTTTTTAGACTTTTGCATTAATTTTAATTGAAATATGATTTGAATTAATTGGTTGTCATTTAATTTGATGATGTATGCTTAGCTTAAATGTTTTGATACATCATGCTTAGGATTTACAACCAATCTTTTTGAGAATCTATCTTGGCAAAAATAAGAGTCAATGTTTTTATTGGTCATACGATAATTGTTAAAAGAATTAATATTTGAACCTTTTGTTATGAGTTTGGCTGAATCCTGAGTCCCAGCACATCTCTTCATCCTGTGACAATATTTGTATATATTTTTCTTTAGTATTTTATTCTAGTAATTCTTAAAATCAAACCCATCAAGTCCGAGTGAACGACAACCCTTTTATTTCTACAACATCATTGAAAATAACCATCAATTTTTGGCAAATGACGCACGGACTTGTGTATAGATTTGTTTTAGGTTTTATTATTTTATTTATTTTATTATTTGTTCCTTTTACGCGTTTTGTTCTTTTTTCTATTTGCTTTGATTTAAAGTGAGCTTATATAAAAGAGAAAGTGTTGAAAAGTAAAGTGAAGCCAAAGAAAGAAAGAAGAGAGAAAATCCAAAGGAGTGAAGAGGAAAATTTTGTATATAGTGTAATTAATTTTTTTATTTTTAGAAACGTAATTAGGTAATTATCTTTGTAATTTTTATTTTTTTTTTTTTTGGACTTCTTAATTTTGGACTTTATTTTTGGACCGTTGGACATTTTTTTAAACCCTAAGGAAGGGTTATTTAAATATAAACGCACAGGGAAGGACGACGACACGATATCGTCTCCGGCCCCGGTTCGTACACGACATAGGAGTCGTGGCCTCGAGTCGACTTCAACGGTTCATCCCGTCCGGAACGGGAGGTAAGAATTCTAAACACCCGCGAATCCTCGCCGCCGGTTTAGTTTGGATGATTTCGTATGAATATATGTCGAGGAACCGAATCCGGCTGTTTTAATTTCCTAGTAAAGGGCAAGGACCGGCCATACAAGATAAGGGTTCGGATTTCATCACCGTTTCTTCTTGCCCGCCTTAGGGAAAACGAAACCAAACACGAACCTAAGCCTAAAATTTTGACTAGAACGAGACCGATAGGTAACGAGCTTAATAGGAAAGTCATTCGAAAAATATTGGTTACTCTTTAAGCATACTTGAAGTTCATGATGGTTTAAACGAAGTTGAATGCGTGACTGCGCCGCCTTGTAATTGCGGTGAGGCCTTGGGTATCAAAGCTCCACGCAGCCTTCCTCGCCTCTATTCAACTTACTTAAACTCCGGATTGATTCCAGAGGGGTTTGCTTAAATTGTAACGAATTCCCTTTCGAAGGATTAGAAGCTGGTCTAGAAACAATCTAAGTGGAGCCATCATGCTTTTTGTTTGCTAGAAATCGTAGGTTTGTTTTGGTGAGTCACCTTTGTTTGTGTTTGTGTTTGTGTAGAATTCCTTGGCAGTTAGGATGTCAAACCGGTATTATAATAGCCATCACAATGAATATGAATATCCAACCTGAACATTATGGACATCACTCTTTTTATGACCATAATGTGAATAGTGGTTGGGAACGCCAATCTTTTGAAGGTTATGGGTCATACCATGGTGAGCCCAATTACTATCCACATGTGCATCGGTCATTCGAGCAAGGAGATTATAGTAATAGTTCTTCGTCTCTAGAGGATACGATCAAACTTTTGAAAAGTAGTCCTTATTATGATCCTTCTTTCCTCTTCCTTCTCTAGAAGAGTCCCTCAGGATTTAGCTGAGTCGACACAAAAGTTAGCTGAATCAACATGTAAGTTGGATGAGGTAAATAACGTAGTTATGGACTAAAGGACTGCAACAACGACCGAATTGAGAAGATATCCTCAATAGATTAACTCAAAACTTAGATCCAGCACTAAGGAACTTTCTTTGGAGGAGACCCTTGAGAGGCTAGCTGAGTCGACACGTAGACTTGAGTTAGAGACGAATCTAAAAGTATTGCTCGAAATAACTTGAATTTCCAATATAGTGTATCCAATAATACCTTTGAGAATGAAGATAGTTATTCACATAATCAAGATGGTGAGGTTAGAATTGGTAACACTACTTGTTTAAATGAGGTTCAACCATTTTCATGTTATTATAATAATGATTATGATGAGGATAGTGTTGATGAAGAATTGGAAACAAATAGGCATAGTGATCAGGAATTTGCTACTCCAATTGAGCTTTATAATAATAGAGTTATTTTTGGTTCAGATCCTAATAATTTTAACAATTATTCACCTATTCAAAAGGACAAGGATTTGACTAGAGATACTATTTTAGACGATGTAGTACTTCCTGTTTACGAAGTCGATAATGGTTTAGAGGAATGGGTTTATCCTGAGAATACTGTTTTAGAGTCCAAGGATTTAGAAACAATAGTCTTAGACGAAGAAGATGAACTCGTAGAGCTTTTAAATATGAGTGAGGATGCATCACCTGAGTATAATCTACATGAAGCAATTGACCATTTTCAGGATTTTGATGATCTAGAAATTAGGGAAATTGTAGCCAATCTATCTAGAGACACCCAAAATTCTAAGTTTGGGGTGATTATCATTCTCCTTGTGCCTTACCTTTAGCTCTTACTTAGAGATCCCTCACTTGGGACTTGATATATGTGCCTCAACCATTGTGCCGGATTACCTTCATGCTAGCTCTCCGAACCTAATAATGTCCGGGAAGAAGTTCGGTTGTTAGAAACCCATCCTCCGGTTGATATGGTTAACCTGTGCTATGATACCAAAATTGACTTTGTTTTCCCACCAAAAACTTTTCTTTCAATTGTGGGAACATATGAGTTACAAATGTGTCAATTATTAAGTTTTGAGACTAAACCTAATTACTTTAGGATATTAGGGTCGACACATTTGCTTAAGGAAGACCACCAATCTTATTGTGGTCATTTGTGTAAGTCAAAACCGATTGACTTAGAGGATCCTCAATTATTCAGTTATTATTATGTGCTTCTAAGTTTTTATTTGAGTTTTTTCACTCTAGAACCCGAACATTCGGATCCAACTTATGAGGAAACGCAACCTATGAATTTTTTTATCTAGACCCTTTTATAGAGCTCGAACCGAACCACAACTAGATGTAGTGGTCTTAAAAATAGATAAGGGTCATTGGATATTTTCCTGATCTCTGTCTGCGAGTCTCCTCTTCTTGTGGTTAGCACTTTTGATCTAGATGATCCGGGATTATTCCTACTTCTTTGCTTTATGATTCTTCGAGGTGACTAATCTCTTCCAATGTCCTGGTGAAGACTTTAAACTTAGCACTTCTTGGGAGGTAACCCATGCTCATGCAACACGGTAATATCTTTTCCTTAACTCTTTGCTTCAAATGGTAACAGCTTTCTCCTTGTTCATGTTTTTAATTTCATCTTTAGAACATTGAGGACAATGTTAGATTTAAGTTTGGGGGTATGGGAGAAACTTTTTAGTTGCATTGATAAACTCCGAGCCTAGAAATTTATGCTTATTAAGGATGGCACTAACCAATCTAAGTGGATGGAAGCATTTTGGTTGTAGGAGTTGAGGAACCAATCTGATTAGATGGAAATATCTAAAGAGTCTATTCATAAAAGCACGAGCTCAGGTGTTAGAAATAACATGATAGTTTCACCATATCTCGTTGAGTCCTTTTCACTACTGTTTTTATTTTGTTTTGTTTTTAAACTATGTTTCTCTAAGTGATTAGGTGGGGCCCACGAATCAAGTTGTTACCAATGCTAGAGTGAAATAGAGTGATTGAGATACAAAAAAAAAAAAAAAAAAAAAAAAAAAAAAAAAAAAAAAAAAAAGAGACCAGACCATCAGACCAACCGAATAAATTCAATAAAGTCGATCACCTGGAACCCTTGTATATGCCGTTGTGTTGACCTAGAGTTAGATTATCGACCACCGGTTCCCTTGTATATGCCAAAGTGTGTTGATATTAGTCGACTAGTATCTCAGTCCATTAGGATAGGTTCGTTTTGATGAGGCCTTCAGATGATATGGGAAACACCATTCACTTAGTAAACATCAAAACCATCTATATTTTTCTCTATTTCCATCTTCTTGATCTATCCATGTGATTAGTTTTGACTCCTGGGTATTGATGTCCATAGTGCAAACTATCCGAGTAGAGCTTTGTGACTTATATATGAATTTTAGTATGCTTGAGTGCAAACTCGTACAAAAGAATTGGAATTTCGCATCGAGTACTTCCTCCCGTAGTCAATAAGTATGCCAACCAAGGAGATTCTTTAGTGCCTTCCAAGGTTCTGCGTAGATAGCTAGGGTCCTGAGTAAAGGTTTTGTGGGTACACCTCGGTAAACCCTCCGAGACAACACTCCGCCACTAGGGCCACCTAGGGGTTCAAATGATTTTTATTTTTTAGAATAAATTTGCTCGAGGACTAGCAAATAATAAGTTTGGGGGTATTTGATAGACACATTTTTGTGTCCGAATTGTCCTCAAGTGTTGGTATTGTTGGAACTTGATTTTTGTACTAATATTGTATTTTTATGCATTTTTAGGTATTTTTGGAAATAAATATTTGTTGGAAAATTCGGCTCGAAAAGTTGCTCGGAGCACCTCCGGGAAGACACGTGTTATTCGGACTCTCGTCTTTGGATAAGGGGTAACCCAATTGCTAAGGGGTACCCCAAGGAGGCACTGCTATTCGCTTTTGAACGGGATAGGGGGACTTCATCTTCTCCATTTCAAAATTCGTAATTGGCGGGAAAAGCTTGGTTTCTCCGGGCAGATTTAGGGTTTGGATTTTGGAGGCGATTAAAGGAGACTAAAGGGCTGGAATTGTTTGGGTAGTCTCATATGGGCTAGACAGGGATGATATAAGAGTTGGTTTCGATCCAGTTGGGCTGGAATTGCCGCGAGAAGGAAAACAGGGTACACGTTCACGAGGGGATATTCACGGAGAGTTTGGAAAGTTTTAGGTGTGCTACAAACATATAAACTAATTCTAAGTTGTGTTTGAGCGTGGAGAATCATGTTGGAGTATCTTCAGACGCATGGGAAGGCAAGAAAGGAAACAATATATCCCGAATATATATTTATTTGCTACGGAATAATGGAGAGATTTCCGGGAGTAATGAGGAGTTATCCTTGTCCCTTTCGAGTATAAATACGATGTTAAGATAGCATAGAGGGGGACGGAGAGATTAGGGAAGGTTTGGAGCTCCACAGAGTCGAGAGAATCAAGTTCAGTGGAAACACCATTGTCGTCGCTACACTCCGAAGAACACGAAGAACAGACGGCCGTAAACCGTCGTTCTTCAACAAAGATAAACGACTCGCGTTTGTGGGTCGTAGTTTGTGGCAGACTTAAACGAATAGTAACAAATGGCTGCAAAGGTGTTATCGCCTTCAGTAACAATTAGGTTTGTAACACTTATATCCATTACAAACCCGGTTTTTATTTGATATCTCTCCTTTTCATCATTTGTAAGCACCTTTGAGCAATAAAATCATATTTTGAGAGTGTTTCCAACATGATGAGCTAAACCCCATTCTTTTGGGACGACGGAGGAAGACGAATTTCATACATGGGTAAAATTATTTAATTCTTTTTTTTTTAGACTTTTGCATTAATTTTAATTGAAATATGATTTGAATTAATTGGTTGTCATTTAATTTGATCATGTATGCTTAGCTTAAATGTTTTGATACATCATGCTTAGGATTTACAACCAATCTTTTGAGAATCTATCTTGGCAAAAATAAGAGTCAATGTTTTTATTGGTTGTGCGATAATTGTTAAAAGAATTAATATTTGAACCTTTTTGTTATGAGTTTGGTGAATCTCGAGTCCAAAGACATCTCTTCATCCTGTGACAATATTTGTATATATTTTTCTTTAGTATTTTCTTCTAGTAATTCTTAAAATCAAACCCATCAAGTCCGAGTGAACGACAACCCTTTTATTACTACAACATCATTGAAAAATAACCATCAGTCCTCCTAGGGTAAAAATGCATCCATTCCAAGTTCTTTTACCTCCAAGGGGTCACCTGAGCATCAGACAGTTATTAAGCAAGTGCCAGCCAACACTAAGTATAATTTCAGAAAAAATCCAAGGGAAAGGGGGTACCAAACACCCTCAATCCAACAAATGAAGATTTTATATTGGAATATTAGGGGCTTTAGAAGATCTAGAGCTCAAGATAAGTTGTGGTCTTTAGTTAATCAATTTAGTCCCTCTTTAGTTTGGATTGCTGAGCCAAAAGTATTTTGTAGTGCATCATTCTGCAATAAATTGAACTTGCCTGGGATGGAAAAAATGGTAATTCATAATTCTTCTTCTTCTAATAAAAAGGGCAATATATGGCTTTTTTGGAATAAAAATATTGCTACTCCTCAAGTGGTATTAATGTTTAGTTAGATGATTACTGTCAGTATTAGTGATGTCTCGATATCTGGTGTTCATGCACATGTTTGGGTTATTTAAAGGAGATTTCTATGGTCAGAGATGAAACTTATCAGTGATCTAAATAAACCTTGGATTGTCCTTGGTGATTTCAATGCAGTAACTTCTTCGGATGAGAAAGTTGGCGGCAGAAGTCCTAATAAAACTGCAATGTTGGACTTCATTGTTCAAATAATTGTGAGCTGATTCAAGCTCCCAAAACTGGATTACAACATTCATGGTCTAATTGTCAACATGGAAAGAATGAAATTCTCTGTAACTTGGATAGAGTTGTATTTAATCTAAAATGGCTTCAAAGTTATAGTGACTGGGGTTACAAAGTTGGTTTGAGAATGGTTTCTGATCATGCTCCACTTTTAGGAGGTTGTGCAAGCATTCCCAAGCCAAAAAATGCACCAAAAAAGTTTCAAAAAATGTGGATATCGCATCCTAACTTCCCTCAAGTGGTTTCTGAAAGCTGGATGGAGGTCTGTCCTTTGGTGATCATGCATTTGTATTCTTACAAAAATTAAAAAGGTTGAAAAAAGTATTAAATGATTGGAACTGGATATTTTTTTTAGAGTGTTCAAGTGAAGATTAAAGAAGCTGAAGCAAAGGTGAAAGAAGCAATGATATTATTAGATGCAAATCCTTTTGATGACAATGCTTTAAATTCTCTAGTGGAAGCTCAAAATGAATATTTAAGTAGAGAAGTTCAAGCAATTTAATGAAACAAAAATCTAGAACTAAGTGGATTAAAGAAGGTGCAGCAAATAATGGTTTCTTCCATGCCAATCTAAAAATTAGACAAGCTAGAAATCAAATCAGTGAGATTGAAGATTCAAATAGTAACATTATTTCAGAGCAAACTAAGATAGCTGATGAATTGGTTCATTTCTTTGAAAAGAAGTTTGAATTTAAGGAAGTTTGCATAGATGATAGTTTACTGGATGTCATTCCTCAGGAAATTACTAATAAAGACCAAGACATGTTAGAAGCAACTCCTTCTGCTGAAGAAATTAAAAATACAATTTTTGATATGGATCCAGAAAGTTCACCTGGTCCTGATGGGTTCTCTGGAATTTTTTACAGAAGTAGCTGGCATATCATTCAAGAGGACTTTATCAAATTCATTCAGTTTTGCTAGAATAGAAAGTTCATTCCCAAAGGCTTAAATTCCAATTTTTTGGTCTTACTCCCAAAAGTTTAAGGAGCAAAAACAGCAAGCCAATTCAGGCTCATTGGATTAAGCAATGTAAGTTTTAAAATTTTTACCAAAATTTTCACAACAAGATTAAGTAGTGTCATGGGAAAGCTCATATCTCCTCAACAAGCTGCATATGTTAAGGGTAGAAGTATACATGAACAAGTCCTTATTGCATCTGAGCTAGTTAATGAAATGAAAAAGAAAAGAAGAGGTGGAAATGTAGGTCTCAAATAAGACATATCTCAAGCATATGACTCTATCAGTTGGGAATTTCTCACTAAAGTACTTCTTAAATATGGATTTTCATCTTCTTGGTGCAATTGGATAGTAACTTTACTTCAATCTACTAAAATATCTGTTTTGATCAACGGTGGTTGATAGACACAGTTTTTGTGCCTGAATTGTCCTCAATGTTGGTATTGTTGGAACTCGATTTTTGTACTAATTTTGTGTTTTTATGTATTTTTAGGTATTTTTTGGAAATAAATATTTTTGGAAAATTCGGCTCGAAAAGTTGCTCGGAACACCCCCGGAGGACATTTGATATTCGGACTCCCACATTGGATAAGGGGTAACCCAATTACTAAGGGGCACCCCCAAGGAGGCACTGCTATTCGCACCCTGCAACGGGATAAGGGGCACCTTCTTCAACCTTTCAAAAACTGGATTTTGGCGGGAAAAAAATATTTCACGCCTGGCAGATTTTGGTCGGATTTTTGGGAGAGATTAAAGGAGACTAAAGGGCTAGAATTGTTTGGGTACCCTTCATGGGCTAGACAGGGGATGGTAGAGTCTTTGGTTTTCGGTTAAAATTGACGAGAAAATTCACGAGAAGAAAACAGGGGCAACACGTACGCGGAAGAAATATTCACGAGATTACAAAGGATTTGGACGTGCAAGCTTGTGCACTGAGTGTGCTAAATGAATTAGAATCGTGTAGAATGCAAATAAGGATGGTTCTGACAACAAGATCGCATGCGGGAGCAAAAAGGGAAAAAAATATTTCTCGTATCAAAGCGAGTAATGGAGGATTATTCCAGGCGTAAATACGGTGATTCTTAGGCCCCTGTCGAGTATAAAAAGGCTTGTGGGTTCATAGAGAAGGGGACATATAGTTTGGGAGAGATTGGTACGCTACAATAGAGCAGGAAAATTAAGTTTCGAGAAAATTGAGTCTTCTTCTTCTTTGAACCAAGAACGTGAAGAATGGACTCTCAGGACAAATGTCGTTCTTCAACATGAATGACAGACCCACATCCGTGCGTCGTAATACGGAGGGAGGTAGACTTAAAATTTGTAACAGATTTCAACCCTTCCTTGTAACAGTGTTTGCAACATCTATAACTGTTGCAAACCCAATTTTCATCATTTTCTCCATATTCATCATTTGTAACCCTTTGAGCATAAATGAAATCAAATTTTGAGCGTGTTTCCAACATGATGAGCGGCTAATTCTCTCGTAACCAAGGTAATGGATGAAGCTATTCACACATGAACAATGGGTAACTATTTTATTTTCTCTAATATTTAATTATAATTCACTCAATCACTGCTTTTGCAGAGTTCTTCAAAGTTTACATAATTTTCTTCATTAGTTGTGATCAATTAGATAGGTTATGCTTTGGTTAGATAATCTATGCTTAGGGATACAATTAATTTTTGAGAATATGTCTGATTATTTGTGGATTAAGAAATAAAGGATTAAAAGGATAATTAGAGTTATGAAATATTTGATATCATTCATGTGTAATAGTGGATTCTAGTGTCTTGGTTATACTCCTAATATCTTGAAATCAATCTTGAATCAAATTTTCTTTATTTTGAATTTTTATTAAATCTAAAATCTTTTGCTTTCACAAGTCTCAACGAACCTTATTATTACAACATTATTAAATTCTCATCAATTTTTGGCGCCGCCGACGCAGACTTGTCTTTAGGCTAGAGTTTTTAGATTTTCTTTTAGTTTTTTTTTTTTTTTATTTGTTCTTCTTTACGTTTTTGGGTTTTTATCTTTTCCTTTCAGATTTTGGGATTTGGAGCGAAAGAAATATTTGCCAAAGCTTTTGGTGGATACTTAAAGATTTGGAGTGAAAGACAAAGCGAAAGGAGCGAAAGAAGAAGATTTTTTTTATATTTTATAAAAGAGAGAAAAAAAAAAGAGAGAGGCATTTTTATTATTTTTTTTTATATTTTTTTTATATTTTAGACTTTCCTTTCCTTTTCTTTTACTTTTTGGACTTGGACATTTGGACATTCGGACATTCCTTATTTTTTTTTTTAAACCCTACGGAAGGGTAGTATTAAATGTCAAACTGTTTGCAGAGAAGGACGGTGATTACGATATCACCTCGGCCCCTCGGGTTCGTACATGACATAGGAGTCGTGGCCCGAGTCGACTACAACGGTTCATCCCCGTCTGTACGGGAGGTAAGTTTGTCGAAACACTCGCGAATCCCTCGCTAGCGAGTTCTGTCTTCCTTCGTGTGAATATATGTTGAGGACTTGAAAACGGCTGTTTTAAATTCCTAGTAAAGGGCAAGGACTGGCCATATAAGATAAGGGTTCGGATTTTATCACCGTTCTCTTCTTGCCCGCCTTAGGAAAACAATACTTAACGCGAACCTAAGCCTTAAAATCTGGAATAGAACGAGACCGATAGGGTAACGAGCTTAGTAGGAAAGTCTTCCGAAAAATATTGGTTACTCTTTTAGCATACTTTGAAGTTCATGATGGTCTCTGTGAAGTTGAATGCGTGACTGCGCCGCCTTGTAATAGCGGTAAGGCCTTGGGTATCAAAGCTCCAATGAGCTTCCCTCGCCTTGATTCAACTTACTTTGACTCGGATTGATCCAGAGGGGTTTGCTTAAATTGTAACGAGTTCCCTTTCGGACGATTAGAAGCTGGTCTAGAAAACAATCTAAGTGGAGCCATCATGATTTTTGTTTGCTAGATATCATTAGGTTTGCTGTGGTGGAGTCAGCCTTGTTTGTGCTTGCATAGAACTTCCCTTCCTTTTAGGATTTTTCTTTTTGTTTTATTTTTTTTAGTGTATGCCCGAGGTCTTTAAAGAACGGGCTTGGAAAAGAAACACTCTAGGTCGTTTGATTAGTGACAAACCTAGTAGTTCTTCTTGCGAAGGCGGGAACTCGAAGACTCTTCTTTTGAGAGCCCCGTTTTGGAAACTTCAGTTTTTGAAAATCTGTCTCTTAGCGAGGAAAGTAACCCTAGTACTCCGGTTGTGCCAACGATGGCAACTACGAAAGATTACATGTTCCCAACTGGGACCAACCGAGCTTCGTGCATTAAATTGCCGCCCAATACGGCTAACTTCGAGATAAAAGCTAGTATCCTTCGGATGATCCCTATATTCTTAGGAAAAGAGGATGAGAACCCTTATTTTCATATTAGGGACTTTGAGGAAATTTGTGGGACAGTTAGAATAAAAGACCTTCTTGATGAAGTTTTGAAACTTAAGATGTTCCCATTTTCCTTAAAAGATAAAGCCAAGACACTGGCTAAACAACCTACCATCCGGATCCATTGAAACAGGAAGGAACTTATTCTTTGCTTTCTATATGAAATTCTACCCTAAACATAAAACTGCAGCTGTTAGGCAGAAGATTAGTACTAGTGTGCAACAAGAGGGAGAGTCACTTTATAGGTTCTTAGAGAGATTCAATGATCTCCTATCTCGGTGTCCTCACCATGGATTTGATAAGATGAAACTTGTAGGGATTATTTATGATGGTTTAGACTATTCGACCAAAGCCATGGTCGAGTCTATGTGTCTTTGGTGAGTTCACTAATAAAAGTCTTGAGGATGCCTTCACCTTCTTAGGAGTTGTTCTTTGAGAAATCCCAACAAAGTGGGAGTCTTGTGTTGAACCCCTAAAAGACTCTTGGTTAATAGAAGTAGCACCAATGTGGTAGATACAAGCTTCGGGTCGATCTAAGTTTCTTTGCTTTGTCCGAGAAGGTTAGAAGCTTTGGAAATGGGTCAGTCTAAAAATAGGTCCCTTGGCGAACCTAATAGAACCTCTCAAGTATCTAGTTGTGGAATAGAGCCCGATAACTCGTTTTGGGAAGGTCAGGTTAGTGAAGAGCAAGCTCATGCTGTCTATAACAATGCTAGGTTTGAGAACCGTCAGAAGTATGACCCATACTCAGAGACCTACAACCCTGGTTGGAGAAACCATCCTAATTTCTCTTGGTCTAAGGGCCAGAATCAAAGTCAGCCTAGTAATTCTCGGCCTCCCCTGGTTTTGGTTATGCTAAGAACCCTTCGAGTCAACCCGGTTTCGGAACCCTTCGGATAAAAAGATCACAAGTTTAGAGGATACTCTCGCCTCATTTATTAAAAGCTCTGAAAAGGTCAACCAAATGGTTGCACAAGGGATAGAAGAAAGTAAGAGTATAGGTTATGCTAACTCTCAGGCTATTTCCGAGTTGAAAACCCAGGTTAGTCAGATAAACGAGTCTTTGAGGGAAAAAGGTAAGTTTCCTAGTCAAACTCATCCCAATCCACAGAGGAGTTCATCAAGTAGGTGAAGGACCATCCCATCATGTGAATGCTATTAAAACCCTTAGGAGTGGTAGAGTGGTAGACAACAAGGTAACCATGCACGATAGTGAACATCTTTGTAGTTCACCCTATTTGAGCGAGGAAAATGATAAGGAGGCGATAGAGTCTCTAATGAGACCAATGAGGGTCATATTGAACCAGGCTTTGTCCCTAGAGCCCCATTCCCACAACTGCTAGTTCCAACTAAGAGGAGTCCAACTTTAATGATATATTGGAGGTTTTTAAGCAGGTTACTATCAACCTCCCATTGTTGGATGCGATTAAGCAGATTCCCGCTTATGCCAAGTTCCTTAAGGACTTGTGTACACGAAAGCGTAAGCTTAGTGTTCAGAAGAAAGCCTTCCTAGCTAGTCACGTGAGTTCCATTATTCAGAATACCACTACTCCTAAGTATAAGGACCCAGGGTCCCCTACCATTTCTTGCACAATAGGTAAATACCGTGTTGAGAAAGCTTTGCTTGACTTAGGAGCCAGTGTGAACCTACTTCCATACCATGTGTACCTTAAGCTAGGACTTGGTGAGATGAAACCTACCCAGATAACTCTTCGGTTTACTGACAGGTCCGTTAAAATTCCTCGGGGTGTGATCGAGGATGTTCTCATAGAGGTCGACAAGTTTATTTATCCCGGTGGATTTTGTTATCCTAGATACCCAACCTGTCACGACCCAGAGAACCGGATACTAGGTAATTTTAGGTCGCCCGTTTTTAGCTACATCCAATGCGATCATTAACCGTCGAACTGGTATTATGAATTTGTCTTTTGGTAATATGACTATTGAGCTGAACGTTTTCCATATTAGTAAGCTACCCTCTGAACTAGATGACTCAAGCATAGAAGAGGTGAACATGATAGGAACATTAGTCGAGGAGTCATTACCAAACACTTTGTTAGAAGATCCTTTAGAGAAATGCCTAGCTCACTTTGGGATTGATTTTGATGATGATGATGTGATTAATGAGGTGAATGCCTTGTTAGATTCAACCCCTTTGATAGACACTAGTAATGGTTGGAAACCCAAGTTCGAACCTCTACCGTTTCTAAGTCTACCCCTAGTTCCTTCGTTAGAAGAGCCTCTAAGTTGGACCTAAAACCATTGCCGATACCCGAAGTATGTGTTTTTAGGCCCATACGAAACTTTACTGTGATTATTGCTTCCAACCTGGATAGTGATCAGGAAAGTAGGCTAGTAACCGTCCTTCAAAACAACAAGGAAGCTTTAGGGTGGACCATAGCAGACATTAAGGGTATAAGTCCTACTGTTTGTATGCATCGAGATCTATTTAGAGGAAGATACCAAACCTTTTAGGGAGATGCAACGAAGACTAAACCCCAATATGAAAGAAGTAGTTCGAACCGAGGTTCTTAAGTTTGTTAGATGCGGGCATTATCTACCCTATTTCGATGACGGTAAGTGGGTCAGCCCGTTCGGGTTGTTCCCAAGAAATCGGTAGACATCGTAGTCCGAATGATAACAATGAGTTAATCCCTACCCGAGTGACCACGGGTTGGCGTGTTTGTATTGACTATAGGAAATTGAACAAGGTCACTAGGAAGGACCACTTTCCCCTTCCCTTCATCGACCGGATGCTAGAGAGATTAATTTGGACATAGTTATTCTTTTGCTTTTTAGATGGCTACTCTGGCTATAATCAGATCGTTATTGCCCCAGAAGACCAGGAGAAAACCACTTTTACCTGTCCCTTTGGTACCTTTGCGTATAGACGCATGCCTTTCGGGCTTTGTAACGCCCCTGCAACTTTTCAGCGTTGCATGATGAGCATATTTTCAGATATGGTAGAGCGGTTCTTGGAGGTCTTTATGGATGATTTTTCAGTGTTTGGTTCGTCTTTCGATGAGTGCTTGCATCATTTGTCATTAGTGTTGACTAGATGTAAGGAAAAGAATCTAGTGCTTAATTGGGAGAAATGTCACTTCATGGTTCAATCGGGGAATTGTTTTAGGGCATATCGTATCTTCTAAGGGTATAGAGGTAGATAAATCCAAAGTTGACCTTATCAAGACTTTACAGTCCCAAAAACCGTAAAAGATATTAGGTCATTCTTAGGGCATCTTTGGTTTTTATCGTCGATTCATTAAGGATTTTAGCTTGATTTCTAGACCTCTTTGCAATTTGCTTGCAAAAGATGTTAAGTTTGTCTTTGATGATGCTTGTTTAGAGGCTTTTGAGAAGCTTAAGACTTTACTCACTACCGCCCCCATAGTCCAGGCACCTAATCGGAACCTACCCTTTGAGATCATGTGCGATGCTTGATTATGCTATTGGTGTTGTGCTAGGTCAGCGAGAAAACAAATTACTTCATGTGATTTACTATGCTAGCAAAACTCTGAATGATGCCCAGTTGAACTATACTACTACGGAGAAGGAACTGTTAGCCATTGTGTTTGCCTTAGACAAGTTTAGACCCTATCTCTTAGGTTCTAAGATCGTAATCTATACTGATCATGCTGCTTTGAAATACCTTTTGTCTAAGAAGGATACCAAACCTAGATTGATTAGATGGATCCTTTTATTACAAGAATTTTGTCCAGACATTAGAGACAAAAAGGGTGCGAGAAAATATAGTAGCAGACCACTTGTCTAGGCTAGTTGTTAGTTCCCCTGATGATTCCCTTCATATAAGGGATAGCTTTCCTGATGAACAATTGTTCTCTGTTTCCCAATCACCTTGGTATGCGAATATAGTGAACTATCTTGTTACTGGTCGAATGCCCCATCATTGGGGTAAACAAGATCGTTCTAGGTTTTTAGCCGAGGTTAAGCACTTCTTTTGGGATGATCCTTATTTATTTAAGTATTGTCCGGACAGTTATTAGGAGATGTATACCCGAGAGTGACCAGTCCAAAGTATTATTTCCTTTTGTCATGATCATGCTTGTGGGGGTCACTTTAGTGCTAAGAAGACTGCTTTGCTAAGATATTGCGGTGTGGATTCTACTGGCCGTCGTTGTTTAAAGACTCCCACGATTCTATCGTGTTACTTGTGAACGTTGCGAGAAATTAGGAACCATTCCCGTAGGAACATGATGCCCTTGAACCCTATTTTAATCGTTGAGGTCTTTGATGTGTGGGGCATTGACTTTATGGGTCCGTTTCCTAATTCCTTTGGTAACCTATACATCCTTGTCGCCGTAGACTATGTCTCTAAGTGTATTGAGGCGGTTGCGTGTAAAACCAATGACCATAGGGTTGTGATTGAGTTCTTGAAAAATAATATACTTACACGTTTTGGTACACCGCGAGCTATAATTAGTGATGGAGGGTCGCACTTTTGTAATGGACCTTTTAAGATTTTGATGAAGAAATATGGTATTACACATAAGGTAGCCACCCCGTATCATCCACAGACTAGTGGTCAGGTAGAGGTTTCTAATAGGGAGATAAAACGTATATTAGAGAAAACAGTTAATCCTAATCGGAAAGACCGGTCGTCTAGGCTTCTCGATGCCTTATGGGGCTTACCGCATCTTGCGTTTAAAACCCCTATTGGAATGTCGCCTTATTGGCTTGTTTATGGCAAGGCATGTCATTTACCTGTTGAGTTAGAACATAGAGCTTATTGGGCTGTTAAGCAGCCTAAATTTTTCACTTGACAAGGAAGGAGCCCATAGGAAACTCCAGCTCAATGAGTTGGACGAGATTCGTATAGATGCTTACGATAGTGCGAAGGAGTATAAGAACAAAATGAAACTTGTGCATGATAGAAATATTTTACGGAAGTCATTTTCTCCAGTCAAAAAGTTCTTCCGTATGATACCCGCTTGCATCTTTTCCCCGGGAAGTTACGTTCTCGGTGGACGGGTCCTTTTATTGTTCGCACTTTGTATTTCCTCATGGAGTTTGTTGAGATCGAGACACCAGGATGGTAGTAGTTCTTCGAAGGTTAACGGTCGAGAGATTGAAACCCTTTTTAGAACCCTTTCCTACAGGTGATGTTGAGGAGGTCCCTCCGGAGGACCCCTGTTTACCCTTGATTGACCATCGAGGCGATTGTATGTTGTATATTAGTTTTTGATTTCTCTCTTCACCCAGGTACTATCTTTCCGACTTCTTTCTTTATTGATTCCTCATGTTACTTTACTTTTTGGTATTGCTCTTTCATTAGAAACATTGAGGACAATGTTAGATTTAAGTTTGGAGGTGGGAAGAAACTTAGTTGCAATAAATAAACTCCAGAGCCTAGAAATTTATGTTTATTAAGGTCGGCACTAACCAATCTAAGTGGATGGAAGCATTTTGGTTGTAGGAGTTGAGGAACCAATCTGATTAGATGGCAACATCTAAAGAGTCTATTCATAAAAGCACGAGCTCGGGTGTTAGAAATAACATGATAGTTTCACCATATCTCGTTGAGTCCTTTTCACTGTTTTTATTTTGTTCTTTGTAAACTATGTTTCTCTAAGTGATTAGGTGGGGCCCACGAATCAAGTTGTTACCGATGCTAGAGTGAATTAGAGTGATTGAGATACAAAAAGTGAAAAAGTGAAAAAGAAAAAAAAAGTGAAAAAAGTGAAAAAAAAAAAAAAAAAAAAAAAAAAAAAAAAAAAAAAAAGTGAGACCGGACCATCCGACCAACCGGAATAAATTCAATAAAGTCGACCACCTGGAACCCTTGTATATGCCGTTGTGTTGACCTAGAGTTAGGATTATCGACCACTTTGGTTCCCTTGTATATGCCGGTGTGTTGATATTAGTCGACTAGTATCTCGGTCCATTAAGATAGGTTCATTTTGGCGGAGGCCTTGAGACGGATATGGGAAACACCGTCACTTAGTAAACATCAAAACCATCTATGTTTTTCTCTATATCCATCTTTTTGATCTATCCATGTGATTAGTTTTGACTCTAGGGTATTGATGTCCATAGTGCAACTATCCGAGTAGAGCTCTGTCACTTTATATGAATTTTAGTATGCTTGAGTGCAAACTCGTGTACAAACAATTGGAATTTCGCATCGTGGTACTTCCTCATGTAGTCAATAAGTATGCCAACCAAGGAGATTCTTTAGTGCCTTCCAAGGTTTTGCGTAGGTAGCTAGGGTGTCTGGAGTAAAGGTTTTGTGGGTACACCTGCGGTAAACCCTCAGGAGACAACACTCGCCTCTAGGGCCACCTAAGGGTTCAAATGTTTTTATTTTCTAGAATAAATTTGCTCGAGGACTAGCAAATAATCAGTTTGGGGGTATTTGATAGACACAGTTTTTGTGTCTGAATTGTCCTCAATGTTGGTATTGTTGGAACTCGATTTTTGTACTAATTTTGTGTTTTTATGTATTTTTAGGTATTTTTTGGAAATAAATATTTTTGGAAAATTCGGCTCGAAAAGTTGCTCGGAACACCCCTGGAGGACATTTGATAATCGGACTCCCACATTGGATAAGGGGTAACCCAATTACTAAGGGGCACCCCAAGGAGGCACCTGCTATTCGCACCCCAGAACAGGATAAGGGGCACCTTCTTCAACCTTTCAAAAACTGGATTTTGGCGGGAAAAAATATTTCACGCCTGGCAGATTTTGGTCGGATTTTTGGGAGAGATTAAAGGAGACTAAAGGGCTGGAATTGTTTGGGTACCCTTCTATGGGCTAGACAGGGATGGTAGAGTCTTTGGTTTGGTTAAAATTGACCGTGAAAATTCACGAGAAGAAAACAGGGGCAACACGTACGCGGAAGAAATATTCACGAGATTACAAAGGATTTGGACGTGCAAGCTTGTGCACGGAGTGTGCTAAACTGAATTAGAATCGTGTAGAATGCAAATAAGGATGGTTCACACAACAAGATCGCATGCAGGAGCAAAAAGGGAAAAAAATATTTCTCGTATCAGGCGAGTAATGGAGGATTATTCCGGCGTAAATACGGTGATTCTTAGGCCCTGTCGAGTATAAAAAGGCTTGTGGGTTCATAGAGAAGGGGGACAGATAGTTTGGGAGAGATTGGTACGCTACAATAGCCGGAAAATTAAGTTTCAGAAAATTGAGTCTTATTCTTTCTTTGAACCAAGAACGTGAAGAACAGACTCTCAAGGACATTCGTTCTTCAACAATAATGAGACCCACATCCGTGCGTCGTAATACGGAGGGAGGTAGACTTAAAATTTGTAACAGTTTCAACCCTTCCTTGTAACAGTGTTTGCAACATCTATAACTGTTGCAAACCCAATTTTCATCATTTTCTCCATATTCATCATTTGTAACCCTTTGAGCATAAATGAAATCAAATTTTGAGCGTGTTTCCAACATGATGAGCGGCTAATTCTCTCGTAACCAAGGCAATGGATGAAGCTATTCACACATGAACAATGGGTAACTATTTTATTTTCTCTAATATTTAATTATAATTCACTCAATCTTTGCTTTTGCGAGAGTTCTTCAAAGTTTACATAATTTTCTTCATTAGTTGTGATCAATTAGATAGGTTATGCTTTGGTTAGATAATCTATGCTTAGGGATACAATTAATTTTTGAGAATATGTTCGATTATTTGTGGATTAAGAAATAAAGGATTAAAAGGATAATTAGAGTTATGAAATATTTGATATCATTCATGTGTAATAGTGGATTCTAGTGTCTTGGTTATACTCCTAATATCTTGAAATCAATCTTGAATCAAATTTTCTTTATTTTGAATTTTTATTAAATCTAAAATCTTTTGCTTTCACAAGTCTCAACGAACCTTATTATTACAACATTATTGAGTCACATCAGTGGTCCTTGTGGTTTTTTCTCTGTTGGAAGGGGATTGAAGCAAGGTGATCCATTATCACCTCTATTGTTTGTACTCATGGATGATGTATTTAGCAGAAATATTACTCATTTGGTGGAAACTGGCAAGTTAACTCCAATGGTTATTAGAAGAGGCATTCATCCAACTCATCTATTTTTTGCAGATGATGTATTTATCTTCTGCAACGGTGCTAAAAAAAGTGTAGATAGTCTAATGTCTTTACTTGACAAGTACCAATCCAGCTCTGGCCAAGTAATAAATAAACTGAAAAGCAAATGCTTTGTGGATGGTGTCTGTGAAGGAAGAAAGCATCAAATTGGTGAGAGAATAATACGGAAATCACAAAATTTCCTGATAAATATCTTGGTATAATTCTTGCTCCAGGCAGAGTCAAAAATTCAATGGTGTGGTATTTGGTTGAGGTATTTCAGAGTAAATTAACAGCTTGGAAAGGGAGGTTATTGTCATTTCAAGATAGGCTTGTTCTGATAAAATCAGTTCTTTGCAGTGTTCCTTTGTATAATATGGCAATATACAGATGGCCTACTTCTGTGATCAAATTATGTGAGAAAATTATGAGGAATTTCTTATGGTCTGGAGATAGTGAAGTGAGAAAATTTAAAACTTTATCATGGAAGAAAGTGTGTACTCCACTAAGTGAATGAGGTCTAGGAATAAGAAGACTTGAAACTGTGAATAAGGCTCTCTTAATAAAAATGTTGTGGAAAATAATGAACTCCAAGGATGAATGGGCTATGTTCTTCTTAGCTAAATTTACTGATAAAAATGGTCAATGGTGTTCAAATTGGAAGCAATCCACTGTTTGGTCTGCTTTGAAATGGGCATGGAAAAGTCTAAAAAGTGACATAAGATGGTGTATTAGTGATGGTTCAAGCATCTCAGTGTGGTTTGATACTTGGTATGAAAACAGTCCAATAATTGATGATATTGGTCTCACTGATTTTGTCAAAGAAAATATCAACACGAAGGTTAAAGATCTGTTGGAAGGAAGGAATTGGAATATCCAAGATGATTTGCTGCATTATTTCAATAGTTCTTCTCTTCTTGAGGTCAGTGGAGAAAATGATATTATGGTATGGAGTGGCAATATCAAAGGTATTTTTTCAACTTCTTCTGTTGTAGAAAAATTAGACTGAGAAAACCTAAGGTGCCCTGGCCATTATTTATAGGGAAATCATTCTTACACCCAAGTATAGCCATCAACATTTGGAAACTACAAAATAAAATCTATGTTGATGATGACATAATGAGAAGTAATAGTTTTGAAATGGTCCCCAAATGTTGTATATGCAAAGAAGAACAAGATTGTATGAACCATACCCTTTGGAATTGTAATTTCAGTGTGCAAATTTGGTCTTAGATATGCTCTGTCTTTGATTTCTCTAAGCCAACATCTTTTGAAGATATTTGTAAAGAAACTCAGAGTAATATCCCTTTGGTTAAAGAAATTTGGATGACTGCAGCTTGTGCAACCATGAAAGAACTTTGGTTTCAAAGAAATAAAAAACTATTGAAGAAGTTGAACCCGATCTAAACAGTTTCAAATGTAGAATATGGTAATTATTACATGAGGGTAGCTGAAGAATGAAGGGTTCAAGATGGGGACAATCTTATGATCAACAAATTATTGAATTCTTCAAGATGGGTGTCAGATTTTCTAAATACAGTGCATCAAAGCTTGTCATTGGAGCTCTCCAAAACATGGATATTTGTTGTTTTGTTGTGATGTTTCTTCATTTGGAAACCCAGGAAATGCAGGATTTGGCATCATTGCCAGGGATGAACATTGCAACACTATTGGCACTCTGTCAGGTGGGTTAGGAATCACAACCAATTATATAGTTGAATGCTATGTTGTTTTATGTGCTGTTGAATGGGTTATTCTTCTAAATGATACAAGAGTAATCATCAGGTCTGACTCTAAGTCAGTTATCAATGAGTTTAGCACATGAATGGTTCCTTGGTTTATAAAAACAAGATGGAAAAAAGCTATAAGGCAAATGGAAGATATAAATTTTTTGAACAGTGCCACCATGAGATTAATTTTTCTGCAGATTCTTTAGCTAAAAGGGGAGCAGAATTGATTGCAGGAGACAAAGTAGTGCACAAAGGAACACCATTGTTTTTAAAGCGCATAGAAATGTCTGGTACTGTGTATTACAGATTTGCTTAGTTTGGAAAATCTTGGGCCTGTTTATTTGGGCTTTGTATTTTTTATTTTCTTTGGTCTCAAATTCTGTAATGTTTTTGCCTTTCAATTAATAAAATATGTGACTAAGCAAAAAAAAAGGAATCCATGCAATATATTCACAAAAAAGTGTAATTGTGGAAAGATAAATATTGCAATTCCTCTTTTAGCCAGTGAAGAACACAAAAAGTTAAGAGTTTAACCTATGAGAACATGTTAGATAGCCGTTCTAATCACTAGAAATATGATAACAAAGAACAAATCTCACGAAATAAGCAATACATCTATATAATCAATGAATATTAGTGAAAATGCGGGGGTCTAACAAACACACCCAATATTTCGCTTAGCAATATGTATGGACAAACTCTAATATAATTCCAAGATAATCAACTAGACAGTCAGACTCAATCAATGGAAATATATCATCCAAGAGTTGTATCTCTGTTTCACAATGTAATCAGCAAATCAAACAGATAGAAATCCGCGAGCCTGATTATTATGTGAAACAACTTGAACAGTACCAAAGACCAATGTTCAAGTGTTAATCAATTTATATCAACAACCAAAGGTTGGATTATCTAATTGATTGAACTACGCACAACCTGTGATATTTCAATTATATAAAAATATAATGCGGAAAAGAAATAACACATACACCAGAAATTTTGTTAACGAGGAAACCGAAAATGCAGAAAAACCCCGGGTTCTAGTCCAGATTTGAACACCACACTGTATTAAGCCGCTACAGACACTAGCCTACTCCAAGTTAACTTCGGATTGGAATGTAGTTTAGACCTAACCAATCTCATACTCGATCAATGTACAATCATGTTCTTTACGCCTCTAGAACCACGCCGGACTCTGCACACTTGATTCCATTAGCTGATCTCACCCACAACTAAGAGTTGCTACGACCCAAAGTCGAAGACTTGATAAACCAATCTGTCTCACACAGAAAAGTCTATTGAATAAATAAATTTGTCTCCCACAGATATACCTAGGAGTTTTGTTCCGTCTTTTGATAAATCAAGGTGAACGGGAACCAATTGATATACCGGACTTATATTCCCAAAGAACAACCTAGAAATATCAATCACCTCACAATAATCTTAATCGTATGGTAGCAAAATAAGATATTGTGGAATCACAAACGATGAGACAAAGATGTTTGTGACTACTTTTTATCTTGCCTATCGGAGATTAAATCTCGAGCCAATCTTAGTGAAGATAGTACTCAATCACGATAGAAAACATCAAGATTTAAACACGCAACTACAGAGAAAATAGTTGGGTCTGGCTTCACAATCCCAATGAAATCTTCAAGTCGTTAACCTACATGGTTTTAGAAAAACCTAAGGTTAAAGGAGAATGGACTCTAGTCGCAACTAGTATCATACAAGAGGTGTGGGGATTAGGTTTCCCAGTTGCTAGAGTTCTCCTTTATATAGTCTTCAAATCAGGGTTTGCAATCAATGTTACCTTGGTAACAAAGCATTCAATATTCACCGTTAGATGAAAACCTGATTAGACTCAAGTTAATATCTTTCAACCGTTAGATCGAACTTAGCTTGTTACACACAAATGAAAAGTGACTTCATTTAGATATGAGTAACCGTACCTAAATGTGTACACCTTTGTTGGCTCAACAATAGTTTACCAAAGTTAGCCATATGAACATTTTCATATCAACCAGATTCATCTCAACCATAACTAGTTCAAATGACTCAAATGAAACTAGTTCTAGATTTGTTCAATTGTTTATATTCTCATAGAAGTATACAAGACACAATTGAAGCAAAATCGATTTTGATTCACTCGAATCAATTCATGAACATTATAGCCATGGTTTGTAAACGAGTACGCATACCTAAGTGGCCAGACTAAGTTTGGGTTTGCCAGTACGCGAACAGATACGCGTACCACTAAACTTAAGTATTCGACATTTATAACCGAGTACATTCCTAGATAAGGTGGTAAATCCAGACGAAAGGCATTGTCACCAATCTGATCGAGAATCCGAAATGGTCCATATCTCAATGGCTTCAACTTCTTACCTTCACCCTTCAGTCGCTCCTTACCCAATTTTAACCATACCAAGTCACCAACACCGAAATTACAAGGCACAAGATGCTTATCATGTTTTGCTTTGTATTTGGCTTGTGACTTCTTTAATTGTGCCTCAACAGTCGAGTGAATATGAGATATCTTCTCCTAGAACTTATGTGCATTTTGTCGTTCACTTCCTTTCTTTCCCCTCATTGAGGTGTCACTAGAAAATACTAGATCGAAAGGGCTAGGTGGTAAGTAACCATATCACGTATCGAAAGGAAATTTTCCCGAAGAATTGTGAACTGCTCTATTGAAAGCAAACTGTAGATATGGTAAACTCTCATCCTAAGTTTTAGGATGCTTAGAATTATATCCCCTTAACATGTGAACCATATTTTTGTTGACCACTACTGTTTGCTCGTCTGTTTGTGGATGAAAAGTTGTACTCTTCTTCAACCTAGTGTCCATCATCTTCCATAAAGAATCCCAAAAGTGACTAAGGAATCGACTATCCCTATCAGAAATAATCGAAGTAGGTAAACCAAAATGCTTCCACACATGCTCAAAGAAGAGCTTTCTTTGCATGAGCTTAAATTCTACCGTCTTTGTACATGGAATTAATGCAATCATCTTGTTGAATCGGTCAACCACAACGGACAAGTAATCATAACCAGACTTGTTCTTTGGTAACCCACCAAGAAAATCCATAGAAATACTCTACCAAGGCCTTGATGGTACTGGTAATGGTAGATATAACCTACTTTCCTGTTGGAAGGTTTAGATGTGCTGCACAAATTACGCCCTCTAACTAACTTAGCCACATCATCTTGCATCTTTGGCCAAAATACATAACTACGAAGGTTAAGAAGAGTTTTATTCATCCCGAAGTGTCCAGCAACTCGGGATGTGTGTGCTTCTCTCAACCATTGTAAACGATATCCATCTTTTGGAATGCAAAGTAACTGACCTTTGTATAACAATCCATCCGGAGTTCAAACTCTCCTTTCAATCCATTCTTTACACCTTCTTGAAATCTTTGCTAGATGCGTATGACTCTGCATATACTCTTGAGAGACAATCGACTGAATTCTCATGACCACCATTAATGCTCGGATCGGTGGACGAGACAACATATCTGCCAACTTGTTTGTTACTCCCTTCTTGTACTTAATGAAAATATTGAAACTCATCAAGTAAGACATCCACTTCATGTGTCGGGCTTGTTGTAATTTTGTCTGAGCGTGTAGATACTCCAAAATTTTGTGATTTGAATGTACCACTACTTCTTTACCTAAGAGATACACTCGCCAATACTTGATAAATTGATATAAAGCATAAAATTCTTTGTCATAAGGTGCGTAGTTCTTAATAGCACCTGAGAACAATTTTGAATGGTATTCCACTGGTTTACCATCTTGTAACAACACTCCTCCCATTGCATAGTTAGAAGAGTCGGTCTCAACTTCAAAAGTACGTTGCAAGTTATTAGGCAATGCCAACACCGGTGCTCCTGAAATTTTCCTTAACTGAAAAGTGTCTTCATGGGGTTGCTTCCATTCAAACTTTGCCTTAACTCCCGTTAAACCATGTAATGGTCCTGCAATAGTCGAAAAATGTCGGATAAACTTATGCAAGTATGTGCAAGCTCCTAAGAAACTCCTGATTTTAGTTACAGTACTAGGTCTAGGCCACTTAGTGATCACTTCAACCTTCCTTGGATCAATCCTCCGTTGTCCACCACCAACAATGAATCCGAGGTACACCAACTCCTCTTTTCCAAACTCACACTTCTTTCCGCTCAACTTCAGCCGACCTTCATGTAACACTTTAAACACCTTCTCAACGTGAACGAGATGCTCCTCCCAAAATCTGTTGTATATTAGGATATCATCCAAGTAAACTATAAAAAAATATTCTATAAAAGGTCGTAACAAATCATTCATCAAATGCATAAACGTCGCTGGAGCGTTACTCAAACCAAAAGGCATCACCAACCATTCGAACAAGACTTGTTTTGTTTTGAAAGCAGTCTTCCATGTATCATCTTCTCGGACTCTCACTTGGTGGTATCCGAATTTGAAATCTAACTGTGTAAAGACTCGAGCTTTTTCCAACTAATTCATCATGTCGTATATCCTAGGTAGAGGGTAACGATTCTTGATAGTGATCTTGTTCAATGCTCTATAATCAATACACATACGCTAGCTTCCATTTTTATTTGGTACCAACAATACCGCTGATCCACAAGGTGAAGCACTTGGCACTATCATCCCTAATTCTAAAAGTTCCTGGACTTGTTTCTTGATTTCATCATATTCCTCTATGGACGTGCGATAAAGACCCACATTAGGAAGAGAACTCTCTTAGGTCAACATAATTTCATGCTCCACACTCCTCTTTGGAGGTAACCCTGTGACATCAGAAAATAAATCCTTGTATTTCAACTTCAACCTTTCTAGGTCGCCTTCTTGTTGTGCAGTCAAGGCTGCCAAAAAAAATTTACTCGGCTTCTCCTCAAGAGAACGGATCACAAGGATAATGAACTTTTTGCTGGAATTCACCAACCGTTTAGCCCGAGTGCCTGTGATCAAGCTTGCTCCTTCAAGAGGAGAGTCTATAGCCCGAATCAGAAAACTTTCTCTATCTTTGGTAAAGGTGTACTTTTGTTCCCTCCTGTGTAGAGTTGCATCTCTATCCCATAGGTAAGGACTACCTAGTACCACCTGGCAGACATCCAAAGGAACTACGTCTCATGTAACTTCGTCAATATATAACTCATCTAGAGCAAATTTGAACGTGCACTGCTATGAAACTTATAAGCCCTCTTCTTTTTGAAGACATCCTAAAGGGTATGGTTTTGGATGTTTGAAAGTCTTCAATTCTAGCTTCTGCACCAAAGAATTTGAAAGTAAGTTTTTATGACTTCCAGGGTCAATAACAACATCAACTAGTGATGTTTTGACTTGCATCTTCACTGTGAAGAGTCGCTCTCTTGGATCATCTTTTGAAGGTTTTTATTTTGCCCATGTCATAAGAGAGAGCTTTGAATTGGGTTCCGTTAGTCCGTGGACTTCTTTTGAAGTTTGAGCGAGTAGTGCTGTCTTTTTGGCTTCTTTCCTCTGCAACCCTTTAGGCTTTAGATGAGGGTTATTTACCCAACACTTGTCAATAACGTGACATGTTTTCTTGCAATGTGTGCAAGTCAAACCTTCCATGTCATTAAATTTTCATTCTTCTTTGTTCCTTTTACCTCCTTTCACAGTAGTACCTCCAGATTTCACCTTAGTATTTTCCTTTGAATCAGATTTCTTAAGCATGCCTTCAATGGCATTAACTTTTATACTTAATTTGGAGATAGTATCCACCGAGAACATCTTCAACTCCTTCCGTATATACTCATGGAACCCGAAAATATATTTCATATAGATGATATAATCTCTCAAGTCTAAATCCAAAATCATAGCTTGATTCTGAAATTCCGAAGTATATTCTTGCACGGTTTGGTTGTAAGTCTGCTTCAAGTTGTACCACTTGAACCATCTCTCCTCAAGGTAGACAACCAGATAAAACTGTTTCCTTACAACTTCCTTGAATCTTTTCCACGACAATGCTCCCTTACCTAAGTTTGTCTTTGATAAGCTTTCCACCTGCATGTTAGAGCATGATTTTGTAGCTTCAATACCGCGAAAGCAATCTTTTCCTTTGAACCATATTCAAAGAATGAAAAATACGTTTCTAGACGATCAATCCAATCATCCAATTTTTCTACATCGACACTCCCATCGTAAAGTGGAATATCAACACGAAAATTAATTTTCAGGTTCTTACCTTGAAGTTTAGTTGATGTAGTACTTTTAAGAAACTCGTTTTTCTTCTTTTCTTCATCCCCATCTTCTTCTTCTTCTGAATCGTCTTCTTCTGAATCATCTTTTTCTGAAGCTTCAGGTGAAGGTGCAATCTTTTTCTTCGTCTTCGGCTTGGGTGTATGATAATGGATACATTAAGTCAATTCTTCGAGGTGATTTGAATCGACTTAATGTTTGTTTGTAGCGTAGCCACATTTTCTTTCGTAGTTTATGGTTTGCTTTGCTAAAGTTCACCATATGACTTCGTCATCCTTGAATACCTTGTTTACTTAACGTCTTCTAGCTTCTCGAGTACCTCACCAAGCTTTATGTAGAGAGATCTAGTGAAAACCATAAACCACAGGGATTTACTCTAGAAACTAACCTTGCTCGTGATGCCAACTTGATACGTATTGATCCCTATACCTTGGTAGCTACTATTATAGAGGCGGAATTCAGAATATAATAGACGAGAAACTTAGAAAACGGAACACAAGTAGTAATTCGAAGAAAATATCTTCTCTAGATTATGAACAAGAAAACGATTACAATTTTCTCTTTGTTACGTACGCTCACAATCTTCTCTAAATAGTGGATTAACCTTAAACTGTTTGCTAAGCTTGCACAAGTATTGTTCCAAGATTTCTCTAGGTTTTCTGTGTCTAGTATATCCTTAGCTATTAGCCAAAACCATTTATTTATATCCTTCATCGTACTCGGACGACTAAGGACTTCTATTAGGAATCTATTTCCTAAACTAAGAGTATTGCCTAAAACAAAACTATTCCCTAACTAGGAATTCTGCCTAAACAAGGATTCCTGCCTAGAATAGGATTCTTCCCTCAACTTAGCTTGAGGTTAACTAAGTTGCCTAAAGGAGTACGGATACACATGTATCAACCAAGGTCAGAGGAAACCATTTTCAACTCTCAACATGTCTTGACCTTTCAAGGCTTTAACAAGTTGAATCTTTGCCTCCTTAAATTGTTTAAGAAAATCGTAAACAACATTAGCAGATATCATTTCCTCTTGTTATACATCTTGATGATCATAGGAAAAGCGTAGCAACTCACATTAGGATGATCCTTAGCAAGGTTGTGAAATCATGAATCGCGAAGCGAATTATTTTTCAATTTTGAGAAGCGAATCGTATGTTAAATCGTTAATCGATTGTTGAATCGCTATATTATGTTACAAATTTCACTGAACAAAATGAAATAATCTTATAAGTCTTGATCTTTGATGTATAAGTTGTCTATATATATAAAATACGTTGAATAATAATAGCAACAACAAGTTGGTACAATGGTAAAGGGTGCACTACCATGAACTCGATTGCTCAAGTTCGAATCTCTACAACACCAATACTTAAACTTTTTTCCATATCATTAAATCATATTTTTTTTGTAGGAATTTCAATCTGATTGGGTCAAAATCATAAGTCAAAATTGGTCAAAGTACAATTCATGAAATAAATGATTCAAGGCAACGATCTGAATCGATTTGGGAAAATTTGAGTGGAATAGGAATCGTACGATTTTCACAATAATGATCCTTAGTAATATCTTCCACTTCATCTTCTACAGAGTTCTTTTCTTCTTCCCTTTCGACCAAATACCACTGCAATTCTTACCATGAGCTTCTTCCATGTTTTCGTAAGACAGGGTATGAGACATGGAAGAATGGTTAATTGTAAGAGCGACTTGAATTAAAAAAACTAAAATTCAAGTGTATGGTAGACATATATGGTGAATTCAAGAGGTATTTCCAAAGATAGGGTCGGTTCTGTGACCACCTTTTAGGAAATTGGGTCAAAGAAGGAAATAGTAGAGTTTCTTTTTGATTAAAAATAGTCCGTGAATCGTTTTCCTTACCAAGAGACTCTGATCAAGACATAAACGTCTTTTAAAAAACTCACAACATGTTCCTAAACCCGAAGAGTATTATTGCAAAAATCCCAATATGAAGTACTTTTCTATAGTCACATATTAAATCCATCAAAATTGCTTAAGTTTTAAATTTCAACTTAGACGATTGAAAAAATCTAAGAGCCTAAATTTTATCTTAGCTTGTTATGTAGAAATCCCCATGGATCATGCTCTCATCTTTTGCATTTGAGTCAGATAGGAAGGGAGAATAATATAAAGAGCATAAGATTTGTTGAACCCACATGAAGTTTTTACATTTTGGACTAAGATGTGGTTGCACCAAATTAGTGACTTATGGTGATGGTACAAAGAGGCAATCGTGATACATAATGTATAATCATTAAACCATTTTACTATAATTGTCACATAACAGTTTGAGGATTAATACAATTCTTGGAGCAGAGGCTCAACACAGAGAGGTGTTTAAATATTTTGTATTTCGTTTAAGATGATGGAAAATAAATGGACATAGTAATGAGCAATAAACCATTCAGGGAAGAAGTGTAAAGAGTCACATAGCAAAACTACTTGAATCAAATAAAACACGTATTATTTGGTAAACCCTCGTCTCACAAGATTTTTTAAAGATGAGGATCTAAGTCACGGGTGCTTACAAAGCACAGGGGTGAGTATTTTCAAGCACACCATGAGAGACATGCCAACCTTCATATTTGGGTATGACTATTCCTTTTGAGTTACTACCTTTTGGACTAGAGACGTTATTATAGAAATTTGTCATCACGGAAGGAGGTGAAGTCTGGAACTTGAGTTTGTCTGCTTTTCCTTGAGGGTGTATGATAACTTATCTACGAGATCCTTATAACATGCAATCATCATGTTCATGTTAGGAAGTTAAACAGTTTTTATAGTTGGTATCTCGTTAGATTCCTTAGTAGTACTATGAATACTTTTAGGAACCCATATTTACGAAGGTTTGTTTGAGTTCTTACTAGAGTGTTTTGACCCACTACTCTTGTATACTAACCGATTATTAGTGGAGTAAGCGGGACTAACATTGTTGGAGTATGATATTTTAGAACCAATACCATAGTTTTCGAACCAAGTGGTTTTGAATTTTGAATGTCAATTACACCTTTTAAGATGAGATTCAAGGTGTTTTGGAGAGACTCAAATCGATTGTTCTCCAATCTAAGCATATACTTCCTTCGAACATGTCTTTCTGTATTACAGAAGTAATAGAGATTCTGAGTTCTAATGGGATCAGAAGGAGTATACTTGACACAAGAACTATCATAAGTACTTTTGATTCTTGGGGTAATTTTTTTTCTTGGTCAGATGATTTTGATAGTATATCCCCTTTCAAGGTATTAACACCTTGAGTATGGCCTTCTAAGTAAGATTATGTTAGGACATTATGAGTACCATCGGAAATCACCTTTTCTAACTCCTTAATTTTCTCAAAGGACAAGGAAAACGTTATTTTTTCAAATTCACAAACACTACAAGGAGTAGGAGGAGTATCCTATATTCGTTTAAGTTCCAAGGCATTTTTCTCAAGTTGTATATCCACTTAAGCCTTTTCTTCGAGAAGAATCCTTACTCGCGAATCATTTTCATTAACCTTACAAGTGAGAGTATTGAATATGTTTTTTAGCATGTTGACTTCAGAAGCCTGAACTCTAAGATGTTTAAGAACCTCAAAGCAATTTCTTTGGATGCTTCCCTTTCCACTTCCGAGTCAGACTCATCAGTAAGGTAGCAGGGATAATAATTTCCAATACCCGATTATTTTATAGGAACAAAATGTCCATCAATTTTCGAGAGAGAAGAAGATCCAATATCATTAGTATAATCCATAAAGACAACACTCAATAACTGGTGATACGTTATCAGAGATTGAACTCTTCTCCATAGATTCAGATCACCACGAACATAGTTTTCTTAGGTCTAAAAGTGTTTGCATGTTCTGATACCAATTGAAAAGGATAGGGTACCAAGTACACCACCAACTTTTTTGTTCGACAACCTGTATGGACAAGACCTAATACAATTATAAGTAGACCAATTTAATGATCCTTGAACAATCTGCATATAGAGTTTATATCTCCACCTCTTTACAATCAGAAAGTCAAGACAACAAAGTCGGTGAATGTTGTTACATGAAAATAACCAATCCTAAAATAGATGGCCCCTTAACCTATCAAGGGTCCCTTTTAGGATAAAGAGATTTAAGAACTAGGCCTAACCCATTAAGATGGGGGAGTCCTAGTTCATCCAAGAGCATATTAGGACAGTTGGGCTTTGGCCTAAGAGGAAAGCCCTTTGGAGTTTGGTATTAACTTAAGGAAAGGTAAATGGTAGTTTAGTAATATGTTAATCTTATGGGCATTTATCCATAAGAGGGTCATTATAAAATGGAAAGAGGACACACTTCTTGAGGGCATCATTAATTCTCTATTTACTTCCCATAAACCCCTCTTCTCCTTGGGAGTACTTTCTGTGATTAAGGCTAGTTCCTCCTTCCCACGTTTTACCCATCAACATTGCGACCACAGTGGAGGTTCTTAGCCTCTTTGACAGCATGATACTCCCAGGTGCGAGCCAGGAGGTACCAGTGGGCGCAATACTTCCTAACACGGACCATGTTTCTCTGGAAGACGTGTAAGGAGAAAGTGATGAGGAGATACGTTTCCGAGCGGTAGTCACTACGCCTATTATACAAGGTGCAGGAGCGTCTCAAAAGAAAGAAGAAATGCTTAAAGGAAAAGTTGCGGTCGAGACAAGCGATCAGGAGATATCTGAAATACAAGAGGACCTAGACGCATCCATTAATAAGCAGCAGGAGCTACACAGACGTCTTAAGCGAGCGAGAAAACAGAACGCGACAATCACTAAAGCAGTCAACATGAGAGGTATCATTCCGGGTATGACGGAAGACACGATTGCGAAATATTTGGAAGCTAACTACCGAGTGACAAAGCACGATGCTTATGACTCGCTGGAAACCCCATATTCAGTAGAAATTATCGATTACCTATACCCTGGGGATTACACATCACTAAAGTTTAAAACATATGGAGGAAAAGGAAATGCGCGAGAGCATGCTAGTCGCTTCATATCAGCAATGAATGCATATGCTCAGAATGAAAGCCTTTGTATGAGAGAATTCCCAAAATCACTCACGGATAACGCTTTTACCTGGTACGATAACTTGAAACCTGGTACTATTAGTTCATGGTCCGCTATGGTGCAACTCTTTTTGAAGAAGTTCTATTCCATGCAAAGAAGGGTCACAACAATAGATTTGGGAAGATGTACCCAACGGGTAGGAAAAGAGATCGAAAAGTATATCATTCCCTTCCGAGATTTCACGCTAGAATGTCATGAAGACATCCCAGAAGAGCGATTAGTGGAAATCTGCATCCGAGGAATGGATATCATTTTTCGGTTAAACTTAACGAACTTAAAATTCCAAACCTTTATAGAGGTCGAGGAGGCTATAACCCGGATTTCAGACTGTGCAGACGTTATGAACTCTGGGGCCGGCGGACATACTTGGAAATTGCACTCTATTAATACCGCATCCGCACCAGCTTTTAACGATCAAGGAAGCGATAGAGGGAAATGAGGGGCTACTTTTGGCTCTTACCGCGGAGGATAGTCTGGGAGAAGAGGATGAAGAACGGACGGAGGAAAATCCAATCTGCCACCACCGCTACCATGCAAAAGAGAATAGATAATAGAGCTTCTGGAGCAATGGGTGGCAAATAAAGAGGAAACTCTACCTCATGTATCCACAGAGCCTACCACGCAGATAAGATGCATGAGCGATATTGCTATTATCACAGGAGAGTTCATCATCCGACTGTGTGTTTCTCCTTAAGTTACATTATGCAAAGGAAACGAGCTAGAAGCGAGTTGGAGATAGGAGATCAAAGCATCAAGAGCGATCCGCTTCCTCAGCATCAAGTTATGATGATTTCACATGAGCCTACGGAGGGAGAAGCCTGGAGACCTTGGGAGGACGTGGAAGAAGAAGAAGCATGCGAATCTTCTGAGACGGCCATCTTTCCAGATACTAATGGAATTGCTAGCAAATTCGCTCAAACTGTTTTAGCTCAGCAGTTCTTTGATTCCCTTGGTTTCAGTGAGAACCAGATCCGCGAAGCATCCAAGGCTATCACGGTAATTGCATCTGGAAAAGTGTATAACCCAATACCTAGAGAAGCTATCACCTTTACAGATGAAGATATATGCTATCCGGAAGAACACCTTCGTCCTCTATATCTAACAGATTTTATTAACAAACAACCTCTTAAACGAGCTTTCATAGATGACGACGCGTCCCTCAATTTAATTTCACTGCACACACTGGAGTCCTTAGGAGTGTCAAAGACAGCAATTAAGATGCGCGCGACGACTGTAAGAGGATTCGGAGGACAGACTCAGACGACGATTGGGATAGTGCATTTGATGATGAAAATTGGTCCCAGTAGAGCACTCACTCCCTTCTATGTACTTGAGGACGACACTACTTTCCATGTCCAACTAGGGCGAGGATGGATCTTAAATCACAAGGTAGTAGCGTCGACGTATCACCAATGTGTCAAAACCAATATCAGAAGAAAGCAATTCCGGATCCTAGCCACAAGAAACCCATTCGGACCGGAGGAAGCTTACATAGAGGATGCGGTCTTCTATACACAACCACTGGCGGATCAGGAAGAACATCCGGAGCATCTAACACCCCTCCCAAAATGGGAAGAATTCCAACATGAAGAGCAAACAAAAAGGAAAGATATAGCCGAGACGAAAAATATTCAGTTCAAGCGTTTCTCGCGGCCAGAGGGCGGACATGTCTATCGCTTATAACAATTAGCCTGGGAAGCCTCCAATTATCAACATGACTACGCTATGTCATCGGCGGATGAAGAGATGATGTAGGCGACCTCAGTGATTGAGGATTCACAGGAAGAGGTAGAACCTATTATCTCGGAAGAATAAATAATAGAAAACTTGCCTGAAGAAAAGGAGAAAATCGATCCGACCCTCGACGGGTTAGAAGAAGTGAACCTTGGCTTGGAGGGCGAATCCCGTTGTGTACGCATCAGTAAACATTTGGAATGGGAAGAGAAGTCGTGGATGATCAAGCTACTTCGTGAATACCGGGATGTGTTTTCATTTACGTATGATGAAATGACGTGTCTCGATAGCAGTTTGATCGTGCACAACCTCAACGTCTCACCCGAGTACAAGCCAGTCAAGCAGCGAAGTCGTAATTTTTCGAAGAAAATAGAATTGGCAATCAAGGAAGAGGTGGAGAAGTTGTTTGAAAGCCAAATTCATTAAACTGATCCAACACCCCGTGTGGCTGGCTAATATCGTACCAGTAGCAAAGAAGAACGGAAAGGTCCGATGTTGTGTCGACTATCGATATCTGAACCGAGCATGCCCTAAAGACGACTTCCCAGTGCCAAACATAGACATAATGGTGAATAACACGTGCGAATATGGTATGTTTTCTTTCATGGATGGGTTTAGCGGATACAACCAAGTCAAGATGTCTGCAGAAGATGCGCATAAGACAACCTTCCAAACCCCGTATGGTAATTTCTATTATGTTGTGATGCCGTTTGGGTTAAAGAATGCGGGCGCAACCTACCAACGGGCAATGGTGGCTATCTTCCACGACATGATGCATCAAATTATGGAAGTTTACATAGATGACATGGTGGTAAAATCCCGAGCATGAGAAGACCATCTCGACCACTTAAGGCGTGTTTTCAACAGATGTTGAAAGTATCACTTAAAGATGAATCCTCTAAAATGTGCCTTTGGAGTCACTTATGGAAAATTCTTAGGGTTCGTTGTTACGGACAAGGGGATACAGATTGATCCGGATAAGGTTTAAGCGATAACCACTATGAGGTCACCCGCAAATGTAAAAGAGTTACAAACTTTTATAGGCAGAATGTCTTACGTCCGGAGATTTATCCCTGGGATGACACAACTACTGTCTGCATTCACATCGCCATTGAAGAAAAACAGGCAATTTGAATGGGGAGATGATCAAGAGCGAGCCTTTCAGAAGCTCAAAGAATGTCTAATCAGCACGCGGGTCCTACGACCCCCTGTCAAAGGCGAACCCCTCTACCTATACACAACATTCACCAACGTGGCGATTGGAGCACTGTTGGATCAAGACCTCGGCAATGATCAACTATGCCCGATTCATTATATCGCAGAGGGTTTAGAGACGCGGAGTTCAGATATTCGAAAGAAGAGCAAGCGTGCTTAGCGCTCATATAAAAATTACTATCTTATCTGCTCGCACATGAAACCATAGTAGTAGCAACTGGTAATCTGATCGCTTATCTGGCAACAAAACAAGTGTTATCCGGCAGGACAGCCCGCTGGCTACTACAACTATCTAAATTTGAGCTAAAGTATCATCGGTTTAAAGGAGTACGCGGGCAAGCATTTGCAGATTTATTGGCCGCATTCCCAGGTATGGATATGACGGAAATAAGTGATGAAATACCAGGAAAAATTGCAGAAGTCGATGAAGAAGAACGTTGGACCATGTTTTTTGATAGTTCATCATATGGCTCTTACGGAGGAGCGGGGATAGTATTTGAGACACCCAATAAATAATTATTATCATTCGCTTTCAAGCTAGACTTTGAATTTAGCAATAATGTGACAGAGTATGATGCATTGATTCTCGAATTACGAATGGATGAAGAGCTCACTTTAGGGGCAATCGACATCAAGGGAGACTCGAAGCTAGTCACAAACCAAGTATCGGGTGACTTCCAAGTAAAAGAGGCACACTTGGCCCCATACCGAGCGGAAGCCCAAGAACTGATAGCGAGGAGAGGAAGCACCGTTATTGAGCATACTGACAGATCCACTAACAAACACGCTGACGCGTTAGCTACATTAGCAGCAAAGCTACAATTGAATAAAGCCGACGAAGGAACCGTAGTGGTGAAAAAAGGGCATTACCCAGCACGTAGAAAGAGGACACAACGTTCGAATTGAAGAATGATTGGAGAACAACATATATCAAAGATTTAACTAGAGAAGCGGATGATCAGTTATTGCCCATTAAAGTGCTAAAACAATTTGTTGTAGTCCGAGGAGCGCTATACTTTCGAACATCCGGAGGTGCTTTATCACGGTGTGTAGGAAAGGTAGAAGCGCAAGAGATACTGAATCGCGTTCATGAAGAGTCATGCGAACAGACAGGAGGAATCCCATTATACCGCCGATTGCAGAGGATGGGCGTATACTGGCCAAACATGGCAGTCCAAGCGGCAGTAGTCCAGGACAAATGTGAAGATTTTCAGGCGCCCCCACAATAAACAGAGGTATGTAGTGTGGAAGTAGAGGAATGGAGGCAACCTTACATAGATTTCCTCTAGCATGAACGCTTGTCGTTGAACAGACAAGATGCGTTAAAAATTCAAAGGAAATCCGGGCGATTCTTTTTGAGTGAAGGCATCCTCTATAGAAAGAGTTTTGGGGACAAGATATTGCATTGTTTATCACAAGAAGAAGCGAAGATAGTTATGGCTACGACTCACGATGCTGAACACCAAGGTATGAGAAAGCTTTTCCTTCAGTTGTATGAAGGGGGGGTTTACTGGCCTACGATGAAATTTGATATAGCCGAACATGTAAAGAAGTGCCAGCAATGTTAAAGCCACGGGTCAGTAATCTGCGCCCTACATACCCTCCTGCATAGTGTCGTCACCCCTTGGCCTTTCCATAGCTGGGGGCTTGATATTATTGGGCAAATAAGCCATACTTCATCCGGACGACATAAGTATATCATCACTGCGACTGAATATTCTTCCAAATGGGTTGAAGCCATTCCACTCCGGGATTATTCAGGTGCCACGATCGCTGCATTCATCAAAGAACATATCATATGTCGATTCGGTGCACCTATGATTATCCGCTCGGATAATGGTACCTCTTTCGTTAATCAAACGCTCGAAGAATTGTTGGATCAATATGGAATCAAATTCCATACTTCGACTGTCTACTACCCTCAGGGAAATGGACAGGCAGAAGCGACTAATAAAACATTACTAAGGATATTAAGCCACACAGTACATGATCACCATATAAGTTGGCATGAACAACTACCCCTCGCACTTTAGGCATACCGCATTTCCAAGAGAAGTTCAACTGGCGCCTCTCCTTATTCCTTGGTGTATAGAGAAGACGCAATATTGCCAGCAGATATTGCAATTCCTTCCGCATGAGTAGCCATGTCCAGTCTCATTACCCGGACGAGGTCGGTCGATTTTCTCACCTTGATACCCTAGAAGAACGACGAGCCAAAGCTGAACGTTTCGCGGACAAGTATAGGCAAAGGACGACAAGATATTATAACCAGAAAGTAAAGGAACGAACTTTCAGTATAAATGATGTAGTTATGAATATCTCACCACATGTACAGCGCAATGAAATGACAGGAAAATTTACTTCAAATTGGCAAGGCCCCTACATGATTAGCAAAGCTGCAGAAAGCGGATATTATTATCTCAAGCGAATGAATGGCTCATGTATCAACACTCCTATCAATGGTAAATGGCTTAAAACTTATTATGCCTAAGTAACTAAATGTACGTCGGATGGCTGAGAAATAATAAAACAACTATCTTTATGTTATACTTTGAGTCGCTTTAATCTCCTGAAAAATAGCTAAAGTCTCGCGTACGACCCAATGAAGTGCGCCAATAGTCCCAAAAAGGACTAGGCTCCGTGCATGAATTAATGAAGTGCACCAATAGTCCTAAAAGGGACTAGGTTCTGTGCATGGCTTAATGAAGTGCACCAATAGTCCCAGAAAGGACTAAGACCTGTGTACGACTCAATGAAGTACACCAATAGTCCCAGAAAGGACTAGGTTCCGTGCACGGCTTAATAAAGTGCACCAATAGTCCCGGAAAGGACTAAGTATTGCGTACGACCCAATGAAGTATGCCAATAGTCCCAGAAAGGACTAGGTTCTGTGCATGGCTTAATGAAGTGCACCAATAGTCTCAGAAAGGACTAAGTCTCGTGTACGACTCAATGAAGTGCACCAGTAACTCGAAAAGAGCTAGGTTCTGTGCATGATCCAATGAAGTGCACCAATAGCCCCGAGTCTGGATAGGTCCCATACACGACTAATGAAGTGTATCAATAACCCTAGGTATGGCTAGATTTTGTGTATGACCAATGAAGTACACTAAAACTTCAAAGCCAACTAAGTTCTGCGCGTAAAGCTTAATAAGACCGTGAAAGATAATCATAAGCACAATACAAGTGCCGGCTTCAACTAATCCAAGTAATAAATACATTTTATAGAGGGAATACTCCTAAAGGAAGTCATGCGTGTTTACAATACATACAAAGTAACATAAGTAATATATTCATAAACATCCGACATAATACACAAAGCAGATAAAGCAATACATTCTGTGGCAAAATCCATTAAGTCAAAGACTAAAGATAGGACTGAGTTCGCGCGCCTCAATCTGCTATGCGCACAATAGCCAAATCGTTTTCTCTATGCTCTATCCGGACACGAGCATTAGCAAACACTTCAGAAGCTTTATCCGAAGCCACAACATTTTCCATTGAAGGATTGAGCCGAATAGGACTCAATAGATCCATATACAAATCCATTGCATGAAGGTATTGAATTTGGATAACCTCAAATAATTCTTCACATTCACGAGCGAGCCGGGCATGACCAGCAACAGTAGCTTGCAATAGTTCAATTTTTTGATTCTTAAGAGACAAACATACATCAATGACTGATTCTTCCATTATTATTAATCTTTTTTCGTCTGCGAATACCTAGACTATATACCAAAAAAAAAGGGGAGGGGAGAGAAATTTTCAAGATGATTCAGTTACGAGCATGCGACAACGTGCGATTTCGTGTTCTACATCTTGCCTCATTACAAGCACTTCTTCACATTGAATAGTAGCCATAGTTAGAGCAGCCCGCATATCTCCTATCATTTGGTCAACTTCATACAAAATCCTCTCGGACGCATCGTTTTGGCGAGCCATGTTAGAGGTCCCATCTTGTTCCTCGAAAGCTTTGCGTGCATTTTCTCGCACAGTCAGCCTAAGAGTCCGTAAAGCTTTCACTTCACTCCTCAGGATCAACAACCGTGCCAATTCCACCTATCTATCAGAAGGATGCACCAGAGAGAGTATCATGCACAAAGACAATGTGTAACCATGCATGCGACGGCTTGGCGGACGAGAAGCGGATACATAACAATCCGCGATAACCTGATCAATATCCACCATCATAAGATTTACTTCTTGAAACAGCCGATCAACCTCATGACGAGCGGAGACAACATCGTCTAGCGCATACTGAATCCTGAAAGAGAATGTACCGGATACTTGAGTTTTCTGAGCTATTAAAAACACTTTGTACTGCTTGTCAAATTACGCGCGCGCCTTAGTACGACTCGCCAGTCTTATCTCCTTAAGCAATTCTATTTCAGCCTTCACGAGTCGTAAGCGGTCTAACTTAGATCCTCTCCTATACGGAGATACTAACGTTGGCACAGAGGCCATAGATAATACATAGTCGTGTAAACGATCAACCATATATAGAATTCTAGTATAAACAATGAACAAAGTAAAGAAATGAAGACATCACACCGTAAATATAGTCTATTTATAGGAAATACATACATCAAAGAATTTATTACTCCATAACTATTACCACTACTCCTACTTACCAAAAATAATAATAATAATTATGGTAACATCCTAAGTGCCATATGAACCTCAGCAAGAGCCATCTCAATGGACCTAATACTGTGGTCCGCCTCAACACATCGAAAATGGGTAGTCGACAATAAAAAGGTGTATAAATATGCACTATTTTACTCTCTAAGGACGCTCAACTATAAGCGAGCGGCGATAGGAAATGTCTTCATCTAAGTCTTGCATTATCAATTGTGCCTCACCATACTGAGTGGTGAAATCGGTGTAAGCACGCACCTCCTTTAATACTTGATGCAGTCTTGCATTACTGCTCACGGCAATAACCATGATATTCTAAAAGGGTTATGCTAGGAAGCTCGCCCTCACTTTGAATCTTCCTCACTAGATGATTCGCAGCGGATAGTTTTTCATGCCAACATGATCATGATTAGCCATAAAACCAAAAAGAAAAGAGAAGAAGAAGACTCAAGGAGTATTTACTGTGATTAACCAAAACAACTCTCATATATATAATTAAAATAACACAATACCGAAGACAACAATTATTTTACGAATCCCTAAAAAAGAAGAAGATGGTAGTGAACTCTCTAAGGACGCTCAACTATAAGCGAGCGGCAGTAGGAAATGTCTTCATCTAAGTCTTGCATTATCAATTGTGCCTCACCATACTGAGTGGTGAAATCGGTGTAAGCACTACGCACCTCCTTTAATACTTGATGAATCTTATGCATAACCTCACTAGAAGCACAGGCCTTTTGAGCCATATCTAATGTCTCCTTATGCCCTTCATAGGCTTCGCAGGCCTTATCTAGAGCAATCAATCGATGAGTCTGTAGCATCCCGACTTCATCCTTCAATATTAATAAACGAGCTAGCTCTGCTTTCATATCGGCAGGATGAATAAGAGCAGATACTGTGACGCCCCAAGTACTAAACCTGCTTAGCTAATGGGATTACAACCTAATTGAAGAATCAATTCCAGATTGATGATTTTAAGAATCAAAATTTCATAATATGAAATAAAGCCAACTTGAGCCCAACACTCTGATATTTATAAGTGAATAACTCTCAAATGATATTAATAAATTAGTATTTTGTTTACAATAAATAAAGAATACACATACAAAAGACACATAAATATAACACAGTTCGGTAATGCTTTAAACTACGAAATCAAATATCTTCACGTGCACCATTTCTTCTGGTAACTGAAACTGAAGTAGGAACGAGTGAGCACATCATCCCAAAATGGGGGCTCAATGATAAAGTATAACTCTCAAGTAATCACTAATATGCTTCACAGTTCTAAAGAAATAGTAATTTAAATATGTCATCGTGCATAATATGCATAAGAATGATTTCCCCAAATACCTCGATATAATATTTCCTCATCTGGGTCTTAGCGACATAAATTAGGTTATAAAACAAAAAGTAATATTATTTCGCTTTACGTGCTAGATAGCTATTATATGCACTTCCCATGCTATGTACTGCCTCATCTGGGCTAGAAGACTTAGCAAGGAGCTGTGGGGATATCACGGTCACTCCTCGCGGGGATTTCACTCAAACACACATCAAATTATTCACTCAGCAATCAGCAAGCATCGTAATATATCATTCATGAAAGAATGTTATTCTAATTCCACTTCCTCAGGTATTGCGTACAGTAATAACAATATCTGTGAATGACCACCACCGGATGAATCTACAAAAGTGAAACTAGAACAACTAAAATATGTCATTCAGACCTCGCCAAACTCATTGGAGAAAGCGAAAGCAGAATAACTCCAGACTCTAATGATAGCGCAATCCACACAGAGTGCCCATACAAACCATGATTCAAGAACTACCATCATAAGTCCCAAAGGTTTTACAATCAAGCACAATATGCAAACGATTGGATTCTCACAAGAAATTGTAAAAGGTAATCTTCCCCTATATAACGATATTGCCTCATCTGGGCTATAATAAGCATAAACATATATATATAACATTTGGAGAATCCACACAAAGCATATTACACAACATACCCAATCATTTACATACAAATATGCTCATAAGAAGTAATGACTCATCAGAAGGTTAATGATTACCATAAGGTTACAGAGTTCCCACCTGATTTGATGTCAGGCCATGCCTACCTTGTGATCCACAATCCACTGGTTCATCCTTGGAATTGTTCGTTGTTAATATAGACTAACTGTTAATCACACAAGTACTCTAATAATTAGTCAAAAGTCTCATAACATAATCTCATACGATTCTCTAATTATAGGCTAAGTGAGCTATCTAATGGTTCTAGGCCCATTTATGTTTCTATGTCCTATTATTCGATATCTTTAGTTTATCTGAGAGTTTACTAATCCAATTAGATTGGTTCTATAGTCCATTAGATATGTCTTATGAGTATCTACAACTTTGTAGAAGGAACCAAAAGATAATGCGGACCACAAGTGGTCCAAGTCACCAAAGAAGGAAAACTATACCTAAGTTCAAGTCCACTAAACATGCCCATTAACCAAAGGCCTGGTCCAACAGATCAACTGACGGTCTCTAACAGTCAAAGAGTTTAACTAGCGGTCAATGTCAAGTCAAAGGTCAATTTCAAAGTCCACTGGTCAAGGTCAATTCTGGTCAAAGTATTAACTCAGTCAAGGTCAGGTCTGGTCTTGATTTACTGAGTCAAACTGATTCAACACAGTCAGCCTATTGACTAGGATGACTAACATGCTATAATTCAAAATACAGAAATTCATGCAACTCAAACATCTCTTCCTTAATTTAACAAACACTAAATTCACCATTTCTAATTCTAATTCCAATACATAATCTTGTATTTCACAAACCATTACAATCATGTAGTTTCAGTTCAACTAACTATTTTATCATCATCTCGACAACCTTGTACTCGCAACCTAATCTCCACCAGTTCAACCAAATACCATTGTAGCTCAACTCTGATCCTCCATTGAGCCATAAACTTCATACTAAATCCTGAAATTTCTATCTCCAACACTATCCCCAGTTTGTAACTACACTATGATCACCTGCAACTCATTTCACCTTCTACTTGAAATTTACCAACACCTGTAATACATCACCAGCTTTTGAGTTCAACTCTAGTTTCAGTATAAGTACACAACACTCCACCTTTGCTTCCATTTCATTTCATCTTAGACATGTATTGCAACAAGACTTACAATCTATATTCATCTCAAATCTCAATTTCATTCTTCTATCCCCTGAAATTCAACTTCTTTAAATCACTAACCTTGTAACTCTGCCATCTCAACATCTCCACCACCATTCTCAATACTCATCCATCTTCCATCATTTGCACCTGTAATTACTCTTCATCTCATTTCTTATACACTAGCTCATCCCAATCAACTATTCTACCCTGTCCTGCACCAGCAATCAATCAAGTATCAACATCATCTCCAAAATTCATGTGCTTTACCAAGCCACCACCACCACCAACAATTCCAACATCACTAGTATAATCTCCCAGACCACCACCAATCATACCATGACCCCCGTAATTCCATATTACTCTAACCTACAACCACAGTCATATCTCTTTTCCTTAGAACACCATCTTCATCCTCATCAGATTCGATCAAAATCAACTTATGTACACAAAACTAATAACCAGTACTTCAATCCCTTCACCTGTTTCCAATTCTTCCATCACTAACCCAAAATTACAGTAAACAACCCTAACCTGATAAGAACCCTAATTCTTAATTCCTAAAGAAACTCAAATTAAACTCAAAACATCTAACTATTCTTCAATCGAGCACAAACCCGAAACCAATTACTCAGCTATCAATCAAAACACACAAGAATTAAACATTAAACAGAAACCCTAAATTCACTTATCCTTTTTCCTGGGTTCTAAATCGATATTCGAAGCAACCCCACCTTCATCAATAATCACCATGGTTCTTAACTGATTCATCAATCTTCTTGAATTCTTCATCTCAGACTCAAAAACCCTAACTTCAACTCATAACCTCCTCTTTTGCGATTCACAACATCATCTTCTGATCCCTCAGAACTAAATCAATATCAGCACCACGAACAACAATTACTACTCAATCAAACCTTACCTCTCTCGATCTCAATATCTCTCTGTTTCAATTACTCAATTCACCTATAGATGGAGAACGGAGGGGAAGAAGAGAAAAGAAGAAAGAAGAAAAAAGAGAAAGAAAAGCAGAGGAATGAATTTCTCCGACACATGTAAGAGATAAGGCAAAATAAAATTATCAAGGCGCCCATAAAATGGATAAGGGAAACCAAGGCGGTTTGACCGCAAAATGCCTATTTTTCCCTTCGACAATTCTGATGAAAACTTATTCGTCTGGTATCCGAATGACACTTCCGAGTAGTCCATTTCGCATAACTTTTTGAGACCTATTCAATGATACTAGTTTCGTATCTAAATCGTTTTTAGATTAATTCCTATTAATTAACGCACGTGTCAAACTAATCGAGTCATTATCGACTAACTCGTCTCTTGATCATTGCTAGACCAGTCAAATAGCGTTGATGAGATTGAGGGTCCTTACAGATACAACACACAAAGTAGAAACACACCCACGGAGATTCGGACCCGCTTGTTGAGTAATAAAGGCATGGCAATCAGCTATCGCTTGTTCAATATCAGTCGTCATAATTAGCAATTCTTGAAACAACCTCTCAGCTTTGTTTCGGGAAGCAATAGTATCATCCAACGCACGTTGTACAGCCAGAGTTAGGCGCCCGGACGTCTATGACCTCTGAGCCATTGAATATGTCTCGTATTGCTCATCAAACCGCGCGCGCGTAGCCACTCTATTCGTCATTCTAACCTCTATAAGCATCTTCACTTTCGCTTTTACCAACAACAAGCGAGTTAGCTCAAGATCCTTCTCATAAGGGACAACCAGTATTGGCACAGGGGCCAAAGCCAAAGTATAACCATGAAGACGATGAGCCATCCGCTGCAAAATATAGCTAACAACTAGAAGGAAGATGAAATACTGAAAGAAGCTTGAAAGATACTAAAGCAATTCCACTTACCCCTACTTATAGAAACACATAGTAATACCATATTAATTACCATCCAACCATAATAATAAATGCAAGTAACCCAAATAGTGAGTATGTCTTGCGAAAGAAAGGCAAACCATAAAACCCTTAGTTCAACCAAAACAAAAAATAAATAAATTATTTTTCAAAAATCATCATCAGAAATATCCAAAGCAACCAGCTCGGCCCTCTTCCTAGTTAGACGTCGTTGACCTCCTCAGCAGCATCCCATGCGATCTTCAAATCCTTGGTAGCTCGACCTACGTCCGCCATCAGTTGATCATACGTTTCCTTCCTAGCATTGACGACATGGTAGGCCTGAGAAGATGTATATTTTATGGCCTACGGGTTATACCGCAAGTGCACGGCGTCTATCGGAGACGCGGCAAGTACGGGTCGATCCCACAAGGACTTGTGGTGCTCTGAAATGATCTAAGGCTTGCCTAAACTGAGTTTCAAGTGACAATGTGACAAGTGATAACAGATGGTTTTGCCGATACGGCTGAAGTAGTGAAATGTAATCCTAAACTAAGGTAAACAGTGAGAAAGGGGTTGCTAAGGTTATCAATTCCACCTCTAACTCCTCTAATGTGTGCTCAACTAGTTTGAGTTCTTGTTCTTATACCTGAGACAAGTGAAGCTTGTCACCGGCTACCACTTATCTAAGAGTTTCACCTTGTAAACCTTCAATAATCATTTGAATAACTAACCTAGAGTACTTGGTTGTCTAATGAAGAACAACCAGTCAAGAGAATCGTGTTAAACATAGAAACAAGAGCTGAAACACACTCAACTCAGTATTAGCCTAACTACAGTGCATCCATGGCGTTGGCATGCACTGTGAGAGAAATGGGTTGAGGTGTTAAAATTGAAGCTATTTAAAGCATTGAGTCCTCAAGAACATTCCACAAAGTTTAATACACAGTCATGGAATTAGGGTTTCATCTCAAACCCTAGCAATTTAAATTAAAGCATCAAGAAAAATAAACAAACTACAAATTAATTCTACAGTGAAGCACTGGCTAGCCCAGGCGTGCTCTCTATCAACACCCATCACTCATATTTATACATGCCAGAACTGAAAAACACCCAAACCCTAAATTAATTTCAAAACATAAATTAAAGATAAAACAAATTAAAAACCGTGTACCCATACTCGAAACGCTGCTCTCCCCGTCAATTCGGCTTCAACAACTCCCTTGCTTCGACTGTGGTGAAACCCTAGTTCTAGTTATCTCAAACCTAGCTTTTAGGGTTTTGAGAGAAGCTATGATTGAGATGACTAGACCTAGAGAACTGGTGCGGTACTACTGATGGGGTTGTTGGTGATGGAAGAAGGTGATGATGGGTCTGTGAACGGTATGGGTGAAGGTGGTGAAGGGAAGAGCAGAGCTCTGTGTCGGGTGAGAGGGAGAGGTGAAGAAAGAGAAGGAGAAGAGAGGAACTGAGTTCTCTCGATAGGGTATAGGGTTAGGTATTTTGTTGTGAAGCGGAGACATCGAATGCTGATGAGACGGGCCGAGCGAGCGTCGGATTTAGGGAGTGGAGGATCTGAACGGCTCAGGGTGTAGGTGGTTCTGGTGTGAAACGGGAGCATCGGCTGATGATGGGAAGGACAGAACGAGCGTTGGATGTGGTGATAGCAATCTCAACGGCTGAGGAAGATACGGGCTTGGATCCGGGTCATGGGTAGCTCTAGCCCATGTCTTCCTTGTTGGGTTGCAACCGACAAGGCGCGAGCTTTGGCTTTCTCGCTCCTTGGGCACTTGACTCCAATTCTTCGCTCTTTTGGCTCCTCGATTCTCCGAGCTTTATTTATTGCCTAAAAACACAAAATTAATTAATACAAATATTTATTCTTGAAAACAAAGAAAACACGAGAACGGGATAATATCTCGATTTCTAAGCGCAAAAGATGAGTAAAATGCCAATAAAAAGGTGTATAAATATGCACTATTTGGCACTCATCAAATACCCCCAAACCTGAATTTTACTTGTCCTCAAGTGAAACGAAATGAAGAAATCCTAACTATACCCCCGTCGCAGTCTCTCGAATGCATTTAGCGTATGCACTAAGCCTTTAAACCCCTAGGTGTCCCTAGTGGACGAGTTGTAGTCTCGTGAGGGTTTACCAGAGGTGTACCCACAAAACCTTCTCCAACTTCGAGAATGTAAAAGAGTCTCAAGCCTCCAAGAAGCTATGAGGACATAGAGTTTTCGCATGCTAGTAACGGGAAGTTAGAACTACCAAAGAACGCATTCTCATCCTTAAGTCCGAGCGAGAAGTAACCATACCATATGAAAGAATTCGGATTCGATTGTGATCATAAGTCTCAACTTCTGCCTCACCATTAGGGTTTTATGATATTTGCACTCAAAAAGATCGCTTTTTAGTCTCTCATGTGTGCAGCGGGAGTAAAGAGAGAAATCCCGCACACGTTGTAGGTAAGAAGGATAACCTTCCGAAGTAAAAAACTGGAGACTCCACAAAGGTGTGGACAAAAAGACTCTTTTTCTAATGATCTCTAAGAAAGGAAAATCAACCATTAGTAAGGGGTGGGAGTACTCACTCACTTCTCACCCGATCGGCAATTAATATCACTCTCTCATAAGAAACCATAGAAACGTCTTCAGTCTTCGGTCTTCGGTCTTCAAATGTTGATGACGAACTTCTAAACTTCACAAAACTTGATAATTTTTAACTTTTCTACTCAAATTCCTCGTTGTTTGGATTTTTCTTTTTGAACTCTCTTTACCATGGTGGTAGCAAAAATAAACTAATATACTTTTTTTTTTTTTTTTTTTTTTAAACTACAAAAAGTGAAAATAAAAATACAAATAATGACACAACTAACTCCATGGACAAAGGACTTTATCACTCAATTTTTCCACAACTTGTATTGTCTTGATTTTATAAATTTTATTAATTCTCATCCTATTTTCTTTTCTTTGTTGCACATAAACCTTGGACTATCTCAACTTTTCTTTCAATATTCGATTCTGTCTCGGTTCGACGATGATGTGTTTCTATGGGTCTTGCTGATTGAGAGAGAGAATGATGCTAACTACAAATCGGTATTTAGAAGGAGTTTTCATCTTTAGACGTCACCCTCATGATCGACAAAAACTAGCACTCAAGAGATCAAAAGTAGTCTTGAAAATGGTGCGAAGTTGGGTAGCTCACCATTCCTACCCGGAATTTACGTACGGTGACACACACTCTAACATGACTTTTCTAGAAAGTTGCAAAAATTGAAGGTTGGTGCCTCACTTGATGTAAATTGGGTAGTCTCCACTATGGGTGATCACAATTCTACTACCGAAAATCTAAACAAAGACCTAATTCGCCCTCTCCGGTATGGTTAAATCCAATTTTAACGCTCTAATCAACTAAGAAACCCGATTGTGTTCTCTCGGGTACTTCCAAGTTTGTTATTTGGTCGAATCTCTATTTAAACATAGCTAAAATCATGCTAGTTACTATAAAATCTCTAAAAGTTGGTGGTTTTTACAAAAAAAAAGTTTTTTTTTTTTTTTTTTTTTTTTTTTTTTTTATATAAGTGAAAGGTAAAATAAAAGACTAAAAACTCTAAATGCAAATGCACCCCCAAACCTAAATCACACATTGTCCTCAATGTGTCACAGATAGGAAAAATTTAAACAAATCACGTACCACGAGAACTATGCCGATAAGATAAAAAGGGAAGAGATTACCGGATGTTGGCAAGAGCAAGGTTGAGCTTCATTCGTCAAGGCTAGAATCCAATATTCTCAACGGAGATCATATCGGATTAGCATAATATATGTGCAAGAAGACTCAACCGAATCAAGAAAAGAAAAATTTAACAAGTCCTACTGGATATATACAATGAAAATGCACCATAAACCAACGATCTAAAGAGTTGAGGATCAACCCAATAGACAATATGTACAAACATTAAATGACCTTACACAAATATAATATGAGAGTGCAAGTAAGACTGTAGATGTGAAGGAGTTTCCCCCAAACCTAAACTTGTGAACGGGTGTGTTTGGGAGCACAAAATCTTGCAATTTTAAAGGTACATCATGCAAAAGGTCTAACTCATAATGAGTTTTGCTAAGAACAGGCAGATATACACATTCCAACTGTGGCTCCTTAAGAGTGTTATACTTTGATGCAAAATAGTCCAAGAGGACTTGGGAAGCACAAAGTTCTAGGCCTAAGTTAGGCATTTTTAGAAAAGTTGGTTTTGCAATTTTGTGACAAACTACACCTAGGTTGGGTGAAGGAGTTTCAATTTGTGACTCAGGAGAGAGGTTAGGTACATCTAAGTTATTTTCATGTATAAAATCATTTGCACCATCACACACTTTCCCAAAGTCAGAAGAGGGTAAATCATGTTCACCAGCATAGAACAATTCATCAATCACCAAGTCATAATCATCAGAGCAGGCAACATATTGTGATATGGGCAGGGAATCAGACACAACAATAATATCATGATCCAAAAGAACATTAGTGTCAACAGAAGATTCATCCTGTCCTAAGTCACAAACAAGTTGTGAAGCATGCTCACATTCACCGAAGAATTTCACAAAGCCAAGCTCATAATCCATATCACATATATGAATGTTAGAAGAGGTATCATTCATAGGGTTCACATAAGAGACGCCTAACGTCTCTCGAACCAAAAGATTCCATCATATTTTCCGGATACACATGCTCTTCTAACATATCATATTCATCATCATCATCATCATAACAAAAATGCATTTCCCTATTAGCATTTCTAGTGTACTCATTTTCCTCTAGATTAGGTTCATATTCAGTGTTAGTTGCATGAGTAGGAAGAGAAACACTATTTTCAAGATTTTCTTTATTAGGGACAATAATCATTCCATCATGAACTGCCTTCCATTCTTCTTTTTCTAAATGAATCCGGTTCATCTTTAAGAACATGTGACATTGTTCAATGGAGGGAGAGTCTTCAATAGTGGGTATGCATGTTTCATATGAATAATCATTAAATGGTTGTGCACATGGTTCACTAGAGAAGGGATGATCATGCATGTTGCTATATGGATGGTCATATATTGCATTCAGTTCAAGCCTAGCATTTTGCTCCATGAGTGTTTCCATTATTGATTGCAAACTAGGAGTTGGGGGAGTATAAAATTGTTCAACTCCTCACTGTGGTGACTGATACATGTGCTCATGATGGTTAGGGTATGAGTACTCAAGGTCAGGGCCCTGAGAAGGCTCATAATATGCCCTAAAATCATTATGGTATGTGGGGTGTTCATCCTGTGAAAGGTGCCCGTAAGCAAGCTCTCTAAGGGATTTTTTTGTTCCATCCCCAGATGCAGACCAAAATCATGACATGGTCTAGCTCTCAAATTGAACTCAAAGCTCAGTGAAGTGGACTAAGTTTGGTTTATTGGGTTTTTGGTTTGTTGGGTTTCATTTGGTTTGTGTGGGATTTGGTTCATTGGGTTTTTGGTTGGTTGGGAAAGTCCAGCAATTGTGTGCAAAGCCTAGGTTTTGTGGGCTCAATTGGCTGCACAGCCCAGCTAATAGGTTTAGCCTAAGCAGCCCAGTGAGAAAGCTCAGAGGTTCAGTTGATGCGGGCCTCAGCTTGTGCAGCCCAGTTTACAGTTTGGTTTATTGGGCTCAGTTGTTATGTGCAAAGCCCAGGTTGTTGTAGTTTGCACAGCTTGGTCAGGCCAAGCACAGAATAAGTGAACAGACTGTGTGTAACTCTCAGCACAGAGAACACAAATTGGAAGTTGCACAGCACAGTTAATTACAAACTCACACAGACACAACACAGCTTGGATTCAAGTGCAGTTCACATCACAGGGCAACCATAGCTAGGTTTTTGTGAAAAGCACAGCTGCACAGCCTCTCAAAACAAGAGACACAACACAGGGGAGATAGCTCACTAGGCACAAAGCAGGGCTCAGGAGACTTATGCACTAAAAGTAACTCAGCAGGAGTTGGGTTATGCTCAGGTTGTGCTCGGGTGGATTTGTCAACTGGGCTTGACAGCTACAGGGCAGCTAGTCTAGCATGCAAAACATGATTTACAGCTCATGCACAAGTCAAGACTCAATCACAGGCTTCAAGTTTGCCACAGTCACTTAAGTGTCACACTATGATTCAACAAAATCCAGAGATGGAGCAATATGCAGCAAAGTATTTAGCTCATCATGCACAGATGGTTCACATAGCTCAGGGATTACAAACAAAGATGCTCAGGGTTTACAACACATCACAAGTTCAACAGGGTCAGTTGACCCTTTTGGTTTTCAATGGGCTTGCAGGTTAAGTTGGAGCCCTAACTCTCAGCTTCAGAGGGCTGGAGGATTACAGCTCAACTACTGGCTCAATGATGACTTAACTCGCGCCTTCAGGGCTGGAGTTGAGGGCAGATGGCACGACTAATATCAATTCACCGATGCACAAAGTTGACAGGATAAACTGGAGCAGTTGATAAGGTTTCCTATGTTCAAACGTGTAGCTTGTGGCTAGCAAGTGAGCGTGGTCTGGCATTCAAAGACGGTGGTCAAACAAGCAAGCAAGTATCATGCAAAGTTTGGGATTATGCTCAGGGCTTTGGCTATCTAAGTTCACTTTCCAATCGCAGCTACAGGGGCTTGACAGGGTAAATCATGCAAAGGGGTTGTCGTAGCTTGGATCAACAGCTCACACAAGGTACAGGCACTTGGAGTGAGTGTTTCAGCTTGGTAACAAGTGAGTCTTAAAAATGCGGTGCGGGGTTAAGCAAGGTTCAAGAACCACAGCCCATATCAAAATTCACTTATGGTTTATACACAGGTACCTCAAGGCCTCAGACTGTTCCTTGCCTTCTATTTCTTTGGTTGCTTAGCAAGTAAAGCACTAAGCTTGCACAGCCAAAGACTGTTGGCTCAACAAACAATATTAGTTCCCAATATTGCACAAACTTAACACAAGATAAGGTGCGTAGATGACTACAAAGGATCGTGTCTAAGTTAGACAAGTCTTGCTAAGGTGCTTGTGCTCATGTGTCACAGAGGATGGAAAAGATTGTGAGTATTAGTGGATTAACGAATAATATGCATAAGCTCGTGGTCTCAGTTGATGACAAGATATGTCTCGGTTAATCAAGCTTCGAGCACGGTGAGTGAAGCTTCGAGCACAAAGAAAGAGATGGGATTATTGTGCGGTGTACCCAACTAATCGCTAGGTTACCGCCTAAAGTGCAATGAACACATGCACCGAGATTAGTCAACGATGCGAGGATGTACACAATTAAACTAAGTTACACTAAAATATCACTAAAAGAAATAGCACAGAGCAACTATGTACGGGGGTGATTGAAAACGGCTAAACAAAGAATGAAAGAAAAAAAAAAAAAAAATGCAAAGCAACAATGCAAAGCAAAGGACTAAAAACAGTAAAGACAAGGTAAATATGTACAAAGTGAGAATGAAAAACGGTGAAGCGAGCCAATGAACAACGGTGGAACGCGCCAAGTCCCCGGCAACGGCGCCAAAAACTTGGTAGGCCCGAGGATGTGTATATAATTTACGGCCTACGGGTTATACCGCAAGTGCACGGCGTCTATTGGAGACGCGACAAGTACGGGTCGATCCCACAAGGACTTGTGGTGCTCAAATGATCTAAGGCTTGCCTAAACTGAGTTTCAAGTGACAATGTGACAAGTGATAACAGATGGTTTTGCCGATACGGCTGAAGTAGTGAAATGTAATCCTAAACTAAGGTAAACAGTGAGAAAGGGGTTGCTAAGGTTATCAATTCCACCTCTAACTCCTCTAATGTGTGCTCAACTAGTTTGAGTTCTTGTTCTTATACCAGACAAGTGAAGCTTGTCACTGGCTACCACTTATCTAAGAGTTTCACCTTGTAAACCTTCAATAATCAATTTGAATAACTAACCTAGAGTATCTTGGTTGTCTAATGAAGAACAACCAGTCAAGAGAATCAAGTGTTAAACATAGAAACAAGAGCTGAAACACACTCAACTCAAGTATTAGCCTAACTACAAAGACATCCATGGCGTTGGCATGCACTCGTGAGAGAAATGGGTTGAGGTGTTAAAATTGAAGCTATTTAAAGCATTGAGTCCTCAAGAACATTCCACAAAGTTTAATACACAAATCATGGAATTAGGGTTTCATCTCAAACCCTAGCAATTTAAATTAAAGCATCAAGAAAAATAAACAAACTACAAATTAATTCTACAGTGAAGCACTGGCTAGCCCAGGCGTGCTCTCTATCAACACCCATCACTCATATTTATACATGCCAGAACTGAAAAACACCCAAACCCTAAATTAATTTCAAAACATAAATTAAAGATAAAACAAATTAAAAACTGTGTACCCATACTCTGAAACGCTGTTCTCCCCTGTCAATTCGGCTTCAACAACTCCCTTGCTTCGACTGTGGTGAAACCCTAGTTCTAGTTATCTCAAACCTAGCTTCTAGGGTTTTGAGAGAAGCTATGATTGAGATGACTAGACCTAGAGAACCGGTGCGGTACTTACTGATGGGGTTGTTGGTGATGGAAGAAGGTGATGATGGGTCTGTGAACGGTATGGGTGAAGGTGGTGAAAGGAAGAGCAGAGCTCTGTGTCGGGTGAGAGGGAGAGGTGAAGAAAGAGAAGGAGAAGAGAGGAACTGAGTTCTCTCGATAGGGTATAGGGTTAGGTATTTTGTTGTGAAGCGGAGACATCGAATGCTGATGAGACGGGCCGAGCGAGCGTCGGATTTAGGGAGTGGAGGATCTGAACGGCTCAGGGTGTAGGTGGTTCTGGTGTGAAATGGGAGCATCGGCTGATGATGGGAAGGACAGAGCAGCGAGCGTTGGATGTGGTGATAGCAATCTCAACGGCTGAGGAAGATACGGGCTTGGATCCGGGTCATGGGTAGCTCTAGCCCATGTCTTCCTTGTTGGGTTGCAACTGATTCGCGCGCGGGCTTTGGCTTTCTGCTCCTTGGGCACTTGACTCCAATTCTTCGCTCTTTTGGCTCCTCAGATTCTCCGAGCTTTATTTATTGCCTAAAAACACAAAATTAATTAATACAAATATTTATTCTTGAAAACAAAGAAAACACAGAATCTGGGATAATATCTGATTTCTAAGCGCAAAAGATGAGTAAAATGCCAATAAAAAGGTGTATAAATATGCACTATTTGGCACTCATCACGACATCGAACAAACGATGGTATTCCTGCTCCAACTCCTTAATCTCGCAAGGCAATGTGGGTCGCGCACTGTGGCTCGCCTTTGCCCGATCCAATAGGTTTTTCAGCCATTGAATGGGGAATCGAAGTATTAGATAAGTTTGGATGGTGGTGTCCCACTTCCTCAATGTTACTGGATCAACTGGGGTTTCCTCCGCCAGGGAGGGACCCTCCGCTATGTCAAGCAAATTCTCGTTGGCCACAATCAGAGAGTTGACAGGCATCTCTTCATGAACACACATATGGCCAAACTTCTCTACTATGGGCCGATAGGTGTCCGCCTTATACGAAGATACCCAAAACTCGTGTACCAACCCATAGTGGTTATCCACACTAGCCTCCGTCGCGGAAATAACACGGGGATATCGGAACCGAGGATCCTCCAGAATAGTCATTAGCTCTGCATCAACATCCACGCTATGAGAAACCTTAGGGGTCGGCTTGGAAGGCTTCTGACGCTTATCATTAGCACTCCACGACTCACTGCCTTTAACCCGTTGGTTCGAGCTGCTCCCCTTACCATGAGCGCTGTCTCGTTTTCCCATAATCTGAAGAAAGAAAAATAGACATAAGTGAAACACTCCAACACAACAAGGAAATACAAATTTAAAAGGCGTAACATATACCGAGATCGGAAGAGAGGATAGGATTAGTAGGAGAATGAACCGATTGACGAGAAGAAGAAGAAGAGCTTGACACAGCCGGCTCTGAATGGCCTAATGAGAGATGAAAGCAAAAGAAAGGGAGAAAATAAAATAATTTTATCAAGGGAATATAGAAGGTAAAGACGTATATATAGATCACCAAAGGCATTTAATAATTGCAACAGAAATAGTTCGACCGGCACGTGTCGGTACTTAAAACTTAACAAGGCTAAAACATAGTACACTCACGGGATTTAGAAAGAGAAGAGCTCTGATTTTTGGCGTTGCCTTTAAAACCACTGCCCTCTTGGGAATAGTCATGAACATAATGATCTGACTCAGACTCATCCTCCGCGCCTAACATATCGGAAGGGGTATGAAGAGGATGATTGGGATCATGAAAAGTCCTTACAATTAAAGGGCGAGTGGAGTGAAGAGTCATACGGGGAGAAAGTATTTCAGGACCACTTTGACTAACCAGTCGACCAATGGAGTTCCACGCGCTCGATAAAGGTACTGGCGGATGATGACCCCATTTTTGGAGCATGCGGGGAAAATGGAGGGAAAACATTAGCAGTACGAATGGAAGGTAATCGCGGAATAGGTAGCACACCAGCATCTCGTTTCATCTTCTCAGCTAGTCGATCAACCCCCCACTCGTTGTAGGTCAGGTTAATGTACTCTTCAAAGAGAAGTCCCCTAGGTTTGCAGCCGAAAGGTGAGGAGTTCTAAAAGAATGTGGTAAACAAATATAAAGAGACTAAATATAGGAATCAGCTAAAAAATAACATAGGAAGAGAAAGGAAGGCTACCTTAGCGGGGGAAGACGCAACTGGATGAATATCCAAGGGCTTCATCGGTTGAGTACGCCTTCTTTTCTTGGAGCCGGATGGAAGCAAAGAACTACCTTTCCCATCCTCTTGAGACTACTCATCGACCAGGAAAAGGATCACATCTAGTGACAATTGGACAAAGGGGGCGACCTTTGATGCTGGAGGATAGCTTGCACTTCTTGGCAGTCTCGGCATTAGCTTCACACGACCCGATGCGTGCATCTCTTTAAAATCATTCTCGGTTAGAGCCGTGGGAGCATACGGTTCCTTGATGAGAAGGTTCAACATGTTTCGGGTAACGCTATTGCGGTACCCAAGCCACTCATTGGTAACACTAACATCTTTGGTGGGACTGAGGTTGGCATAAATCAAAAAAGTATTGGAGATCACTCATCCGAAGACCACTCTTGGAAACAAAGCGATCGAAATTTCTCCGAACTTCTCTGTCCTCCTCTATCGAGGAAGGGACAGGAGGGTCATAAGGAACTCCTTGTTCAAAATCCAGCTGCCGCGCTACACGGATGGTATTGTACGCCTCGAAGAAAACTTCCCGCCATGAAAACCGGGGAAGACGCCGGGTAAAATGGAAACAATGATGTCAAAATCCTCGAGTGAAGGTATCTCTGCTGAAGACATCCTCCTCTGGGATTGGCTAACAAAATTATAGTGAAGAGAACCAGTGCGACCGTCCTGATAAGTGATAGGATTGAAATCCGTACCCTTGTTCATGAAATCTTTGAGTTGTTCCTTTGGAAGATGACTCTTCTTGTGATAAAGAGTCATCCGAGGATGAGACTCGGGTATCGTCACTAGACACTTGGAACCATCCTTTTGAATGACTTCCTCTTGCCGAGAGAGAGAAAGGGGATTCAGTTGAGGAGGCCTGTATTTGGGGAAGCGCTCCCAAGACCATGCTTATATGAAATTGGCGGGAAGGAAAGTTTTAACCTCATGGGATCCATCCAAGCGACGAATATCACGCGCCAGCAAATCTAGATGGTGGTACAAACCACCCAAAAACATAGGAGCGAGCGGAAATGACACGCCGTGAGACATCAATACGTCTATAGGAATTAGCATTCTTGATGGTATCCCGGAGACTATACCCGAATACGTCATGACATAGCCGAAAAAGGAGGAAGGCAGCCGGCTCCGCTCTATATGTCTCCCCTTCTCGAGGAGGAACGCCCTCACGAGGATCAGAAAGTAAAGAAGCCCAATATTTGATCCAACACGAGAAAGAAGCTCGACGTTGCCCGGACTTTGGCTTTTGGCTTCTTTTTACCTCTCTCACATCATCAGCCTCTTCAGTAGCATATGACATTGATCGAGCATCTTTTATGGCAGATGCCATGAGTTTTGAAGAAGATGGAACATTCACGGGAGAGCCCTGAGAAGCCGACGCAGTAACTTTACCCTTCCCTTTATCCATTGGGCCTCCTACCTCATCCGGAGCCTCATCTTTAAGCTCATATGACAATTGAAAGGTTATGGATTTCGTCTTAGCTTTAAGAAAGCGATCGCGGAGATCTCTGTCATTCTTATTTAAAGACTTATGAAGGCAGCAACTATCGTAGACTACATAACCATGAACGGGCAGGCCGGTAATTGCCACTGCGTCCTCTAAGATGGGGGTCGCTTCACCCCAGGAAAATATAAATGTGTGAGGATCGATCCCTAAGCGCGCATAAAAGATTTATATTGTCATGATCCCGTCAGACGTACCTAAACTTGGAAGCCTCTAAAGCTGCCTCTATACCTAAAGAACGAATGATCCTTGCATTATCCGGATTGGAACGAATGTAATCGACCCATGGATCCCAAGCGGCATGAGATTCGGCGGACGAGCGTAGGTTGATTGAAGGGAAAACATAATCTCCCCTATGAACTTCCAAACAGGGTGTATCCTTAAAGGAAGGTACAAGGGGCAACTATGCTAGAGGACGGATAAGCCAGCCTTCAGACCCGGATGAAGGAAATGTATGGGTGTTTAGCATGCGCGCAACCCAGATATCATCGTCCGGGAAAAGTACAGTACCATCATCCGCGACGGGCGGTCGAAGTTTATCCCTAAGCTGGGGAATGCTCCTAAATTCTTCAAGTGTGTGTGATTCGAGCCTGGGAGGCGAGTCACGGATAGGTGATTCATTAGACATGGTGCAAAAGAGAAGATAAGGAGAGAGAAAAGAGGACAATAAAAAGATGAGGACTCAGGGGCGAGGTCTCTTCTATTTATAGGAAGGTAAAAGGAGGAGTAGTTATTGAGCAGATCATTAACCATAACATCCCAAGAGTCGTGAACTTAAACCGCCCATAACTCCCTATTGTAACCGTAGCATCAACAGGTGACTGTTGACACGGTCCTTGACCGGTCAAACAATCAGGGGACTAATGTTGATACATGAAAATAACCAATCCTAAAATAGATAACCCATTAACCTATCAAGGGTCCCTTTTAGGATAAAGATATTTAAGAACTAGGCCTAACCCATTAAGATGGGGGGAGTCCTAGTTCATCCAAGAGCATATTAGGACAGTTGGGCTTTGGCCTAAGAGGAAAGCCCTTTGAGTTTGGTATTAACTTAAGGAAAGGGAAATGACAGTTTAGTAATATGTTAATCTTATGGGCATTTATCCATAAGAGAGTCATTATAAAAGGGAAAGAGGGCACACTTCTTGAGGGCATCATTAATTCTCTATTTACTTCCCATAAACCCCTCTTCTCCTTGGGAGTACTTTCTGTGATTAGGGCTAGTTCCTCCTTCCCAAGTTTTACCCATCAACAGTGAACCTGATTGCATATAAGAATACTTGAAGGATCTCAAAAATCAATATCCAAGATCAATCTAGTCGTATCCAAATTAATAATTGAATCCTAATTCTTCCAAGTATGAAACATGTTATTTATCTTTCAACATACGAATTTTACAAGAACGAGTCTCGTAATCGATCACAATTAAGATGGACTTATCTACTAAAATTGATTACGCATTACTTGTCATATTCCTATTATAAAGATAAAACAATATAATATGGAAAAGGAAAAACACAAGACACAAGAAGTTTTGTTAACGAGGAAAACTGCACCTGTAGAAAAACCCCAGGACCTTATTCAATTTTGAATATCGAACTGTACCAAGCTGCTACAGATACTGGCCTATTATCAAACTTCAGACTAGAATGTAGTTAAGACCGAATTCAGGCTCCTAGGAAATTTAACTTATGTTGTGTTCCTTACGTCTCTTGAACCTTTCAAGGCTCTACACAATTGATTCCCTAAGATAATGTCCTTTACTGTTAGAGCACTGCTAGGTCGAACTCACAAGTTTCATTATCTCAAACTTGTTCTCAATATTAGTAGCACAAAACTATATATTGATTTCTAGTCTACTAAAGTCAAGTCTCGGACTAGGTTAGAGTATGGTAGTTGAGTATCATATATCACTGAATACCCTCGAATATTGAAGATCAAACAGAGACATTTGGAGAACTTCATCAACAAAGAGATATGTAAAGACTGAACCATTCTATTAATTCACAAGTACTACCATTCTATCTATATGAGACTATGTCATATGACTTCTAGTAGATATTACAAACAAGAAATTTTGAATCGAGCTTGTCTTGTTAAATATATCGAAATATGATTCCAGTAATAGTTATTCATATACTTGAAAAAATAGTTTAAAACAATTTATTGTTCATGAGCTATGCTTGTTTCAAGTTAATCATTTGAAAATTGCCCAAGCAATGGTGTTTATCATATGTGGCAATTGGGAAAGTTGCAAATCTTATTAAAGAGAGTTTAGAGAAAAACTAAATTCTGGATACAAGACGGTACACGTACCAGTATGCGTACCATCGTCGTCTAAGTTTTGGAATAGGGGTAGGTACGCGTACCCAGTACGCATACCACAGGGACTGAATTTATGAATTCCTTTAAGGTATGCATACTCGGTACGCGTACCTTGGACACTTGAATTTACGAAATGGTCTATATGTACGCATACCCTTTCGTAGTGACCAAGTCGGGAGTTTAGACACACTTAAAGTGTGAACGACTGTCTTATTTATGTCTCATAAAAGAATATCCAATCACTTTTATATTATGTAGTGCTCTTGAAGACACTACATATAACGCTGATGGAGACTATCGGAATATGATCCACATTCTCTAAGTATATACCTCATTAAAGATGATTTTTTTTTATAATGCCCCTGAAGTGGCGCTAGTACTAGTATGTGAGTCATTTATTGAATATGCATGTATTAGAGAAATGTGTGAGATCTATATGATTGTCGATTATTTATACTTACGATAGTGGTTATGTACACCTTTATTAAGGAACATCGACATCTTGATTGGTAGGTACATAATCCAATCATCTCAAACTAAGATAAAGATTGGAATCTCTTAGAAAAGCGTAAAGTTCGGATCCTAATCACAACATAAAATACGATGCATGAGTGTTACATGTTGACGTGTAAAATGAAACATGGAGAGAGAAATCTAATCCCTTTAAGTGCGATTAAAGGGTTTATTGTTGAACCCCTTGATTGGTCCCTTAAAACTAAAAATATTCCCCTAATGTTGATGCACTTTAGCATGATAGTCCCTGAAGGACTCATGTTGCATCTTGTTATGACTAGTGTTTGGTGACTACTGAAGGATTCTAGTTTTAACTCAAGCAGCCTCCTGATCTTGTGTATTATGTAGGCGTGATAGTAAGTCATAATAACCGCTTCAAAGTGGAGAATTTTATGAACAATACTTTGCATGCTTTACGTTATTGGAAAATGACTAAAATCCAGATAAATTCATGATAGAAGAGACCTTAATAGCGCTAAAATCCACGCTTGAACTAAATTATGAGAACTCATTGAAATCGAAATATTTTCTCAGCATGAAGTTCGAGGACATGCTAGCATAACTTGTTTGTATAGACTAGTGTATCCAATTTTGATACTCATGTTACTTGTTGTGCTTTTAAATTAGGACTATTAATATGTGATCACTTAGTGTGGAAGATGATATATGTGTTACGTACGTATAAATTATTGATTTATGGTCCAGAAGTACCATGTTAGAGTATCATATGCACATTATCATGTTGTTGTTGTTTTGCAGGTTACACTTTTAAAAGGCTAAAATTGATTCTACGATAAAACTGAGTTCACAAAAGCCTTTTCATTATTGTGTCTGAAATTAAAGCGACAAACTAGAATTAGTTTGCATCAAATTAAGGATTTAAATGAGGTGTAAGATGGTATTTGTGCACCCGACACAAACTCTGGCAGTCCATTCTCCATAAACTGCTTATTTTAAAAATAAGCAGTTTTGTAAAAACTGTGTTATGTTTGCACTACCAACCGCTTTAAGAAATTCATACTTTAGGGAGAGTAAACTCGTAGAATCTTCCGCTGGACTTAATCACGATGTATTTTTTCCCCCTTCGCCAAGGTTTTTTCTGGAGGGATTTTCCTTGCAAGATTTTAACGAGGCAGCATATGCGTTTCCAACACAATTATTAGTCTGTACTATTTTCCTCTGGTCAGTTTTTGTTTAATGCGATATTCCTGATGAGATTTTAATTAGGAAACACTAGCAGCGACTTCGGTATTATTATGAGTTTTATTTATTTATTTTTATTTTTTTCTAAGGTTTTGTCCCAAGTGGTTTTCCTGGCGCAAACATCCAACTTTTGTCCCAAGCAGTTTTCCTGACACAATTTTGACATAATAATATTTTTTCATGGCGGTGACCTACCTTATTCTGAGCTCAGGTTTTGTCAAAAATAGTTTTCCCGACACAGTTTTACAGGAGAAAAGAATTCTTGACGTCATCAACATTTTAGAGTTAAGACTGTTGTACATTTTTTTTCCCGATCAGTTTTATCCTATTAAATTTTCTGGAAAGACTTTAATAAGACAACGTATTTGAGACGATGGTCATCCAAGGGGGAATGTTACATATTGTCGGCATTTTGGGTGTGTGGCTGACCACATTTTCATGGGACATGCACAACCCACAAGATTAATCTTTTTTTTTTTTTTTTTTTGAGAAGAAAAACCTTAGATTAAAATTAAAAGTCAAAACAAACTTGGTGTTGATAGTTTGAGCATAATTGTTGGTAACCCACATAGTTATAGGTAATTATTGCATTAGCTGATGTTTCAGCTAATGCAATTGCCGCCTGGTTTGCAAATTTACTAATTGAAGAGTGAATGAAAAGTTTGAAAGAAATAAAAACATTCAAAAGATTTGAAATTCTGTCTTCCCACCGAGCTTTAGCTTGCCAATCCATACTACTTGTAAGTCCTGAGATGAGCCTAATTAGGTTGGTGTTGTTAGCTTCTATGTTGATGGTGAGGACTTGAAGTTCTAATCCCATTTGCACGCCTCAATAGCCGCTAACACCTCTCCAACATCCATATTCAACGCTGTGAATCCCATAATCTTCACTTCCCTGCAATAACCTAAATTGTTTCTTAGAATCATTGTTGTTTTCATTAGTTTATTTGACTGGTCCAATTTGGTACCTCTGTTGATTTTGGCTGTTCCTAAATCTAGGCATTTACAATGTTTCGTTTGAGTTGGTGTCGTTTCTAACTACGAGTTGTTCTTGTTGCTTTGGTTGTCCTGCCAATTCTCCCTCGTGAATAATTAAGCTCTTGCATATGTGTGTTGGGGGTTTGGGTTGATTCCCTTAAACACCTTATTACATCTCGCTAGCCAAATGTACCAAACTATAACTATACATAAAGCATTCCAATGACCAAATTCGGTGTCCCAACCAACTGGATTGGTACTCCAACTTAATATCCATTGATGCAAAGACAAGTTAGGGATGCCAAGCACAAAAGGATTTACAGAAGAGGCAAACCAAACACTCCTAGCAAAAGGACATTCCATAAATATATGCTTCAGAGTTTCATTTGGTTGAGAGCAAATGGAGCATGTGTTTGGCATGTCAACATACTTAGAAAGTTTATCAGCTATAAGGACCATATTATGCATGTAATTGAATATGAATAAAGTAACTTTTGGAGCAGTATCCATACTCCAAATTTTATCCCAGGGGGAGTTGGTAATAGTCTCAAATTTTTTGATGCTATGATACAGGGAAGTTGTAGTGAATTTTCCATTCAGTTTTAGTTTCCACTTTATGGTATCATTTCTATTAAGACGTATAGGGATTTGACAAATAGTATGGACATTACTTTGTTCAAAAATGAAGTGAAGGACGTTAACATTCCAAGACTGGTTTACTAGGTCGATAAGGTGGTTGACCAGGAAAATGTTATCAATCAGCTGAGTATTCTAGCGTGGTAGAGTAACATTGATCCTGTGTTATATGGATCTATTACCCATTGCGTATTTCCCTTAGCAGTGGGGTTTAATTATCCCAAGACCCTGTTGAATGCAAGACCAAATCCAAGTTTCGTGGTGGTGATGTTTGGGTCAAGAAGATGTCTACATTTACTATAGTGGCTGGATCTCAGAGTTTGAGCCCAGACCGAGTCCGGGTTGTCTAGAAGATTCCAAGCAAGCCTTGCTAGTTTGCGTTAAATTGTTTGCTTCTAAGTCTCTAAATCCTAGCCTTCCTAGGGATGTTTATCCAGGCTTTTAAAAAACAACCTTTTTTACCATCCTTCTTTCCCCACCAGAAATTTCTTTGGAGAAAAACGAGCTGGTTGGTAATGTTCTTCGGAATCTTATAATAACCCATTTGGTAGATGGGTAAAGATTCAAGAATTGACTTAACTATCACAATTCTAGCAGCTTGGCTAAAATATCTTCCGCGCCAATTCTGCAATCTACTTCTTAATATAGATATCATTGAATCAAAAATATTTATTTTGGAGGCTCCTAGGAACCAAGGCTCCATTTTTTGAATTAACACAAACTGGATAAGAATCTTAACTTGATGCCACAAGATTAATTTTTTTTTTAATTAACACAAAATGGTAAGTATCTTAATTGATACCACAAATGTAGCTCGTGGCATTTTGATGTTGCAGTCACCGTACAAGCATCAGTCGTGGGTCAGGCTCAATGTAGTCAATATCGGAATTCGGTGAATATTGGCCGGGACCGAGACACTATATTCTGATAATATCGGCGGAATATCGATAATATCGGCGAAATATCGATAATATCGACATCTCGGATAACACCGAAACCGATATTAGCGGCGGTATCTCGGACATCTCGACCGAGATTGACTATATTAAAATTGTTGTAGAAGTTGTTTTTTTATTTCTTAAAACAAAAAACTCAAAAGTTAGTGTGAATACTCAAGTTTTTCAAAATGATTTTAGAAATAAAAAAGTTAATTTTTTGTGAAGCAAAAATATTTTATTTCCGACTTCTAAACACGCTATAAAGAAATGAAAGAAATTAAAGCCTTCCGTTTTCTCTTGTAACTATCCTCTCATTTGTCATTTTATTTCGTTTGTCACAGATTATGTGGGTTACTCATGTAAATGATAGTAGGGTGTTTGGATTACACTCAGAAATTGCTTTTCGATTTCTGAAGGTCGTAAAATCAGAAGCCAGTTTGGCAATTATTTTTCAGAACGACTTCTAGAAGCAAAAAAAAAATACAAAACTTTTGTGAAGCACTAGATGGTTGCTTCCCAACATCTGTTTCAAACGCGCTCTAAAAGTCTAAAATAAAATAAGTGCTTCTTCAATCGATGCCCGAGGCGACAGGTCGGCAGACTCGGCACAAATAACATGATAAATCTAAAGCCCCGTTTGGGATTGCTTTTTTTCAACCAAAAGCACTTTGTAACAAACTTGTAACAAACTTTACCAAAAATTGTGTTTGGTAAAAAAAATTCATAGTGCTTTTGGAGAGAAGCACTTTCATTTTAGGCCTGCTTTTAAAAGCTACTCAGCACTAGCTTTTAAAAGCAGGAAAAAAGTGGTTTGTGGACCCACATAATTCGATTTAAGCGATTCTCTATTTTAACCTTATTAATTTATTATAAAGACAAGTTTTACCCTCAAATATTGTACATTGTACATTTGACATTATAATTCTAATTTCATTTTATTTCTCTATTTTTTTATTTTTTATTTAAAATAATAAAAAAATAATAAATAAAGATTTTCTAAAAAGGATTTTCATATATATTACATATTAGTTGGAATATATTTCTGATAATCAAATAAAAGAGGTTTTAGTCGGTAACCGAGCAACAAGCTGGGCACCAACCCCCTTTTGAATAGCAACACCCAATCTGTGAAAAATAAAACTACCGAGACCACTACCAACGTCGTGACTAATTAAACAATTCTTCAAACGTTTGAAAAAAAAACTATTGTATCCTCACTAATTAAATAAAGATTGATATAATAAAAAATAATAAATATAATTAAAATTAAAATTATTATATAATTTTTTTTTGTTTTTTTTTTTAAAAAAAATATTAAAATAATAAAAAATTTAATAAATATTAAAATGAAAAATGAAAAAAATAATAAATTTAATAAATATTTTTTTGAAAAAAATATATTAAAATAAAATATTTTCATAGCAAACCATAATCATAAATTTTTTAATTAAATAATAAAAACAATTAAAAAATTTAAAAAAATATTACTTATATTTTATTAAATATATTAAAATTGGAAATATAATTTATTATAATAAAACTGTATTAAAACTAATTTTTGAATTATGTCTATTTTCGTCATTAACTACATCACCAGCAATTTTAAATACCAATTTACCAAACAGAATTTACAGTTTGTTTATTGCACAGTGCTTTTTAAATTATAGTTTACCAAACGTCATGCAGATTTATTTCCACAGCACAGCACAACAAAAAAGCGCTTTTCTAAAATTCACAACAATACCAAACTAGCCTTAAGTAAACAGTATTTTTGTCTGTTCTTTCACAACTCCAAGTAGGTGATCTGTATCACTCTTCCTTGTTCATCTTCATAAGAAGCTTGTAATGGAAGTGGTGGCGATGAGATTGTGACGGATGTGATGCTACCTGAGGTGAAGAACAAGAAGAGAAAGAAGAAAAGGAATTAACCGTAAGTGTGTCTACATTTTTGAAATTTGGATCGATTTCTTTATGTTTGTGAATATTGGAACTTGGAACCCTTTGTTTCTGATACTTATCAATTTCAATTTCTGGCGACCTTCCTTCGAATCTTACTTGGTGAAATTTCTTCTAATTCATTTTCTGTTTGAAATCCCCAAACAGTTATCTCAGAATTCTAAATCACATTTCATTAATTTGTAACTCCGATTCAACACGTTCAGTGGAGGAATTTCTGGAATTTTAGTTCTCTTCAAGAACTTCATCACCTTAGTTTAGATTGGAATTTGCTAGGAGGAACATTACCTTCAGCATTAGACTGGTTTACTAGGTCGATAAGGTGGTTGACCAGGATAATGTTATCAAGCAGTTGAGTATTCTAGCGTGGTAGGGTAACATTGATCCTCTGTTATATGGATCTATTACCCATTGCGTATTTCCCAGATGCAGTGGGGTTTAATTATCCCAAGCCCCTGTTGAATGCAAGACCAAATCCAAGTTTCTGTGGTGGTGATGTTTGGGTCAAGAAGATGTCTACATTTACTATAGTGGCTGGATCTCAGATTTTGAGCCCAGACCGAGTCCGGGTTGTCTAGAAGATTCCAAGCAAGCCTTGCTAGTTTGCGCTAAATTGTTTGCTTCTAAGTCTCTAAATCCTAGCCCTCCTATGGATGTTTATCCAGGCTTTTAAAAAATAGCCTTTTTTACCGTCCTTCTTTCCCCACCAAAAATTTCTTTGGAGAAAAACGAGCTGGTTGGTAATGTTTTTCGGAATCTTATAATAACCCATTTGGTAGATGGGTAAAGATTCAAGAATTGACTTAACTATCACAATTCTAGCAGCTTGGCTAAAATATCTTCCGCGCCAATTCTACAATCTACTTCTTAATCTAGATATCATTGAATCAAAAATCTTTATTTTGGAGGCTCCTAGGAACCAAGGCTCCATTTTTTGAATTAACACAAACTGGATAAGAATCTTAACTTGATGCCACAAGATTAATTTTTTTTTTTTTTTTTTTTTTTTTTTTTTTGAATTAACACAAAATGGTAAGTATCTTAATTGATACCACAGATGTAGACTCGTGGCATTTTGATGTTGCATTCACCGTACAAGCATCAGTCGTGGGTCAGGCTTAATGTAGTCAATATCGGAATTCGGTGAATATTGGCCGGGACCGAGACACTATATTTCGGTAATATCGGCGAAATATCGATAATATCGACATCTCGGATAACACCGAAACCGATATTATCAGCGGTATTCAGACATCTCGACCGAGATTGACTATATTAAAATTGTTGTAGAAGTTGTTTTTTTATTTCTTAAAACAAAAAAACTCAAAAGTTAGTGTGAATACTCAAGTTTTTCAAAATGATTTTAGAAATAAAAAAGTTAATTTTTTGTGAAGCAAAAATATTTTATTTCCGAATTCTAAACACGCTATAAAGAAATGAAAGAAATTAAAACCTTCCGTTTTCTCTTGTATCTATCCTCTCATTTGTCATTTTATTTCGTTTGTCACAGATTATGTGGGTTACTCATGTAAATGATAATAGGGTGTTTGGATGTACACTCAGAAATTGTTTTTTGATTTCTGAAGGTCGTAAAATTAGAAGCCAGTTTGGCAATTATTTTTCAGAACGACGTCTAGAAAAGAAGAAACAAAAAAAAAAAAAAAAATGTTTGTGAAGCACCAGTTAGTTTGCTTCCTAACTTCGGTTTCAAACGCGCTCTAAAATAAAACTAGTACGACCGTTGCCACGGTGGGAGGGCCGACCGAAGAAGAATCTGAAGATGGGGTTTGTCGGCGACTACTTTCGTCCCGTTTAAGAAAAGGTGATACTTTCACTCCGTTTCGGGAAAAATGATACTTTCGCCCCGTTTCGGAAAAAGTGATACTTTCGCCCCGTTTCGGAAAAAGTATCACTTTTTCTGAAACGAAGCTAAAGTATCATTTTTCCGAAACGGGGCGAAAGTATCACTTTTCCCGAAACCGAGCGAAAGTATCACTTTTCCCGAAACGGAGTGAAAGTATCACTTTTCCTGAAACGGGATGTGAAAGTATCACTTTTTCTAAAACGGAAAATTAGTCGATCCATAAACCAAAATATGGTTGCATGATGTGTTATGCATCCTTTGTGGTGGTTTGCATAATGGTTATGCATTCAATTTTCGAGAATTATACCTAAAATGAAAGTATCATTTTTCTTGAAACGGAGGAGTACATCGTTTTATTAATTGCAACGGAAAATTAGTTGATGCATAAACCAAAATTTTGCTACATAAAGTATTATGTATCATTTGTGGTGGTTTGCATAATGGATATACATTTAATTTTCTAAAATTGTGCCTAAAATGATAAAAATATCTCCGAATTATTCATAAAAAATCTAAATTTGATATTGTTGTTTATACTTGTTGCGTAGAGTTTTTTATAACCTTTCTAACGAGATAAAATTTGTAAAATTCCAAGGCACGGATTTTTAGATATGTTATATTAAAGTTTGATTTCCACTTATACCCCTGAAAAGATAAGATACATAAGGAGTTAGTAATTGGACTAAAAGGGAGGGACATTTTTGGTTTTTCAGCATGGACCATTCTCAATCTTTTTGTGGTAATTGATCACAATTTTAGAAATGGATTTTCGTCATCGTCTGTTTGGTCCAATATATGGGATCAAAATCTTGGGTTATGATTTTCTTTTTGTTTGTATATGATGATCAAACCATGTTATTAATGTTGTTCTTTATTTTTAATTTCTGTATGTTAATTTCATGTGTTGATTAGACTGTTCAAACAAAGAGTAGTGTTTGAGGGATACATTATCGATGAGCTAGACCACGGGAAAGGGTTTACTATTATTATTCTTGCATTTAATTGGGTGTGTGTTTAGGTGTATATTAAATGCAAGGTAGTTCACACATGTAGTATTAACATATGGTAGATTATGCCCTGCACTTAACACAGTGATTTGAGAGATTGTACGAGGTAAGGATATGACATTATTTCGGAGATGAAAAGGAGAAAATTATGAGTCTTCGATATCGTTTGTGCACAATTCTTTGTATGTGCATGATTTTTTTAGTATCACAAATTCACAAGTGAATCGGTATGTAGGGTGGGTACAGGGGTTTCTATGCTCAAAATACAGTTCCATTGACACTAAAGGTTGTATCTGACATCCGTAAATGCAGTGGGACTATCCTTGGGACATCAAGAAGTGGCATCATACCACGAAGATAGTTGACAGCATTCAAGACCGGGGCATTAACCAGGTACAGAGATATAAATGTGTATTGCTTTCATATCAAAGGTTGTGTATTCAACTTATGAGTGATTTCACTATATGTTATTATGTTTGATTACTTTAGGGCTTGATTACTAAGCGGATCTGTTTTAACATCGGATTATTGATTGGCTTGTTACCAACTCTAGGAGCACACATCTGAGGCACGCAAAGAAGCTGTTGTTAGCGGCAAGGGATTCAATTGTTAACATCAGATGTCATATGCGCAAGATGGGAGATGAAGCCGTGACCGGTAAGTTCTTTTTAGACAATTTTCACTTGAAAAGAGATATAAAAATAAACTTGAAGCTTGGCTTTTTAGCTCTAAATAGATGCTTATCCCTGTTTATATTTCCTGTTTACATTTAAGAATAAGCTAAGGCTTTCTGTTCGAGTATTTCTGATTGTCTGAGGGTATGAACTTCAGTATATAATCATCTTCCATGTTAAGTTCGTTCAAACCATGTGCTCCTCTGAATTCAACTTTACTAACTTAGAGCTGTGAAACTTACCTTATAAATGAACACAAGAGATAGGAGAAACATAGGGCAATTCTTGAAATCCCAATACCTACTAACTGAAGATTATATTTGCAAGAAAAGTTATCTCGATTCCAAATTGCAACATTACAATCAGATGACAACTCTTGCACCATATCCAACACAATTTTAAACCCTTACGTAGTACTGATGAAGGAGATCTATACACGAACATGTATTGTGGCTATTAGGAGCTTTGGATAGAGCTGAACCTTAATGTAAAGTGGTAGTTGTCAAACATCAGTGTCTGAGGTTCCTTTGGAGGGTGTTGGTTCAGAAGCGACTCTTCTACCTTGTTCGGTTTTACTAGTGTCTGCAAATTTTAAGCATCCGTGGTGTAACCCTTTCTCTTTTTCATTAGAATTCCATTCTGATGTGTAGTATTCTTCTTCTGTGTGCTTTTCTTTTGATGACGGACCAAATAACATTCCACCCCATTGTGGGAAGTAGATCAAGAATAATGGGAGTGTGCAACATATAATCATGATACCCATCAGAGTTATTCCTGTTTCCTTTGAATATCTAGAGCCTTTGAAAAATATTAGTTGAGTGATAACTGCACCAACATTCCCACCAGCTCCTGTCATTCCTGATATGAGTCCTAGTGATCTGAAATCATATCAGAAAGTTAGTTCTGAAAATCTGTTCTTTACCTAACAGAATTGGTTCTTGTAGTTTCGGGTAAGTACTGCAAATAGAAGAAATAGTCGGGAAAGAACAAAGGAAACTGATTATCCTAGTACTCACAAGAGAAAAACATTTTCAACTTAAGAATGAAGTTATTCTACATTTTAGAGACTAATTTTACTATGATTCTACTTCTAAACAAATAACCGCTGCACTATGTATATTTCAGAGATTGAAAACAATTTGACCAGTATTGAGTTTTGTAGTATGTAAATCTAGAAGCAAAAGCAAAATCAGAATGGAACTAGTTACCTTCTGGAGACAAAAGGAACTACTCCAAATGTTAGTCCACATGCAGCTTGGACAAAAAAAGAAAAAACCAGCATCACTGCCACTGATGCACCTAGTGAATTTACTCTCCCAAGAAGAATACAGAGTAGTCCACCTAAGGTTTGAACTAACCACAAGCTCCAGAGCCTACCTCTCATCCCAAACCTCTTCGCCATCATATCTGACAACACACCCCCACCAGGTCTAGACACAATATTCGCTAATCCAAAACTTGCTGCAATGATTCCAGCAGTATGGAGCTTCAGATTAAATCTATCGTAGAAGTACTCTGCTACTATGTTGTCTACTGTCAGTTCTACCCCGAAACTGTACCCATAAGTCAAGGCCAATATCCAACCCCTGTAATTAGTGATCCCATGGTAGAAAACTTTGGATAGCTTATCTTTTGGTTTCTCACCAGATTTCTCAAGTCGTCTAAAGTTTCCATCTGGCAGGTCTTGACCCAAGAGAAAAACGGCATATGCTGTTAATGTCTGGAACAGCGCTGGGATGAAGAAAGCAACACGCCAGGCAGTGAAATCAGATGGTCCGATCTTCCTTATCAATTCATATACAAGTGGCATGATGAGTTGGGTGGCTCCACCACCGAGGTTTCCCCAGCCACCTGCAACACCATTAGCCGTTCCAACGACATTTGCGGAGAACATGCTGCTCATCCAGAACTGGGTTGAGACAAAGGTGGCAAGTGAGAAGCCTGTGAAGAAGCGGACAAGGAGGAAGGAAACAGGGGAAGAAGCAACAGCTGTGAAGTAAACTGCTGGTGAAGTTAGAAGTATGAGCGCCGAAGAGGCAAGCCGTGGGCCGAAGAGGTCACATGCTGTCCCCATGACAAGCCTTGCAAAGACTGCACCAGAGACTGAAGCGATCCCTGCATTACCTATGTCAGTGGTGGTGAGGTTGAGGTTGTCCCGTATGATGGGGAGGAGAGGTGGTGCCGCAAAGGTGGAAACGAAGCAAGAGAAGAAGGAAATCCATGAGAGGTGGAAGGCTCGCATGTGAGGTTTTGCTGCTGATAGTAACCGAAACTCAGTTGCTTTGTTCTCAGAATCCACCGGAAGAGCAAATTTTAAACGCTCTGGTTCTGATTCACGACCATTCATTTCCATTGTACGATTGATTCACAGATCCGTGAGTTTGCTTAGAGGTATTCTGTTTAATCTGTTTATCTCTCTCTCTCTCTCTCTCTCTCTCTCTCTCTCTCTCTCTCTCTCTCTCTCTCTCTCTCTCTTTCAGTATATATATGTTGTTTAAAAGGGTGAACCTTTCTTCCTTTATATGTTTGGCAGATAAGGAGATGGAATCCTATGGATTTTCAAAGCTACACATGCATATAGAAGGAGATATTCAGGTAGATTTATCTTACATTTATGTGTAGCACACTGAATGTAGAAACAACAAATTGAGAAACCATGAAATGTTTTCTCTTTTGGCGACTTGTTAAGTATTTTGACTGAATTGTTGGCTTTAACAGTTGGAAAGATTGACATTTCTTTTGTACATTTATGATTTAGAGTCTAAAGTTAGTCACCAGTCACTCTCTAGGGCCTGAAGAAGTTGAATCTTTACGGAATCTCATTGTCTGTTGTGACTTGAGATATGGAAAAGGAGATGGCCAGAGTGATCTTGGAAGTCAAAGTAAGGCTTTTAGTAGTGTGTTCAATCACCACTTGGACACAAAATTAACCTTAAGCTATTAAACACCATAGGCCCCACTCTATGGCCTAGTAGTTGGAGTAAACGAAGTAAGATCGTGAGTTGAGATTTTGAGGAATCTCCCATGTCTTGGGATAGTGGAAAAGTCTGACTTTCTCTTTTAGATTCTTGTATCTTCATTATTTCCAGGTTTTTAACTGTTTGCACTTATATCCCAGGATAGTGGAAAAGTCTTGCTAAACTGCTCTGTCATAACATAATGGTCTTAATATCTAACTTGTCTCTATCAAATTTTTTCTGGAATTTATGACAGTCTGGATTACATTGATAAATGTGGCGCAAGAAATTGTGTCCACAAGTAAACAACTGATCTAATGAAGAGAAGTTCTTAGGTGCAAAACTTCAACGTTTTTGATATCCTCAGCTTTTTTAAGACTGTTATAAAATTTAGATACAAATTGGTGAATTACTTCGTTACACCAATAGTGTTACAATGATGTGTTGTCTTTATAAATAAGTAGCTGTATTGTTTTTATCGTTGGTAAACGTTATGTGCCGTGTCAAAAATTCAACGTTTTTGTTTGATTGAGTGTTATAAAAAGAACAAATTTAAAATTTCAGACTTTCGGAATAAATTCAACTGATGAGTTAGCCACGTGAAGGAATATCATTGGCATAGTTAACCTTATAAATAAAGGTGGTTGTGATGTATTGTTTTCATCGTTGGTAAACGTTATGTGCCGTGTAAATTCAACTTTGAGTGAAGAACCTTTAAAATTTCAGACTTTCAAAATATTGTACTATGGAGGAATACCCAAAAATTCAATTACCATGTTTAAATTCTTGAAACCGGGGTACAGGTATGACTTTGTCACACTTGAATTCTACTTTAGTCATTTTTTAAAAGGCGAGTTCGGTGCCATGGATGCACGGAACACTTGAACTAGCCAACAATTGATAGCCTCCGTGATAACTCTTCATTCTCCGTTAATCAAAATGCTAACAAAATTTTTGAATTCCCCACATGGATAGTACAAATGTAATTAGTCTCATCCTGTAATCAATGTGAAGTTGAAATGGGAAGATACTTTGAGACAAGCAGATTATTTATTTTGTTTTAATGGGAAAGAGTTTCACATCGTTGATTGACCTGATGGTGATGCTATTCGACGACCAAGAATTACTGTGCTAATGAACAAGTACCGTCTAGGCCCAGAGGCCCCAGACCCAAACTGCCAAAAATTCATGTTAAAAACAAGTAGTAGAAACTAATATCACTGTAGTTTAATGGTAAAATTAAAAAAATAACCTACGAAGAAAAATAACAAAAAACACACACGGAGTTGCTCGGAATTCGGCGAACAATTTTTGGTGTACCTTGAAAGCGACAAAGGGGAGTATTTTGGGTTTAAAAAAACCGTTTTCTATTTTGATTCTATTTTGAAAAACGACGGAAACGTTTTTTCATTTGTTCTCCGAAAACGTTTATGTACAGAGAACAGTAGAAAACGTGTTTGTCGGGGAATTTTTTCTGTTAGTAAGGGAAATTTTGAGTGGAAAAGCTTAGCTAGGCTGGGGTGATATCTGATATCTCAGTCTCCAATCTCTGCCATTGTCAATCTCTCTTCCATGATCGAATAATCACTCTCTTTTTCATCTGGATCTGGGTGACAATTTGAATTTTTAGGATAAAGGCTGAAATTTTACGGTATGTAAATCAGAATCCTTATTGTTTTTGTGGGTTTTTCTCATTTTAGTGTCGAAAACAGGGTTCATGGGTTGTAGGGTAGGCAACCTACTTTGTTTAGTCGCTTGTCTTTCTCTTGGGTGGTAGGACATTGCATTGCACTGTATGTGTTTTATTAAGTGCTCCAATCAGGTAGTAATTTTGGCCTGTAACTTGTTAATGGTTATGGTTCTTCTTCTTCAACTCAAGCTATTGCTTATGGTTCACAAACTGTTTGTGCAATTGTCTCTAAAGAATCATAACAAAGAATTCAGTGTTTTATAAGAAATGAAAGTGCCGAATATTTCTTATGAAGGAATTTCAGGTGGGAAAGATTTCTTCTGTGGATTAAATTTAGGTGGGTTTGGTTTTTTCCGTTTGGAACTTTGTATTTTCATCAAAAAAGGGTTTATTTTAGTTCCACTTTTAGATTGAGAGATTTAACAGTCATAGAAGGTCATGTTTCTGCAGTTAAAGCTTATACTGGTTTTGTTGATTGTTGGAGAGGTCAAATTGTATTTCGTAATTTTCTTTCTCCCGCCATCTGAGAAAAGTTTTGTGTCTTTAACTCCTGCCAGACGTTTTTCTTGTGGGATTTTGAGTAGTAATCAATGAATTCATTGTCGGGGTCTTAGAAATGTTCCACCTTTTGTTGCTTGTTGCATAGATTCAGTTCTGTTGCTTTACATCGCATACTTAATATGTTCATGTTCATAGTAATTGGTGTAGTCCTCTAATCGTCTCAATCACCATTTTGATTCACAGATGATGAGAAGAGCTAATTTTTCATCTGGCGTCGGAGTCCAGGAGAAGAAGTCAGGTAAAATTATATACTGAGAGTGTTAATTACAGTACCACTTTCTCAGTTGATCTGAACCAGTTCCTGCATAGCATACCTCAAATTCATTAAACCCCAAAAATTCGATTTAGGGGTTCACTGACTGAATTCAAACAGCAAAACGGAAACCAAAACATCTTAGGAAAGATATCTATAAAATATTATCAATCTCATCTATAGCGGTTTTCATACGGTTAGACCATCATTCAGTTTTTGTGATTCCCTTGGTCATTACAGTAATTATGATGGTCAGATTTAAGTAAATACCAGAATGCAGATGTTGGAGGAAGTCCAATATGAAATCTAAACTTGTATTTATGTAGTGGAGGATTGACATTTTCTTTCAAAAATGTTTCAGGACACATCAACAACCTTCCGTATGATATCTTGTTAGATATTGTTTCTCGGTTACCGGTTGAGTCTGTCTTGGAGTGCAAATTAGTATGCAAAGGGTGGCTGAAGCTCCTCCATGCTAGAAGAAGTTTCTTCACAAACATGCACATTACCTGCCAGCTTAACCAACTTTATGGTAGTGATGCTCATGGTGACAAGTTAGACGCTGGTTTCCTCTTCGGTTTTAGAAGAGGTGAGAGCTCGCACATGTTGCTTTTCTATGGAGGATCTTATAATGATAAGATTAGTACTGATGATAGGTACGAGTACAAGAAGACTCTTAAAAAGGTCAGACATCCTCCAATGCACTTTAAAATGCCAAGAAAATATTTGGTTGGCTCATGCAATGGGTTGGTTTGTCTTGGTAGACAGTACCACCAATGTGTTGATCCCACCTACATATACAATCCTTCCACGGGAGAGTATGTTAATCTTCCGAAATTTATCATACCTAAAGGAAGTAGTTATCCTCGCATTGCCCGAGGTTTTGGATATGTTCTTTCAACCAATGAGTACAAAGTAGTTAGAATTTTTTACCCTGACTTAGGAACAACTGGACAGGTCCAAGTATACACACTTTGTAGTGGTTGTGGGTGGAGAACTAAATCTAAACCATTCCCGTGGGTGACTCTTCATCCACCTGCTACTTTTGCAGACGGATCTCTTTATTGGATTCTGAATTCAAAATTCTATGCATTTGATTTAGCTAATGAAGAGTTCCGAGTGGTTCCACCTGCCCCTCCTTGTCACAATTTTGCCCTAGGATCTCATGTAGATGATAAATTTGGACTTGTGGTGTTAAGAGGGAACTTGTGTTTTTTCCATCAATCATTGAATGCACCACTTGGAAATATGGTCATTGAAGAAGACAGATATGGAAGAGAGCTGGTGCAAAGACTTCAGTATAGTATACGAGAAGAAAGAAAAATTCCATGTTGATTATTATTGGCCGATAATAGTTACCAAGAACAACAAAATCATATTTATGAAGGATTATGAGACTATCGAGTGTTATGACCCTGAAACCACAACTTGGAAACAGATCGTGGCTGAGGATCCTGAATTTTGCCTTAAAGATATTCAGGTAATTTCCCATTTGAACACTTTTGTTTCGTTAAGATCACTGGGGGGAAAAGTCGATCAAGAAAAGTTGTAGAAGTAAGATGGTTGGCCAACTCAACTCCATGTAATGTAATGCGTTTACTTTAACTTGATGTTTGAAGCATATACTAGGGTTGTTTTATGAAATGAAATTGTTTACCTACAGGCTGAATGATTTGTCACCCCATCCTCTTCCAGGGTTAACTTATGTAATTTTGAGTTGTTTTTTTTTTGTTCTGGACAGTGAGTACAATATGAAATATCTTGAATTTGAATCCGCTGCCTGGAATACTTTGGCATTTGACTTCTTAAAGTTCATTCATTATTCTGAAGAGACTTTGTTAATTCAGGTCCCGAACCCTTTCTCAGTATTAGGATATGTAAGTGAAAATGTAACCATGTTCTGTCACATTTTCACTTACATATCCTCATACCCGGTAACATGGCTGAAAATTTTGCAATTATGCTTATGGCGATAGGAGGCAGAATGGTCTAAAAAAAGCTAGCAATGAGTAAACGACCCGGAGTTTAAGTAAATTAAGCTCTCTTTTTGATCCAAAATATCTCTTAACCCCAAGTTATATCTCTGAACCCCAAGTCATATGATGCATGACTCAAAATCTAGAAGCCAAGAAAACGGTTCACTTTTGTTTGTCGGTGTAACCAAAGTGTAATTAACTTTGCAGTTATTTGTCTACTTACTCGTCTTTGTTTTTTTTATGATCATCCAGAAAAATAAGAAGATATCTTCAACAACTCATACGGTCATACCCTTAAAACCATTTAATGCCTGCTTTAAAGCATTTGATGAGAAAATGATTCATTATGTAAGTTGTTTCGTTCTGTTGTTAAGTTTTTGATTGTGATTTTAGATTTCTGGTTGTTTATTTGTGATTTTCTTTGAAATCAAGTGATCTCTATGTATCAAATTTGCACAACTTGTTGAAATCATCTGATAAAGAATTAACTTATTAAATCTTTACCAGGCTTGCTAGCCTGGTCTTGTGTCATCGCAGTGAAGATGAAGAAGGCCTCGCTCAAATCAGGAAATTTTTGGCCTTAAATTGCACCTCTTTCTTTTGAGGAATAGACATAGTAGTCCACAAAAGTTCTCTTGAGATCATTTTTGAGTAAATTCTCATCATCTTTTCTATTTTACTTGACAACAAACTGAAGACCGGATTTGCAAAGAGGAATAGAAATCAAAGATGGCTTCAAAAGCACCGGCAAGAAACAGTCGCCGAGCTCTTGGAGATATTAGTAATTTAATCATCCAAGGTATCTATGGGAAATCATAGCAGGTTAGTCGTCCTGTAACCAGGAGCTTTTGTGCACAATTGCAGGCTAATGCACAAGCTTGCAATATTGAAAATAATTATAAGAAGAAACCAGTAATTGCTGAGGGAGCTGCTGTATAGTACCGGAAAGAAAGCAAAAGAAGGTTGTAAAGCGAAGACCAGAGACAGTAGTAATTGAGATACGCCTGGATGCAGAAGAGGGGCTAACAAGGAAAAGCCTGGAACTCAGGAACCATCAAGGAAGGATGGAAAATATATTAGGCATGGAAAAATCGATCTTGGCTAAGCTTGGATGGAGTTTAACTGGCCCTACTCCTTATGTTTTCGATTTATTAAAGCTGCGATGGCAGATAAGGAGACGGAGAACATGGCTTTCTTCTTGACAGAATCGGGTCTCATGCAGTATGAGATGGTAAAGTTATGTCCGTCGATGCTGGCTGCTTCTGCAGTTTATGCACCCTGAACAAGACCCCACTATGGGATGAAACTCTTAATCTTCATACTGGTTTTTGTGAATCTCAGCTAATAGACCGGGCAAAGCAGTTGGTGAGCTTCCACTCAAGGTCAGGAGCGAATTCGGTTTACAAATTACAGGAAATACTCAGCTTCTGAACGTTTCGGTGTTGCATTACTTGCGCCAGCCAAAATGTTATGATCCACATTAGACGGGAAGATGAAGACCTTTTCTTAGAGCTGTGTTCCATTTTGTTCTATTGAGATCATTTTTGAGTAAATTCTCATGTCACTGATGGTCGTCGTATAATTTGTACATAGCTCATTCCACTGCCCTCTATGCAAAAAGCTGGATTGTTAGAAATTAGAACACGGCAAATATTTGTCAATTGGTGCTCACTGTACAAAAACAAATAGCCTTAGCAAGGTTGTCAATTGGTGCTCACTATACAAAAACAAATAGCCTTAGCAAGGAAAAAAGAAATGAGCAAAACAAATAGCCTTAGCAAGGAAAAAAGAAATGAGCTTATATGGGCACGTTTTCTTCCGAAGGTCAGAAAATTATGGGAACCCTTACCACATCGTGCTTGTTATATCATTGCTCGATAGATACTTGGATCTAGGTGGTATTTAAACAAAGGGAATTCATACTAACTGATCAGTGTGGGACTATAAATTTAAGATAGGATCCTTTGAAGCTTCAAGTAATGACTCGAAGTCTTTCTTTCTGACTGTCTTATTGTGGATTTATTTCAAAGTCTATTTAAAAAATGGGGAACTCGTGCTTCAAGATTTGCAATCAAAACTGTTAGTGCCCGAATATGGACTGAAATTGGATTGTTAAATCAAAAGTTTCAGTTCAAGGAAACACGTTTAAACTTCATGGTTTTTAGATGTCAATGTTAAGTTGAAAATAGATTTAGACAGTTTTTTTCATCGGAATTGATAGCAGGCTTAAAGGTGGTGCATCTGTTTTCAGACTCGACTATAAAGGCCACCCTGCTTGCCTAGCTCAATCACCACAGCTTCACAAGACAGAAATCCTTTCTATTTTTTTGTGAAATTTGTATCTACAGATTTTCTATGTATCTTGGCAAAAAACAGATCTCAAATTTAGAGACAGAATCAACTGAAGATTTCAAAGGTATCAGTGGGTGTGGGTGTCAGTGGAAATATGGAAGGCGTCCTACTTAATCCAAGAAAACACACTAACTCTATTCAATATTACCCTTTCAAACTCATTTTCTCCTTTGTCCCTCTCCATTCTCAAAACAAGTGTGCTCAAGATCTGGAGAGACGCATTGTCCCAAAGGAGATTAGGGACATAGTAATCAGTTTAAGCTAATGAATTTCTTCCAAGGAGGTGGGAGGCGTGGCCCCTCATAAAACTGTCAGTGAATTTGATATGGGGGTTCTCAAAGAGGGGAGTCACTTGCTTTTAGTAAATAAGAGTGGGAGTCAGGTAATGGCATAAGAAATGGACAGGTGTTACCCAAAGATTAGCACATTTAACAGGAAGTTGGTGAGTCTCAACTAACCTGCGTAAAATATAAGAGCTCTGAATGAAAATATCAAACAACCAAAAACCATAAAAATCACTAACCTTGTGTAACAAGTTTCTTCCCTGGCTTGACATGTAGAATATTCTCTTTATTCTTGAAGGCAATGCTGGAACAGAAGAGCCTTTCTATCCATAAGAATAAAACAACAGAAATAAGCAGCGATAGGTGTCAACACATACAAAAGAAATACCATGTTAACAGTATATACACAGTATAGCTTATGTGCATAGAAAACTGATCCCTTCAAGAATTATACATAAAAAGACAAAAATAAATCGCCGTCAATAATGTCTATCAACCAAATTTAGTATGCAGTCGCCAACCTAAAAAACACCACTATACTGAAACCATAATTCAACAACTTTTTGTCATGTCCTTTGATATCTTAATGCAAAATGTCATGCAGGATATGCAACATTAGTATCAAATTACGATTAAGCTTCCCATCCAATGTTTCAGCATTTATCCCCAATATTGATTGCTGGATATTGCAAGCCGTCTCTTTAGGTAAGAAATCATAAAAACAGGGTATCAAACAGAACTTTTAGTAGATAAAAACAATGACAACGAAAGAAACAACGAATCAAGGTTCATTCGTAAAGTGAGTTTTTTTACGAGTCAAAAGATGATTGTACTGGTTGATATGGTACTATCAAGCATACTGGCAGATAAAATGATAAACTTGAGGCTGAGGCCTGACCCAGCTCTTTGGTAATATAGCTTAGAATTGATAACTTGCCACCACTTGATTAAAATAGCAATTACTTAATAGTCAATACCCATTTAACATAAAATATCTACTTACTTAAACAGAGCAAGAAAGAAAGAAAGAAAAATAACTTATTGACAAAATTGTAAAATACCTTGTCAACAGGTCGAATAGATCCAATAGGTGCGATATTTGATTTTGTTCATGTATTTTGGTTCCATCCTAAACACAAATGTTACAATACCGGAAACAAACTTGAGATCAGTTACATGAAAACTATGATCACCGTAATCGACAAACAAGAAAGATTATAGTATGTTGCACCAGCATTTATGAAAAAAGATGAAAAACATTAGCCGACAACCATACCCATAACTCATATCCCAACTTAAATCTGTCATTTGTGGATATCACAGGGAGCACGAGACTTTCTGTCGGAATATTTGTAACACTTGAAAACAAGAATACTGCAGCATCTAAAAGACTGGAGCACCTGCAAAGAGAAAGTTTTCAATGCTGTAAGCATAACAGAAGTCAGTTCCCAGCAATGACCCAAGAGGAAGAGCGCAGTTCAACATGCAAATCTTTTGGTAGTATTAAGCATGTAATACTCTTGAATTATAGGGTCCTTACAGAAAACCGAAAAGCAAGGTATGGGTGCCTTGGGTCATTAGCAACCCGTACACAAGCTTTAACTATCTTTAGTGAAATTGAACCTGTACAGAAAACTATCGCGAAAAACGTACACCATTAATCATCAAATTGAATAGACATCAAGTGGTGGATAAAGTCTTTACTGAATTGAAACTAGTCTAGACGCACGCGCGATGCGCTTGCCATTCCGTCCCAAAACCCTGCAAAACATATCATGTAGTCAAATGTGATGCACCAAAGAGTTAACAACTAATGTGCTTAAGGCAAAATCCGACATCATGTATCCTTTACTATGATATGGAAGTCAATAATAATAGAAAAGAGAAAAAAACACCTGGAAATGCAATTATTGAATTATATACCCATTGTGTAATATAGATAGATAGATCTACAAAGAAAGTGGAGGTCTACAGAAAATGCAAAACATAGACCAACCACAATTTGTTTCCTTTACAGATATCTAAATGCTCTCAGCTACTCTTAATCGGCCAGTAGTTGTTTTTCCTTCCTACTCATCACCATCTAACTTATTCACAAACTTAATCTCTTCCAATTTCGATCACTGAACTTCGCTTTTGCACTATCAAAATACAGTGTGTCTATTACTGAAGTCGCCTTTCTTTTGTGTGAACTTCATGCTGGCGCTTCTTGGTTAGTTCATTCTCTATACCCGCCAATTCTAGCTTGCGATGCCACGCTATTCCTTCGAAGCTAACCTCTACGAATAGCAGCGTGAAAGGCCGATGAAATGATTAAAACAGTCGATTCTGATATTTTCTTTATTCTTCAACTATAACGGTACAATCTGGCTCCTCCAATTCAACCTAAAACACAAAACTCAAAGCCCATGTCTCCATTTTCTGTTTCTCCCTTAATCCCAGTGTATATTGTTCATCTGACATGTAACCTAGAATGTCACTGGGGATGACCAAGTTTCTAAATATATATACATATATATATATATATATATATATGTATATACTGAATTTACATAATCACGGTTCGTTAACAGGACTAGCATTTTCTAATCAAAAAAGAATAGTAGTCAAGAATTTATTGGTATGCTAACCTCGCAAACTCACCTTAATAATATCTCACAACTGCAGCTGCTAAAGCATCAGACCCTGGTATGTAAGCACAGCTAATGGCCACGACCAACAACAAATTTCAGTACTTCTCTGAGTACCTGTAAGAATAAAAGCAATTAGTTCGTTTACAGTTTATATGAGGTCTAATTGATGTGCACGATAGATTTAATAGGTGGCTTGGGAGTGTTTTATACAGCCTTATACAGCCATGGTGCTTTCAGTAAGAGATGGACAGAAAGCAAGAACAAAGTGCTTTTCATAAAGCCATGGTGTTTCAGTAAGAGAAACTCTAAAACTACTCTCAGATCTACTCCAGCCATCCCCGCATTTTCAGGTAGCAAGTTCCACTATTTCCACAGAATTCTAGCTCAAAACTAAAATTCGAGATAAACCACATTGTAGGACCCTATAACCAATTTAGTTCTAAATCTTCAGAAACCCATCCTTTGGCTAGCCAATGTCTTTAATCCTTGAACGAATTCAAACAATAAGGATTTGATTTAGAAGAAGAAATCAAGCTTTCCCATAGAAATCTACTGATTCTCGATCACGAAACAATTACAACTTACACAGGCAAACTATTAATGTACCCTGGAATATCAAATATACCCTTTCCATGTTGAGCTATCAAGTAGGCTCACAAATTTCATGTGGTGGTGCATCGATCTATCAAGTAGACTCTACAAAATAAAATTAGGAACTTGTCTTATGTAACCCGAACATTGAACTTAATAGTCAAATGATACATCACATTGTAAGGAATCATAAACACCCACAACAACCTGATTATTTTCATTCGGGTATTTTGTCAAACAGTTGAGGTTGAAATTGAAGCATACTTGAAACATGCATCAATAAAAAAAAAACTCAGGTGGATCTTAACCAAGTTATGTGCTAACATGTTCCGAAACGCAAGGGATGGGTGCCTTGGGTCACTAGCAACCCGTACACAAGCTTTAACTATCTTTAGTGAAATTGAACCTGTACAGAAAACTATCGCGAAAAACGTACACCATTAATCATCAAATTGAATAGACATCAAGTGGTGGATAAAGTCTTTACTGAATTGAAATGAATGAAACTCATCATACATTCTTATTATTCAAGTTTCAAACCAAACAAACACAGCGTAATTATGATTAGTGTGCTCCATCAAGATGTAAGAGCGGTGTCCAAGCAATTCTGGTACAGCAAGAGCTTCAGAAGTGCTTTCATCTGACAGTCTCAAACATCTCGATCTAATCAATGTCTCCAACAGCTGGACTACCTATACAAAATCACTTTCTATCATCTTAAACCAAAAACAATCGATTCAATCCAATCAACAGAAGAAGAAATCTAACTTGTTAATTAAAATTACCAAGTACACGAAACAATTTGTGCAGTATATACTTCCTCCATCATCAGAAACCGGAACGACAACATTGAATGCAGTTCCACCGGACACAATTTCATCAAATTCTCACCAGAAATTGACACATAAATAAACAGTAACAATTAAGAGAATCAAAAGATTATCATGCGTAATAGAGATTTGAGACCTGATTCTTCAAAGGTGATTCTCGAGAGAGAAAGAAGAAACTGGAAATTTGAGCAGAAAAGAATTAGAAGGAGAGAGAATCTGAAGAGAAGAGAGAAGAAATTGAGAAAGGAAAGCGGGAAGGGCCTACATATCAATGTGAGAGTGAGACCGCCATACGATTCTGAACCAGGTTTACCCCGATTTAATCCTAACTCGAACCGCGTGAGTTCACACGGTTATGTTTGTGACTGAACTCTGGAACCTCTGGCTGGTATACCGGTGTCAAACTCAGCGTCTATTATTAGGAAACCAGACCATATGCTCGCAAGCTAAGATTTAGAAGCCTTTCCAAATATCATCTTCAGCAACACTACAAATACCAAGCTCTCAACCAGGAACATAACAAAAAAATATTTTCAGAGAACTGGTAGCAGAAGATTTCAAAAGTCTAGGAATTCTCTCTATTCTTTTTGCTTCTTTATACTTCTTCTTTGAGTTGCTTGATCATGGCAGAGGGGGGTAAGTTGCTTGATCAAAGACGTCACTTGTATGATTCTTTATTTGGGAGTGATTTTGAAGATGATTCACTAATGGTTGTTGAACCAGCTGTTGTTGTTGATTTGAAACAACAAACTGAACCAAGAAAAAGATGCATTCTCAGGCTTAGGGTGAGAAAGATACCAGGCACCAATATGTATCAAAACCTTTCATATAAAAATCCAGATGAGGTAGTTCAGGAGCCCAAAGTTGAAGCTGCTAAAAGGAAATTACAGTGTGAGGAAAGACAAGAAAAGGCAGCAGGGAACAAGATTACTGCTAAACCGAAACAGGTGAGCAAGTATGCTAAAAAGAACCATGGAGACAGCGTCAGGGCTCGAATAGAGTGGAGAAGTAAACATCTAGGGGTCCGGAAAAGTAAATATCTACAGGTCCACAAGCCCAGTCTTCTGATGGCATTCTGATTTTCTTTTCTTCCTTAATGTAATGTAATTGAAACACACTGAAATGCTTGATCCTTATTTGGATTTTGTAAAGGGTTTTAAGGCTTTAAGAAACTAAACCTGTTTTTGCCTTTACTTTAGAGCTTTGTTTGATTGGATTCCAGTTTAATTTATTAGCTCATTGATCATGTCAGGAAGTTACATTCATATTCCAGTTTGATTGAATATGCATAACTTAATGACTTGAGTTTGTATTTGTCGACAACACTTGACTTGCAGAATGAATCTGTCCACTGAGACCTGTAACTAATACCAACGATTCTTTCCTGCTGGTTGAGCTTGATTTCTTTGTCTTTCTTTTAATCTTGTAAAGCTATTAGTGAGGTCACATATTTGATAGCTTTTTCAAAGAAATTGCAATATGTTGAACTCATAATTCAGTAAGCTATTTCGCCATATTTGATAGTTCATTAAATTGAACATTTTTATTGGAGCAAATACAAGGAGATCTTGCATACCCAGAAACCACACTTAATTATTCACCTAATTGACTACAAAGTAAAAACACCTTGACACCTTGTAGAAAAAGTAAAAATACTGAGTATTTTGGAAAATAACGAACTATCCTTTTGAGTTCTTCCTCAGTAAAAACACCTTGACACCTTTTCATACATTAAATGGGGGAGTTCCCATCACAGCTTGCAGCTGGGGTTCTCGCGCGTCGCCTGTGCGTTGCACTACTGCAAAGGCCTGGCGCACCCCCACCAATTATAATCTTTAAATTTTGGTTACTGCAAAATCCTGGTGCAATGCATTGATATACTGCAAAGGCATCTTCAAATTTTGACTGGATTTTGCTTTGGACGGGATTAAGTTTATCTTGCCGCCATCACCAAACTCCCATCTTTAAAACCGCTTCACAATGGCTAAACATTGCTCATTAAGGCATGCACAGACCCAATTTCCAGTTTTCCTCAACTGTGAGCTAGGTGGACTACGGTTCTTCTAGTATTTTGTCTTCAAAACTATGCCCTAAACTCTCAGTGAGTTGCTTCTTTAACTTTGTCAAAGGAATTCAAAGCTGATCCATCATTAAACTGCAACTTCTCATCATTCAAGTGAATGAAGTATTCTTGTCAATGAACTTGCTCGATTAAGCGTAGCTTACGAACCTCGCAAGATAAAGTCTAGTATTTGTAACCCGCATAAAGGGTGGTCGCCTAATAATGAAATTGACCTTTGAGTCAGCTGGAGTGCTGGAACTGCCTCATTCTTTTTCTGGTGAGCTGATGGACTCTCTTTGCTGGGATCATGGTCGCGACCATTCCTGTCACGCAAAAAAAAAAAAGACCATTCCTGTCACGCAAATTGCAGGGGTGATAGCCTTCCATGAGAAATTTGCAGGAGAAAAAGGGATGTCATTGGCTTTAGGACTTTGGGGATTCATATCTTACTTCTACTACGGATCATACAAGTTAAACAAGAAGCAAGGTCACTCAATAAGACCAAATCCTAACTTGTAAATTTCATCAAGTTAAATAATGTTTTTCCCTAGTATGTGGGTCACTGATATACACATAAAACATGCTCAAGAAGATAACAGTTGTTTCATCAACCCAAAACATTATAAGTTGAGATTAAAACCATTTTATGAAGTCTAGACTATTACAAAACAAAAGCCAATTATCAAGAACAAGCTTTTTCCCGTCATATTTTAGTGATACAGGTTAACACTGGTGGTATTTTACTCATGCAGCAGCTACCATCCTACTGAAGGACATGCTAATACAATTTTATGCGCATTACTGAACACATACAAAGTCGGGAAACAAAACAAAACAATAGAGTCAACTTGACTATGTTAAAAGAGGTGAAAATTTAACTTACAACTCGATAATCTCCTTGCACAGAGCAGAGAAGCGCAAGTAACTCCGGACCAAGGAGGTAAATCGCCATCTCCACCCCATGCATATATCACCACCCTCCATCCAAGTGATGCCTTGATTTCTTTAACGCTTTCACTTCATTCAACCAAAACATAAGAAGATATTCAGCGATTTAACTACGAAAATGTCAGATCAAAGTAAACACCTTGAAACCAATAACTGAAGGGAAAAAGATAAGAAATGCCAGCAGTGAAACATCATCCGAAACCATTTCAGACTCTAAACCTAATCCTCTGATTATATAATATGATTTGTTGGTTTTGAAAATGGATAATCACCTTGGAAGTGAAGAAGTTGGAGAAAGAAAAAAATTGGGCACAAAAGTCGAGTTGTCACTGTATTCCAAATCCCCAAAATCACACCAGTAGAAATACCTTCAGAAGTTTGCAGGTTCGAAACACAAAGATACAAACCAAAGGCTCTAGATACCTCAAAATATGTTGATGCCCATAGAAGAAGAAGAAAAATAGACAGGAAAAAAATCTAACATAAGAAACCAAAACCTTGTGTTAAACTTGGTTCTGTAACAGGAGAGTATGTAAATCTTCCAAAAGTAATTATACCCAAAGAAAGTAGTAGATTCCCTCCCATTGCCCGAGGGTTTGGGTATGTCCCTTCTACTGATGAGCACAAGGTTGTTAGAATCTTTTACCCTGAACGTTTTGCAGCTGGACAGTGGTTGTGGGTGGAGAACTAAATGTGCACCATTCCCGTGGGTAAATGTTGAGTTTCCAGCTTCTTCTGCAGATGGATCTCTTTATTGGTTGTTCGATTTAGAAATATACGCATTTGATTTAGCTATTGAAGAAATGCGAATGGTTCCATCTCCTTGTCGCACTTCTACCTTTGGATCGTCGGCTGATGATAATTTTGGACTAGTGGTGTTGAGAGGGAAATTATGCTTTTTCCATCAAACGTTGAATGCGCCACATATGGAAATATGGTCTTTGAAGAAGACAGATAAGAAGGAGAGCTGCTGGTGCAAAGACTTTAGCATTGTGTACCAGAAGGAAGAAGGGGCACTCCATGTTCATTTTTTTTTGGCCGATACTTATTACGAAGAAGAACGAAATCATAGTTATGTAGTATGAGGCTCTCCGTTGTTATGAGCAATGTAGTGAATTCATCAAAATTTGACATGAGCAGTAGATGATTATGGCAACATCAATTGTATTGTATGAACAAAACAATGTGCAACTGTGAAGGGAATCAATTTAACACCATGTTTGTTTGCATCTGACTTACAATCTGAATCTGAGTCAATCCCTGACTCGTAACGAGTCAGATGTCAGACTATTTGTTTCTAATTTTGAGTCAGATCTGACTCATTGAAACTGGTGCTTCAAATGTGCACCAAAGCGATATTTCATCTTCATTACATACACTTTTCCCAGAAACACAACCTAAAATCAGCTTGCAGATCCACAGATGATGAGGAGAAGAGCTAATTTCTCATCTGGCGTTGGAGTCCAGAAGAAGAAATCAGGTAAGATCATATTTTTCAAAACAAAAAAATTATACAAGAGTGTTAATCGCAGTAAAACCTCAAATTCATTAAACCCCAAAAAATTCGATACAGGGATTCATACAGAAAAACTGAAACCCTAGGTAAATTCATCAAAAAATTTATATTCATACTTGTCATATTCTCAATCTCATCTTTAGTAGTATCATGATGTTCAGATTCAAGTGAGCAAAATCCATTAGAATTAGATGTCATGAAATCTAAAACCTGTATATATAATGGCGGATTCTATTTAGAACTGATTTTTGGTAGGATTAAATCCTGAAATTTCAAAACAATGAGAAAATATTCTTAACAGAACGTAATTATTGTATTAGAACTGATTTTACAGTCATTGACATTATCTGTCTGAAATGTTTCAGGACACATCAAGAACCTTCCAGACGACATATTGTTAGATATTGTTTCTCGGTTACCAGTTGAGTCTGTCTTGGAGTGCAAATTAGTATGCAAAAGTTGGCAAAAGCTCCTCCATGCTAGAGGAAGTTTCTTCAGAAGTATGCATGTTACCCGCCAACTTAACCAACTTTACGGTGGTGGTGCTGCTCATGGTGATAAGTTGGACATGGGTCTCCTCTTCGGTTGTACGACAGATATGAACTGGCACGGGTTACTCTTCTATGGAGGATTGTATAGTGATAAGATTGATGCTGATAACATATATGAGTACAAGAAGACACTTAGAAAGGTCAGACATCCTCCATTGCACTATACATTGCCGTATCAATATTTGGTCAATTCATGCAATGGGTTGGTTTGCCTTGCTAGATACCACCACGAATGTGTTGATCCCACCTACGTATACAATCCAGCCACAGGAGAGTATGTTAATCTTCCAAAATTCATTGTTCCTAAACGAGATACTTTTCCTCACATTGCCCGAGGGTTTGGATATGTTCCTTCTACTAGTGAGTACAAGGTCGTTAGAATTTTTTACCCTGACTGCGAAGCAACTGGACTGGTCCAAGTATACACCCTTGGTAGTGGTTGTGGGTGGAGAACTAAATCTAAACCATTCCCCTGGGTCAGTTTTGAACCACCGGCGGCTTCTGCAGATGGATCTCTATATTGGTTTCTCTATTCAAAAATCTACGCATTCGATTTAGCTAATGAAGAGTTGCGAATGGTCCCATCTCCTCCTTGTCACACTCTTGACTTAGGATCTATGATAAGTGGTAATTTTGGACTTGTGGTGTTAAGAGAGAAATTGTGTTTCTTCCATCAAACGATGAATGCACCAACACCACATATGGAAATATGGTCTTTGAAGAAGACAGATATGAAGGAGAGCTGGTGCAAAGACTTCAGTATAGTATACGAGAAGAAGCATTATTTTTGGCCGATAATACTTACCAAGGACAACAAAATCATATTTATGAACAATTACAAGACTATGGAGTGTTATGACCCTGAAACCACAACTTGGAAAGAGATCGTGGCTGACGATCCTCAGTTTTCTCTTGAGAGTATCTGGGTAATTTCCCATGTGAACACTTTTGTTTCACTAAGATCACTGGGGGAGAAGTCGAACAAGAAAAGTTGCAGAAATAAGATGATTGGCCAACTCAATTCCAGTGTTTGAAGCATACCAGTGTTTACCTATCTGTTGAATGAATGATTTGTCACTCCATCCTCTTCTACGGAAATGGTATGTAATTTTGAGCTCTTTTTAGTTTAGGAAACTTAAATACAAGTACCTTATTATGCTTCAAAAAAGAAAAGTACATTGTTGTTTGTTAACTGAATCTTTTTCTAGAATGCTTACTCATTGTGAGGATACTAGACTCTTTGTGTCATATTGGATTTGGATAGTCGTTATTGGGAGACATTAATCAGAAAAGTCTTGTGTTTGTTATATAATCCCAGTTTTGTTGGTAGTGTTTGTTGCAATTCATGTAGGATTTAACCTCTTACAAGTTGCAACACTTTATTATGTATGCTTAACTTAGGGTACTTGTCAAAATGACGACTTCTGTTCTGGGCTAGGCAATGTAAACAATATGTTTGAATAAATCTCTTGTGTTCATGATAACTTAGTCGCACTTATCTTATTATCGTATTTATGTTCATCTTGAATACCTTATTTTACTTAACAGTTTCAGTTCACCTAAGGTATCTTTACTACTTAGTATATTACGTAGACTACCGGAAAAATAGTAGTCACACTGGTTGTGGTAGCCAATTAGCAAAGTTGAGTTCAAAACCGCCACTTTCTGTACATCAAGCTGCAAAGTTCTTCTAATTAAGTCCACTATCTTCATGTGAAGTTATGTCCCTTACTAGCTGCTAAAAGCTCATGTTTAGTGATTGTCATTTTCTTTCTTTCAAACTGCATTCATTGAGATCTTTCTTTGACTACATACACAAGTAGTAGTAGGAAGAATAGAGTGCAGCTTTTAAGATTTCAATAAGACAGAAACATGGTTTTCCGAAAAGAAGTTCAGATATCTGGTTTGCTCTTCTTTTCTTATTTTGGGTTCACGGGATACGAGGATTATCTGTGGTGGATAAGATTGATGATAATGGTGGTTCATCGACGTCCAAGAAATGCAACTTCATTGCGTTTTCAATTTTGGAGATTCCAACTCAGATGCTGGTGGTAATCAAGCAACTTTCTTTGAAAAACCGTCTGGAAGGGTCTGGCGATGGTCGACTTATCGTGGATATCATTGGTAAGTGGTACAAGTGCTCTTTTTAGATTTTGCCAATTCACTTGATGCAGTCAGATTTTCACAGTATGGATGAGTGAATTTGTGAAATATGTACTGCCAGTATTTACAACTTAGGAACACACCAATTGGGTTAATTTAGTTAAATTATGGCTGAATTTAGTTACCGAAGCATTATATAATGATTTTTTGTTGCTGAATGCTAACGATGGTTGCGAATGGTGCAGCTGAGGAGTTGTGTTTAGCCTACATAAGAGCATATCTGGACTCGCTTGGATTGGGAAGTTTCACATTGGAGCCAATTTTGCAAAGGGAGGATCATCCATTAGAAAAGGCGGTTACAGCTCATTTCATCTAAACGTTGGGACTTCATAATTACAACAATTTAAAGCTCGAACTCCAACATTGCTAAGTAAATTTTAAATGGTTGTATGTCAGACTCGTTGATTCCGATAAATCAAGCTTGCCATGCTTAATGACCTACAAATATAGGGCAGTGTAAGGACGGAAGGTGGCCTGACAAAAGATCTACAAATGATATTAGTAATCTTCTTCTGTTAGGATAATCATCCAGAAATACTTAAAACTGGTGCCGAATTCCTATAAGGTTTATATAGTTGGTGCTTGTTACTCGCATGGATTGCTGCTTCGTAATTTTCTTCATTTTCCAACAGAATGTCATCGAATGAATCTGAACGACAAATGACAAAACATCTGTGTTCGTTGTGGCCCATTTACGATTTGAACTGGGCTTGGACTTCAAGGCACATACAAGTTACAAACAGTAGACTGTATCAAAACAAAAAAGTAAAGAAAAGAGATAGCTTGGCATTGCAAATTTGCAACCCATTGCTGCTTGTGTATACCCTGTTTTCTTGCCTCATTTGCCATCTATCTGCTACTTGATTACATTTCCTATGCTTAAATAAGAAACCCAAAAAATTGGAGCGGGTCTTTAAAATTCCTATTGCTTCATGATTAATTGTCTGATTCCTCCATAGCCTGAACTTCCCTAACCAGTACACGACCTCAAATCATCCGAAAAGAGAAAGAAATAGTTCACAATAAAATCCCACTTTTTCATAAACTCCGTGTCTTCTGTATTGCTCTTCAATTCCTTACCACTCACTTTCTTGAGCACTTTGAGAAGACTTTCTTCAACCTCTTTCTTGTCCACCTCCCCACTCACATAACTTGGGCTTTCAAGTGTGTTTCTTTTTCTCTTCTTTTCATACCTCCCAAAGTTGTCTTTGTCCACATTAAATCCACGTTGCTTAGTTGTTGCTAGGATATGGATAAATTCATTCACCGTCTGCAATAACATGCGAGCATTTCCCAACTGCGCATACGCTTCTCCAACTTTTTCAGCCATTGGTTTCACTTCTTTACGAAAATCCTTCAATAAGAACACAGCTAACCTCAGAAATGTGGTATTAAAAATAAAAAGTAGTACTTGTTGGAATTTCAGCTCCTTAACCTTTATGCTTTACCACTAAACAACTTATAAGCTCACTACACGCTGAAATTAGACTAGAAACTAGTATTAGCATACTCAACAACTCATTGAAACCAGCACCATACATAGTAATGACACTACATATAGGTTCATACAAAACAGGTTGTAGTACAGTACAAGGAAATAGCAACATTCAAGACACTTAAACCTTCATGACTTATTATCAACTTTTATTTCCTCACATTACTTAATGATGGATGAAAGCAGATTTTCCTTTATAAAACCTATGGGGCTAGAAGTGAGTCCTAGTCATGCTCACCACATGTCACTCCAACCTTTACATCATGAGTTGGAGGATACCTCATGGCTCTTTTGGACAGCTCATATGACATGTCAAGCTAAACATGTCAAACTAAAAGACATGTCATGCTTAAAACCTTATCTAGCATTAACCTTAAGCTAGTCTTTAGAGCAAGATTAAGCCATAAACAAACCATAAAACAGATTATGACAAATCATGATTAACTTAAACTAAACAAGAATTACTCAAAACACAAAAAAACCTAACAGTACCTAGTGCCGGATATTTACCTCTAGATGTATCTTGCAATCTTCACCCTGTTTGACCATTTGCGCCTTTTTTCGTAGAGCTCGTTCAATCCAAAGCTTCTCACTCCGAGTGGTTACATCCTCATATCCAGGCATATCCTTTATGCGGGGTACCTATTTTACGGATGGAGAAGGAAGTAACAGGTTAGCAGCTAATTCAATACCATTTAAATAAGTATATAAATGTATAGGACTCTGAACTCACCTGCTCAACAAGTTTCTCAACAAGACTCTGACAACAATCTCCATGTTTCAAACTAAGTTGTCCACACTCTTCCGCAAAAACATCACACTTACTTCCCAGAGCAGACGATAAACCCTTATTAAGACAAAGAACAATCCAATATAACTAGCAATTCAGAAGAAGAAAAAAAAACCTCTTAAAACTAATCAAACAAGTGTTACCTTAAGCTTTTCTAATTCTTTTTCAATATTGAAATTGGGATCTTTCAATCCATCTCGAACGCTAGTGTACATTTCACGAGCCGAATTCAGATCCCGGGGAGTATTCCACCCTACATACTTGTTTACAAGTACCAGGATGTCTATCACAATATACAAAATTCAAAGATGTCAAAACCAAATGAAAATGCAACATATAGTTTAAGAATTTCAAACCAAGTCCGAAGTTGCGAACATACCATTTGGGACCTTCAGCCTTAAACCTTCTACCTCTTTATGAATATTACGCCTAATGCTATCAAGACGATCATGAACTGGGAACTTGAGTCTTAAAACATTCATCACCTGCTGCATGTGCCTCATATCATCCGCACACTTTAGAGGGAGAAAGGGAAACAAAATCAATCCGACAGGAAAAAATCTAGCAAAAATAAAATAGAATTCGATTTTTTTAAGGCAAACCTTGTCTCCAGAAGCAGAAGAGGCGCTGCTTGTTGCTGCAGCCATGGTACTGAGATATATATGAATTATATCCAAAAATCAAATCTCTCTAGCCTTCTTCTTCTTCTCATATATATATGTCATCCAAAGTAACTTTCAAGCTGTCAATTACAAAATCAGAAACCAGATGAATATCATCCACAAACCAATTTTTAACCGAACAACTATTAAAACCCTAGATTTTTTTTTTTGTTTTTTCCCGTATGGAGGAAGAAGAAGAAAACGAGAGGTCTAGAGAATGTGGAGCCGGTTAAGGATGACCAACAGCATGTAGGGCCCACATTAATATGCCAACGACACGTATACAATACATGAAGTGTCGTTCACACACGAATAGGTTATCAATGGCCATGACTAAAACTAAGGTTATCAATGGCATGCTCCCTCCCATCGCGGAGCCAGCGGTTCGAACCCCGTAATTGTGTCAAATTGGAGTTAAGGATATAGTTCAAGACCACTCTTCCAAATCATCAACAAAAAAAAGAAAACGAGGTTTGAAAAACAGGTCATATGTCGGGCCACGATCGTAGCGTTATCACATTTTTGATAGGTGTGAGTGCGTTTTGGATAACAAAAAATCGTTGTTCTGATATTTTCTTTTGAATAACGAATGTAACAGTCAAATAGAAGAAAATAAATAAATTATAGTCAGAATTTCTAATTTAACGATTTCTTGAAAACGATTATAACGTAAATGACGTTGTTATTGTATTTTTTGATTTTATTTGTTAGTTCTAAAAGAGTTCTGGAAACTCTTTTGATTTTATTTGCATTTTTTGATATTTTTCAAACTCCTATTATTTAACTGAACAAGGAGGTAGTTCATACTTCAAATACTGAGATACATGTCTAATGGAATGTTTAGTCCCTTATAAGAAGAAGAAATACAAATGGAGAACGCACATGAGAAGGAAGTGAAAAAAAAAAAAAAAAAATCAAAAGTTCTAATCTCACAAAAAAATATTTCAAATAGCTGAAGACAATTCTATTAAAAAAAGTGTAATGAAGTACATTAATGGCAAAGATGGTATTGTGTCATCCGAAAGGGACTAATAAAAGGGGTCCTGAAAATAAAGATCCCACAATTTAATCCCATCATCAGCAGCAGTGGCCAGGGAGCACCCACTTTCGGAGAAAGATATGGCAGAAACTGGTTCACTATGCCCTTCAAAGTTCACAACATTTGACCCACTTTTCACATCCCAAATGCTAAAATTAGACTGAGGTTTCAGTTCAAGGATAAGACCATCAGGATGAAACGCAGCTGATGTATAGGCATGTCCATCTGAAGCATCTCCGACCTGAGTGAGGCATGATTCAGAAGCAAGGTCATTCAAGGATAAGACCATCAGGATGAAAGGCAGCTGATGTATAGGCATGTCCATCTGAAGCATCTCCGACCTGAGTGAGGCATGATTCAGAAGCAAGGTCATAAAAGCACCATTACTATCAAGTGAAGCAGAGATGAAGTAGTTATTAGTGGCAAGAACTGTAACAACTTGCACCTAGTAGTGCGATCTTTTAAGACGTGGCGACAGTTGTAATTTCCATCTTTTTTCCATACAATTTTGTGTTGTAATTTCAATCTTTTTTCCATACACGAACGGTCTTACCAGCTGATGAAGTAACAAAGAAATCGTCCTTGATACAAAGACGTGTCCACACTAAAACATGGCAAGCTGCATTCTGCTGGTAGAGAGCATGACTTTGCTCCTGCCTTGCTGTATGTAATTGTTGTTCCAACCAAAAATGTGATAGCACCAACTGATCGCACTCAATTTGAGACGTTTCCAGTAATACCTGCAGCCTCTGGATTTAGGTTTTTTGATTAGTGTGATTATAAACATAGGTTAAAATATTATTGATGAAACCAGAAAAAGGAAAAAGAAAATGCTTGAAAATGGGATTCATAGGTATAAATTTAGGTTTTCTGATAAAAATCTAAAGCTTTTGACGGGATCTAAGTATATTTGTATAAGACACATGGTTTTGGGGAATCTTCAAGTACTGGGAAGATGTTTGAAATGTAGATATTGAAGAACTCATTGTCTAGTGTCTCTAAAAAAAATTTTTTTTAAAAAAAAAACAAGGCTTGATAGGAGATAGAATCCAAGCACAAGTTTTTGAGATACTGTCATGAAATTGGCAGATAGAAACTGCAAGTATTTTAAAACTTAGATAGGCGATAATGTACTTAAATAACCAACATCATTATTTTATAAGATTTGCCAACCCTTTTTTCTAGAAGCAAACTTGGTATTTCACGTACGAAAAATCAAAAGAATGATAAAGACAGCGAGATTAGGCCGTTTAAAGGCTCTTAAGTTTCATCTAAAACTAGAGAATAGAGATACCTCCAAGTTGTCCCTGCCTCTTTGGATCTTCTTCGACAAGACTTTACCACCCAACACTGTAGTCGTCTAACACCTTCGATAACTTCTCTTTAGTTATTACCTGCCTACCAAAGCGGAAAAACAAGGGAAAAAAAATGAAACTAGAAAGACAAGAATCGAGAAGCGACAGTAAGATCCTAATTTCAGATTTCTTCTTTGACATAAATATTTTAACAGCTCATAGCTAAACTTGTACTCACTTGTTGGGTGGCCTGAGATTGTATCATCTTTCACCAGGGGGTTTGCAACTCTGGAGCGACTATTTTCCGCCTCTTCCTGCGCCCCCCCTGTTGTCACACTCTCAAAGCGAGTACTATTGTTGTCTGCTTCGTGCTCACTGATTGTGGTCAGCGCATGATTCCTCTTTCATACAACAGACGTAGTCTCCTTTTGACTTTCCTCGAACTGGGAAGAATCTTCCTACAGCTCTAAGGTTTCCCCAAGGATAATGTCTATTCTCGTATCTGCAGGACGCTTCTTGTGCCCCTTTATAAAGTTAACAACCTTTTCCATGTTTTCCTGCATGTCGCGCTGCCTTTCCTTAAGATGTTGTTTGTTTGTGGCAATTTTCTGTCTCTCATTGTCCATCAGAGTCCTTTTCAACTTCATAGAAAATGAGAGACACAAAGTTGCCGCAAACAATTGGTATAGTTAAAATCACTCTCCCAATGCTCCTCAAAAGCCCTTTATCTGTCTCTTAATTCTTTTTCCATTTCTCCTTGCTGGTTTTGCATATTCATATTCATCTCCAACTCCCTTACCCATCTCAGATTCAACAATTTCTATTTCCTCTGAACATATTTATGTGGTTCAAGCTGCTCAGTTTTGAATGTTCTTCTTCAGACTATTTCAGTTTCCCTAATCCTTCCCTCTCCTCCCTGACTTGTTTCAGCTCTTTAGTAATCTCAGCTTTCTGTGCATCCAGGAGTTCCCATTCCCGTTCAAAAATTTCCTTGTCCTGCTTCAGACCCTCGTGCTCCTTCAGGAGCAATCTTTCTTCATGCTTGCACTCAGATATCTCATGTATCAGTTCTGACTACAGGGGCAAATGCTCTGTCTTCTCTTCAGTTAGCTTATCCTCCTCTTCACATAACCGCAATTGTTCCTCCTAACCTCAGCCATGTTTTTCTCAAGATCAACTATTAGATTCTGCATATTTTCTTTATCAGCAACTGATCGTTCTTTTCCTTCTCCAAGTCCTTTTCCAGAGATTTGACAGACTTGTCTTTCTCTTTGATTCCTTTCCATCAAGGGCTTTCTCTCTCTTCATGTATTTCTCCATTTTCTTTTCTACTGCCTGCTCCCATTTTTCTATCTTTTCTTCCAGCTTCTCTTTGCTCCACCGCAACAACCTTGCTTTTTAACTCCTCAGCCAGAAACTTCCTTTGTTTAATATTAGCAGTAGCTGCTTCATTCGATTCTTGCCTAGAAAGAACAAATCAAAGTTGAGACACAAATGCTACAAAGAAAATGTGTGCAAGAACAATCATGATATTAACAAATTGGGGACATGAAGTCAATGACATACTCTTCTTTCAGCTTCCTTTCAATTTCAGAACTCTTTCGAGTAGCTTCAGCCAATTTGACATAAGCATCATGCAATTTTGCTTCAACTTCCAGAGATTTTTCTCAAGGCTAGCAAGTAAAGCATGTGGTAGTCATCTTTGCGTCAGCATTATACTTGGTTTCTGCACATTCCGCACGCATCTCACTTAGAGCCTTTTCGAGCTGCATCAGTAAAAATTTAAGAAAATGAGAAACAACATAAAAATACATGGTTCTCAACAGAGACAAAACTCTCTCCATTTCTGAGCTAACAAATTGAATATTTCAACAGTCTTGCCAAACTAAATCTATTCATACAATGCAACAGTCTTGTGAAGCTTACATCATCCAAACGTTGTTTCTGAACCCCCAACTCAGTCCTTGGATTCTCTTCGCAATTTACCACTTCCAAAATTGAGATCAAATGACTAGATGGAATTCTTTTCAAGCACTCCTTCGCTTCTGCCAAACTTCCATAAACTTTGTCATACTGTGAAGCCCATTCTTTCTTAGCCATTATACTGGAACACATGTATTACATTGATCTTAGCCATTATATGGGATCACATCTAATCACTCGAAATCAATAGATTTCTATGGGCACACCCTAAAGTACAGTCTTGAACTAGTGTATTGAAGTTGAGACTGAGACATTGTACAGAAAAAAATGCATAAACTTGAAAATTAGCCAATGAGGTGATATACTTACTTTTTGGGTGGCCTAAGATTGCATCATCTTTCACCAGGAGTTTGCAACTCTGCAGCGACTGTTTGACACCTCTTCCTGCGACCACCTGTTGTGACGCTCTCAGAGCGACTATCATTTTCATCTGCTTCTTACTCACTGGTTGTGGTCTGCGCATGATTCCTCTTTCCTCCAACTGATGTAGTCTCTCTTTGATTTTCCTCGAACTGACAAGAATCTTCCAACAGCTCTAGGGTTTCCCCGGGATAACATCTGTTCTATCAACTCCAGGAAAACGTATCTAAGTCCTTTTCAGCTTAACAGAATAGACGTTAACCTAGGGGAAACACTAAAAGTCTAAAAAGAGAGTACGCTGCAGTGAACCTTCTGAATTAAATCATCATCACCAAAAACACCTATTTAATATTTATAGGTCGTACCTTGAAAACATTAAAAGGCATCTGCTTTTGAATGTGAAAGCTGCGAACTTTATCATGATCCACAAGATCAAAATAAATATCCCTGCCAATCTGTTCCGTGAGATCCTCATTCCTTGCAACCTAGAAGCATCAAATAATTGTTCTTAAGAAGGAAAAAAATTCCATAAAAATGAAAAATAGAACTCCCAATAATGTGTGTCAGTCTTGTTCCAACTTGACAAATGAAAGTTAAATTGGGCCGAGAAGAAAGACCTTTATGATAGTATAAAGGTAACTGCAACACCAAGTTGGTATGAATCATGAATGTTGACAACACAAAACAAACAGGTGACTACGAAAAAATGGGCATTTTTCAAGCAATCACTATTCCATGTTAGATCTTTTGCTTGTTGCGGGAGATCAGCTACACGCTCTAAGATTTTCTAACATGATTATTTTATACACAAAAATGTTTTCTCCTGGGATGTTAATAAGGACTATATGTTACCTTTGTTAGCTGTGGTTTGGTATCCAATGCTGAATGCCCCAGTAAACATCTGTAGTGAGGGGAGCAAAACCAAACCTCCAACTTTTATCAACAAAGTGACGCATTTAATGGGTGATTCCATGACCTTCAGGAAGCACTGCCACTCCACGGACTGCATATCGACCTGAATTTGAAAAATCCTTAAGGCTTAACCATTAAGACACCACTGAATGCACCGCATCACACCCTATCAGTAGCTGTCAATTAACAACCTCATTTTTTTTGGAATTTCAGTATGCAAAAACCAACTAATCTATTATTTCAAAACAAAAGTTGGGATTCTAGGGTATGACTGACCTTGGTACGGATAATAGTCCCATCTTCTAAATGCTGGATTACCGCAGTTGAATCTGCTTCATAATGTTTCTTTGTTTTTTCAATTGACCGGAGCTTTGAAGAATAATGGATTGTATCAAGGTACAGAGATCCTCTTGCAAACCATTCCACCCTGCATTTTATGAAATTGCAACTCTAATCTTTAACAAATCATGTCATGCATAAGCTACCATACATCCTAACTATCCATTTGGCGTGTTCATATATCCATCAATGTCGATTTTTCTAGTCATACAAAGTATTTGGTGACTACCTATACACAATGCAGCTCCGTCCGAGAGGCAACCTAGATATTCAGTCATATGCAGGGTTACTATACATATCAAAAGGCCTAGTATTTTAATCCATTGTAAAATCTTGACTAAAACTTACAAAAGAAAAATTACCGCAGAATATTAGTGGAATGGTTATGATAACTAAATTAAAAGCAAAAATCTTAGTTCGTCCTGGTTATGATAACTGATCAATACTTAAAAATAAAAAGCTCAAGCTTTTAATCAAACGAAATTTAAATGACAATAGCAAATTACCTGTTGGGTTTTTGGATTATCGAGTTGGCGAGCGTAAATCATGCTTTTAGGTACCGAAGAAGAAATTTTTAGGAAGACAGAAAGTTTTGAGCAGCTGTGTGGGTGATGAGATCAATGAACAGTGGAAGTTATTAGGGAAGTATCCATTGGGAGGAAACCTCTTTTTATTTTATTTTATTTTATTTTCACGGAACATCTCCAAAGTTGTGGCAAGTTGGGAAACTCGAGAGTTAAAGGAGGAGAAAGTCGTCGGTCTACGGCTTAAGTTTGCGAAAAGACTCTCTCTTAGTACGACTCTCTCTCTCTTAACCTCCGTTTGTTTGCCTGATTTCCTCTTCCCGGCGGCTTCTTTCACTAGTCGTTGGGCTGTCGGCTAGTGCCCAACGTCTATTTTCAGCCGGGAAATTCTGCCGGAATTAATGTCAAACACCTAAATTCATGTCAAACTTCTTTTCTATTGGGTTCTCATGGTTCTCTGTAATTGAATTATAACATTTACTTCTTCAAATCGAGTCCCTTTCTAGTCTCTCAATGATTCGGCCAACAAAAATCATTGATATTTCGACAACCTCTAACCCAAATCACTATGGAATCAATTATCTCATCTGTAATCCGAAAGTTTCAAACATGAATACAATTACTAAAATCATTGAAGTCACGAACAGAGATCAAATCACAGATGAAGCAAGTATGGAAGCTGGAAATTCCCCTTTCATGAAGTTCGTTCAACATCAGAAATATAAGGAAATTATGTTCCTGCACTTTCAGTTACATCTTAGCAATAATTGCAATATATCATACATTATTTTACTTGATATACTTTGAAGATTGCAAACTAATTATACATCTCATTTGGAAGAAGTTTCAAAGCATAACTTTCAAGCACTACAAGCACATCTGGATGTTCTCTCTGACTAACACCACAACATCCTATTCACCTTCTGGGAGATGGAATCTCTACATCTATTTCTATCTAATTCACTACTTTAGGAAGCTAATTAACAGGTTTGAGTTGGTAAGCCCTTCTGATATATTTCATTACATCTCTTTTATGTACCTCTCTACTCAATGCCTGAATATCAATCTAGGTGCCACTCACTTCATATGTCTTAAAATTAAGTTTAGCATTACTCATTTGAATTCTAGTCTCACTACTCAAAAAGCTCTATATATATCATTAGTAATCAAGCAAATCTTAGACTGCATATCAAAGTTAAAACAATCTACTGGCTAAATTATAATACCATGTTCAAAATAATAGCTATAAAAATACCCATTATCCTGGATATAGCCAGCTTGGCAAATCCCACATTCCATAACACTTTGTTCAAGCATTCAACCCATAAAACCAAAAAAACAAAATCTTTTCTGTCTACCAAGAAAACCCAAAAAGCAAATATCTGTTTATGCTACTTGATTACTCCTCACACCCCTCTGAATTATGTTATGAAAATTACCAAATTAGATAGTATTAGCATCCCCAGATGCTTCTGTAGTTTCACTTGCAGGAAATGGAGCAGCAGGATTGTCTGCACTAGCACAGGTTCTGGAATGGGTAGGCTCTGGCACAGGTTTTGGTGCTGGTTCATTCTGAGAAGGATTAGCCTCACCATTCCCTGCATTAGCAATGGCAACAACCTCTGTAGCCATCCGACCGATCACATGGCTCAACATATCCAAATTTGGGAATATCACAGCATCAAGAGGAATAGGAATCGAATTTCTCGAATCATGCGGCGAGGCAGGTCTCGGGCATATCCAAATTTGGGAATATCACAAGTCAAAAATAATTTCACTTTCTTACTCACTAAATATCAAGAGGAAATAGGATTGTTGTTATGTTTCTAATATAACCAAGGGGGTGTTTGATGTTTTAACGAAATACTAAAGTAAAAATAAAATAAAGCAAGGCAAATAATTGGAATTATCAATAAGGAGAAGATATTGGTCACGGGATAATATCATTCACAAATATGTATTTTCATCAATGATTAGAATTGGTATTTTAATCTTTTATTTACTAAAAGTCCTAGGATACCTTGATCGCAAGTATAAATTCCCCGTTTTCATCACAACCACATTAAAAGATGCATATGTGAATTCTTCCTAGAAAGCAACCTAAACCACAATTAAATTTAACTCCCTAAAAGCAATAAGTTCTATGGAATAAGACTAATCAATGCAAACGAATGTGTAAAAGCACTAATCGTTTTAACAAAAGTTATGATTCACTTGTGACTAGTAAGATATATCACTGCAAGCACTACCCACAATTATCTACTTAGAATCGGGGATAAACAACCGTATTGAAAACCCTAATATAGCTCTAGAGATGAATGTAAATCGGATTGACCACTCCCAAACAAACTATCAAATCATATAACACTATTAATTGTGAATCACAAACAATGAAATATTGAGACAAAACTAATTCATTGAATCATATAACATATTGAGAAATCAACTTTATCCCATAACCAATAATATTTGTTTAGGCTATGGAGTTCATCATAAAAATATTAATTGAAAAGAAGAAGGAACAAAACCCCTAGAAGCGTAAACGAAACCGGCTCTCCAAAGTTCCAAGAAAAATATGTGATCTCTCTAAAAGTTGTAGAAGACTTTCCTTTAAATAGCTCTCTTGTTTTCCAAAACTAGGTCAAGCCCCAAGGGTCCAATAGATAGAAGTCCACCAAGCCCTGAGGAAAACCCATGTGAAAATATGCCCCCACCTCGGAATTTGGCGGGAGGAATGACCGGAAATCACCACTCGGGTCAAGTTCTTGAATTTACCGAGTCGGATGACTCAACTCGGTGATGTCCTCCAGATCGCCAATCGTCCGAGTTAGGGCTAACTCAGCCTGACTGGGCTTGGCAAGAGCCATTTTGCACAGACCTAATCTTCATGCTGCACTATCATTGTGCTTCACCATTTAATTTTAGTTCATGCCTGCACTTACACAAATCTCTACTGGCATGGAAATGCATTCTGTAACTTCAACACTGCAATCATCTCCAGCATTGACACCTTAAACAGCCTCATTTGGGTTGCAATCATCAGCTCATTAACCACTGTTGCATCAGACTTTCGGCTTCCAATTGACAACAACATCAACTTCATTCTTCCCTGTACAAACCCACAAATACTTGCAGGTTTGTGTGTTACATCTTCTCAGTTTCAAAGCCACTTTCCGTTGACAACTAGGTTTCAACAACACAACTTGCTCCACTTCCCCAATTTCATTCCGTCTAATTTACTCACCACTTGCATCTCAATCTACCTGCAATCGAGGATATACCCAGCTCTGTAGCTCTACTATCTCAACTTGCGGCTCGGTTCAAAGTGACATACTGCAGACTCCATGTAATGCCAATATATCACCAACCGCAATATCATCTCGAATCCATTCCACGAGCATCAATAGTTGTTTCAATGAAACCCTTGAATATCTTCACTACAATTCTAGCATACATCTCAGCTTCCTTCCTTCACAACAATGAACAACAACCATTTCCATATGCACCCGCCTCGTATTACCACCAAGTACTCAAAATAGCAGTTCCCTGGCTTCAAACATTTCTGCAACAACAACATCACAAGGTTGTTTCATGTTTACCTCGCAATGGCTTGGCTTCTCTTCTTTTCTTAGCCATTAATCCCACTGCTCAAATGCCAGCAACCACCAACGTAATTTCACTCCACAAAGACTTCAAGATCCCATCCCGCATTGTTCATCACCATCATGCCACGGTCATGGCATTAACACCATTTGCATTTCATCGAATAACAAAGAACAACACCACCGATTCTGTAGGCAACTCATCATTGCAATTGCATTTGCATCATTGCCGAATGTAAACTCGAGCCAATACCCATACACCTTCTCATAATCATTTAATCTTCAATCAATTCCTCCATCTGATTTCTCCCCCCAAATCAATCAGCAACTTCATCTGAATCACCACCATAAGCAACAGATTCAAACCCATACTACCAAAACCTCCAATTTTATTGAATCTGAACCAAACCCATGGATCATGAATCACCATCATCATCCTTTTGAGGAACCCATCTCTTTAATCTTCCATTAGGCAACACCATCTTCATCTCGCTCAAACCCTTTTGATTAACATCTAATTTCTTCTCTAACTCGATTTCAAATCTAAATTCAATCATCAATTTCTCCCTGGCAGCCCTCACATCTTCGATTCTACTTCAACAATTCTTCTCAATTTCAACAAAGATCGAGCCTCACTCTTCTACAAATTCCCCCAGGACTCATCTACTACAACTGGATCGGTCTGGTGTAAGAAAATGAAGGTGGATACCACGGAGTCTAGTAGATAAGGGGTTACCGTAAAAGAAATAGGAAAAGGGCCTCCCGGTTCTTGCATGACTTGTCGGTTTCAGCAACCGATCGCCTATTCACTTCTTTGCTCAACCGTAAATTGGTCTTTTCGCTCTTTTTCGCTTTAAAATTAAAACTCAAAAGCAAACATAAGATACATAATTCACACAAAAAATAACAAAGAAAGCATAAACTCTAGATAGTAAATACGGTGTATTCTACACCTATCATACCAATCCCTCATTGATCACAAATCGCCCAATGGGGGATGAGTGGCAAACACCACCCACCCATCTCTTACTCCCCATACTCGATCACCAAATGGTTGAGGAGGAAACTGAAAACCGGTAGTTCTCTGTCTCTCCACCTCCACCACCACCAATTTCACCTCCAGTACCACTACCACTACCAATTTCATTAACACTGTTACGAAACACATGCCTCCCCTCATTTCCCGTTGGAGCAGTCCCCTCTTCACCACCAGCAACATCCTGAAAAAAATGATGGAAAAAAAAACCCATTAACAACCTTCTAATCAACCAAACCATTACTGCAATCATTACTATGAGAAGAGAATAAGAATCTTTCTGAAGTTGCATGTCAAAGAAACTTACCTGGCAAGATGGTAGATTAAATCTAGGCCTCTTCACAACTTGGCCATGCCTATGAGGAATCTGATCATACATCTGCTCCACCTTTACCCTTCGATTATAACACAAATTAGCCCAGTACCAATTGAAGTTGCGAGTGTAGTTCATAGCCTCTCTTCCATTGGGGAAAGCAATACCATATGGAAGACTCGTAATGGGTATATGAGGATTGTACCAGTCTAGAGTATGTTCCATCAATATCTCTGAGGTTTTCTCTACTATATCTCCCTCGCAATACAACACTAACTGATCACTAATGATCAAGAGTCCGAGAGGCAACCTAGATATTCAGTCATATGCAGGGTTACTATACATATCAAAAGGCCTAGTATTTTAATCCTTTGTAAAATCTTGACTAAAACTTACAAAAGAAAAATTACCGCAGAATATTAGTGGAATGGTGAAAACTCTTGATTAAAACTAAATTAAAAGCAAAAATATTATTTAGTCCTGGTTATGATTACTGATCACTACTTAAAAATAAAAAGCTCAAGCTTTTAATCAAACGAAATTTAAAAATGACAATAGCAAATTACCTATTGGGTTTTTGGATTATCGAGTTGGCGAGCGTAAATCATGCTTTTGGGTACCGAAGAAGAAAATTTTAGGAAGACAAAAAGTTTTGAGAATCTGTGTGGATGATGAGATTAATGAACATTAGAAGTTATTGGGAAAGTATTCTTCCATTGAGAGGAAACCTTTTTTTTTTTTTCACGGAGCATCTTCAAAGTTGTGGAAAGTTGGGAAACTCGAGAGTCTTAAAGGAGAGATTTTTTTCCTTTTGATGCCAAAAAATTGAAAACTTTATTAACTGGAAACGCTTAAACTGTCCAACAGTAACCGACTCTCAATAATATTACGAGGTTTCTCAAACCGGCTCCTAATAATAGTACCAATTTTCCTATTGAATCTTGTTAGTTTACCTGTAGATTTATTACAAATTCTAGAAATAAAATGACACTCTTATTGCAGGATTATCTTTAACCTATCAAAGGCATCTTGCAGATAACTTCATTCTCTCAAGCGACCACTGGTAAGGATTTGTTGGTATAGCCTTCAATCCCTTTTAGATCAGTTTCCAAAAAAAATGTGTGTAGACTGCAACTGTATGCTCTAGTTGACTGCATCGAGGAACGCCAGACATTCTGCCTGTTCATTTTGATAGACATTTGATGTGTCGGAAAACTGACTTCGATTAACTGCAAGTATACGTTGCAATATATGGAAATAGCGGTAAATAGAGATTGTTCCCACAAGGAGTGTCAAACACTATTTCCTATAAATACATATATCTTTCGAGTCCAAAGATGTTTCAATACGAAGAATTCAGAATTTTTATACGAACAAAATGAACAAACTAAAGCAAACTATTTTAGGATGATATCAAGGATGTAAACATATCAAGGATACGAGAATCCATTATAGGTGAAGTTTCACTTATGTATCTATCAAAGGTCTCATCCTACTCGTGCATGATAATAACAAACTTAGTGAGTACATGGAAGATGTGACGTTTTAAGATTTATCGACATAATTAATCAAAAGTTATGTTTGTTCTCAACCTAAGGTAGAAATCCTTAGTACTAAAGTATACATGACATACATAGTCTACGAATATTCATAAATCAATTAATAGCAAGATAAACAATATAACGCGGAAAAATAAATAACACAAACAACATAAGTTTTGTTAACGAGGAAACCGCAGATACAGAAAAACCCCGAGACTTAGTCCAGATTGAACACCAGACTGTATTAAGCCGCTACAGACACTATCCTACTACCTATTAACTTCGTACTAGAATGTATTTGAGCCCTAATAAATTCTACCATTTATTAAGGTACATTAGTGCTCATTACGCCTCTTGAATCCCAGCAGGACTCCGCACAATTGATTTCTTTAGATGACATCACACCAACTAAGAGTTGCTTCAACTCAATTGAAGACTTTAAACCAATATGCTTCCCACAGATTAAGCCTATATATGATTTCCTTTACGATCAAAAAGTTTGATCAAGGTGATGAAAATTGTTAGAGCACTGCTCAGTCGAACTCGCAAGCGTTGCTATCTCAAGCTTGTTTGTCAAGTTTAGGTGATCAAAACTATAAGTCTTGATTTCTAGTATACTTATAGCTATGTCTCGGATTATGATAGAATGTGTAGTTGAGCTTCAGACTTCACGACGTTCATCGATTGAAGGCGAAGATCTCGAAGAGAGCTTGAAGGAACTTCATCAACAAAAGGTATGTGGAGACTAAAGCTTATCTATTACTCATAAGTCTATTCTATTATATATCCTACTGAGACTAAATCGTATAACTATATAGACTATTACATTATGCACATTTGATATTTCGAGTTAAGTTTATCTCGCTTATCTATTTCTCGAAATATGTGTTGGAAGCTTTTTGCTTTAGCTAAGTTCATCATTATTCTTGACGAGTTTAGTTGGAAACAATTTATTTGTTGGAAACTAAATAATAAGTCAAAAGATGATCATGTGAAATTGCCTTGATACATCTTACATGATTTGTGTGAGACAGTCATTTGATGTCGATTCAGAATGTTTCTTATTGATCATTCGATCACTTGAAAATTACTTATAAGCTAATAGATTGTGTGAGACAGCTATTGTCATCTTCTAAGGATGTTTCAATGATTGAAATGGGAGTTTAGAATAATTAACCATTGTATAGATATAGCATAGTATGCATACCAGTATGCAAACAGTTATGGTATGATTCAAATCTGGAAACCAAGTTTGCATACTAGTATGCGAACGGTTTTAATTATTAAAGTCCGAGAACCAAGTTTGCATACCAATATGCGAACGGTTCTACTTGAGTTAGGTCCGGGACGGCACTATGCATACCGGTTTGCAAACTGCTAGACGAGACCAAAGTCTATAACTAAAGTTTGCGTACACGTTTGCAAACTTAGTTGGTTAAGTTCTAAAATTGGTTAAGTATGTTTTCAAACTCATGAACAAATACATTAATAAATTAAGGAATGCAATATTTGCAAACAAGGGCTTAATTTTCATGAATTGATTTGGTATAAGTACTTTGTACGATTACGAATCAATCTGATTTTGCTTCAATTGTGTCTTGTATACTTTTATGTGAAATAAAAAATTGAACAACTCTATGAGTAACACAATTAGATTCATTTGATTATCTTTCATGTTTGATTGATCATCATATTTGATATAGAAGTGTTAGATGAATGTATGTGGTTAATACAAAACTATTCATATGGCTAACTTCGGTTAAATATTTTTTAGCCAAATCAATATACACGTTTAGATACGGTTGCCCATATCTAAATGAAGGTATATTTCATTTGTATGTAACAAGGCTAAGACCATCTAATGGTGGAGAGATATTTCTTTGGTTTTAATCAAACTTAACTTGAATCTTAAAATCTAAGGTTTTCATCCTTGTTTCTAAGTTATCAAACCCTAATTTGAAGACTATATAAGGGAGAACTCTAGCAACTGGAAAACCAAATCCAGACACTTTCATGTGTCCTAGTTGCAACTAGAGTCGATTCTTCTTTAACCTAGGTTTTTCCAAAACCATTATAAGTTAACAACTTGAAAACTTCATTTGGGATTCGTGAAGCCAGACCCAACTATTTTATCCGTAGTTGTGTGTTTTGATCTTACTTGTTCTATCGTCTTGAGTATTGTCTTCTCTAAGATTTGCTCGTGATTTATCTCCGATAGGTAAGATATAAAAAGTAATCACAAATCTCTTCGTCTCATTCTTTGTGATTCCACAATAACTTCTTCTACCACCACATAGTTAAGTTATTATGAGATGATTGATATTTCTAGGCTGTTATTCGAGAATATAAGACCGGATTATCAATTGGTTATTGTTCACATTGATTTATCAAAAGACGAAACAAAACTTTGTAGGTATTTTTATGGGAGACAGATTTATCTATCAGAATAAACTTTTCTGTGGGATCCAGATTTGTTTATAAAGTCTTCGACTTTGGGTCGTAGCAATTCTTAGTTGTGGGTGAGATCAGCTAAGCGAATCAAGTGCATAGAGTCTGTTGGGATTCAGAGGTGTAAGGAACGCGACTGTACCTTAATTGGTGTGAGACTTGGTTAGGCCCCAACTACATACCAGTCCGAAGTTAACTTGTAGTTGGCTAGTGTCTGTAGCGGATTAATACAGTGAGGTGTTCTAATCTAGAATAGATCTCGGGGTTTTTCCTGCATTTGTGGTTTCCTCGTTAACAAAATTTCTGGTATCTGTGTTATTTCTTTTTCACATTATATTTGTTTATATAATTGAAATATCACAGGCTGTGCGTAGTTCAATCAATTGGTAAATTCAACCTTTGGTTGTTGATTGAAATTGATTGAAACTTGAACATTGGTCTTTGGTACCGCTCAAGTTATTTCTCATATCAATCACGCTCACAGATCTCTATTTGTTCGATTGCAGATTGTATTGATAAAGTGAGATATAACTCTTGGATATTTTTCCTTGATTGAGTCTGATTGTCTAGTTGATTCCATTGGAATTATATTGGAGTTAGTCCATAGATTTACAAACGAAAGAATTGGGTGTGGTTGTTATACCCCAGCTTTTTCAATTGGTATCAGAGCAGGCAAACACGTTAAAGACCTCATAAGTCTGTGTTTGTAGCAATCTGACTTTATGGACAGAAGCGTTATCTCTATAAACGTATCGCCAGTCTTTGATGGCTCGAATTACTTATGGTGGAAAATTTATATGCGTGCCTTTCTTCAACCACGTGATTTTTAATCATGGGTTTATGTTGTTAATGGCTATAATCCTCCAATGGTTACAGTAGCCGGTGCAACTATTGCAAAAGATATTGGTAGGTATGAGCCTGACGAGATTCTCGCTACTAAGAAAAATTTTGACGGCTTAAATGTTATCATGTATGCCATTACCCCAGATCTTTAGCACCATATGACTACATGCACTCGGTTTAAAGATGCTTGGGATATCTTAGAAACCGTATTTGAAGGGAATACCTCTGAAAAGAAGCTAGGCTTCAAAAGCTAAATTCTGATTGGGAAAACCTTCGTATGGCTGATGAAGATTCATTTGAAGAGTTTAATCACAAAGTGTCTGAAATTGTTAATGCATCCTTTGCATTGGGTAAGACTTTTCCTGAAAAGGACATTGTGATGAAAATTCTCAGATCGTTACCAGCTAGATATGATTCTAAGAAAAATGCCATTGTTGAAGGAAATAACCTTGATATAATTTCCATAAATACTCTTGTTGGGAAGTTAAAGATCTTTGATCATGAGCATACATCCAAATCTGAAAGTATATTGCTTTCAAAGCACAAAAGAACACTAAATTACTTGACAAAAGTAAAAGTGTTGGCAACTCTATGGATGATCCTATTAAGACTGTTTCATCAGATGAAGATCTTGACAACTCAGTCCCTCTAATCACAAGACAATTTAGAGATCTTATTTTGAAGAAAAGTAAACGGTTCATCAAAGATAAACCCAGATCATCGGTTAAACCTCGTGATCGTGTTCCTTATAAAAACAGGGACACCGTCAATACAAATGATGAGGATATGCCACAGTGCTTCAAGTGTAAAAGTTTTGGTCATTTTGCTAATGAGTTTCCAAATCGTAAAAAGTACACTGAGAACGAAGGTCTTGCTGCAACTCTTGATGAAATGTCTGATCACTATGGCTCAAATGAAGATGAAAAGTCAAGTTTGCATTCCTTGGTGAAAATATTAATTTTGATAATTGTAGCAATATGTACACCAATCTTGATATTATTCCTGGAGAAACTTCTTCAACCACTTTGGAGGATAAAATGGATTTTTCCCTGTCTACTGAAAATTATATCTCACATGTTTCAATTACCTCAATATGTTTTAACAGCATGCTCAGCTATGGTGTCTGAACCATCCTCCACATTAACATGTTCTTATTGTACTTTTAAGGGTCATGAACTCTCTAATTGTTTCAAGTACAAACATAAAATATGTTAGAGCATAGATCGGTTGAACCCACCAAGCGTTGGTATGTCAAGTTTGGTTGTCATATTTTAGTGAACCAAAACTCATTTAAAGAGTCGCTTGATTATGTACTAGATTCAACTTCGTATAGGTTAGCTTGAAAGTATTAGGATATGAGACATTACAAGTATTACGTGAAGACTTGAAGAAGTGAATAAGTAAGGAGCTACAACGATAAGATCATCCTTCCTCTTGAGGTTAGTAATATTTGACTTGAATTGTTTCATTCTCTAACGTATCTTTCAAGTTGTGCATATTGAAAACATAACTGCGAAGCATGAATGATTATACTCTAGTTAGACGTAGTATTAAGGAATACAATACGAAGTATAACGCTTATCTTTTGAACTTCGTATATAAGACATCGACATAATCGTTTGAATGCTATTGTGATTATGTATGGGTATGAGGTGAAGATTTCATCCTAGGAAAAAATGTTTTACATTTATTTAAAGGAAGTAAATTCATGAACTTGTTTCGTGAATCGAAAGGGAAATCGCTAGGCTTATTGGTATTGTTATTCATTGCATATCTTTTGAACTACCAATATGTGTGATTAGTATAACCTCTCATGACTTGTTTATGTTCTTGGTAAAAATATTCACAAGGCCTGACTTTTGTATTGGTATGACTTTTATTAGTGAAACCGATCTTAAGTAATCACCTGAGATGGTATGATCGATTTGTTGTAATTGGTATGACCAACTCTAGGCAAAGGGGAACTGATCCTAGTAAGAGGTGCAATCGATCACAAGTGGGGAATCGATCCTTGTAAAAGGTGCAACAAGTTTCTAGATATTGGGAACCGATCCTATGAACATGTGCAACACGTTTTTAGATATTGGGAACCGATCCTATGGACATGTGCAACAAATACAAGTTAGATACCATATATATGTGGGAACCGATCCTAGTACCTAGTCAACCGAGTTTTGGAAAGCTAGTGTGACTAATTCCAGTACCCACATGGAGGTAGAACCGAAACTTGTTTTCGTCTATGTCTCTTTTAAAACATACCAAAAGGGCGCATCAATCAGACAATACATACGAGCTGAAAGATATGTCCTTTACCGTCAGGTCTATGAGATCTGAACAATTTGTAGGGATTAAAAATTACAAATGTGCACTCTTCGTTGGCTGACATCTACAACTCCAAATTGAGTGATTCTTTTCTCATGTGATAACTCAGTCTCTTAGCTTCAAAATTTGGGGTCAAGCATCGAATTACGACATCGTATGAGGTTCTTACGGCTTCCGGAACATACGACATACAAGAAGCGATTCTTAGACGGGATTCATAACTTCTACAGTTGATCGGTATCCACCAGGTATTTCCACTAAGTACTTCATCAAGGTACCTCCAACTTAGACCACCTAGGTATTTATATCAATTTTTCTACATGGGTCCTCTATCCAAGTCTTTCCAGAAGAAGAGAAAACGAAAAGGAAAGATTTAACAAAATACTGGGGACTGACGGTCCACTGATCATGACAATCAGTTTCACAGTTCAAGACTCTTGGAACCAGAATCTCATGTGCTAATCATTCATCATAAAAGGAATGTTATCACCGGGAAATGAAACCATGGTAATTACACCACCCCCTCTTGAGAGCAGCCTCAGTTATGGTCACGTGACCAGGGTTTCAGAAGTGATGTTTCTACGATCGACGAACAAAGATGGCCGCAAGCACCATGCTCATGTATCAATCGAGGGGTCATGATATCAAATGAATCAATGACATTGAAATCCTTCACCAACCGTTCAAGACACAAGCAAATGGTCTAAAGACACGACCAGAGTATTTTACAACGAGCTCGTCTGAGATGATTTTATACTGTCCAGCACAAAGAAGAGATCTGGGAGAAATTGGTGAAGAATCTAGGGATGGGTCATATACCATTGTCTTCGAATGGATGTCCTCTATAACATATCCAAAATTCACAACAATTAAAGAAACGAGCAAAGAGTTGTAACCAAAACATTGGACCACATGCCGGCAGAAATTTTTGTGAAGGTCTCCTGGAAGTTTACTGTTTCGCCGATTTCGGCCCTTAAACATGCTCAAAATACAAAAAGCTTCTTTTGATAAATCTTGGAAATTTCCTGGGCATGAGGATACATGGGTATATCGCGAAAATACGACATCGGACGTAGATTCTACAACATTTTTGCTAGAAGACCTAACTTTTGAATTTTCTGATGACGAATTATGACGAAATTATTCATTCATCCACATCTGAATCAGGAGCTACACCATCAACGCAAAGCCGAACTTCATATTTAGCCGATATTATCACTTGCTGAAGTCGGCGGTGCTTCTGCTGATGAGATATGAGCTTTTCATCTTCAGCTCTTTTCTTCTGGGATATTTCATCACGTCCCTGCTTTCCCTCCGCGTCTGCTAATACCAATAAAGCATATATTTTAGCACGGACGACTCCCAGATGATCGAGAGACATACAATGTGTTGGCTTTCTAGCGTCTCTGAAAGGTTGATTCACCTCGGCATGAGCGTCTGCAGAAGTCTTCATCTTTGACTTCATAGAGCGTTCCCCGGAAGAGCCAGAAGAGTGGTTGTAACCAGAAGTCACCACTATCTAAGGCGAAAGACACGGAGTCATGGATATGCCAATAACAAACGCGTAACAAAAATGGTAACAATCCAACTCTTACCTATTTACAATTTCACTAGTTGTAGTGATTATAACGTCAGAATTTTGAATAATTGCTCGTTCCTTCAAACCTGCAAAGACGAGCAAAATTCATTATTCAAAATCATGACTTGATTTTCATAAAACCGTGAACGACCCATGTGAATTTTAACATCCACTAGTTTTTCAAAAATTGGACAAACATCCATTATACAATTGTGAAAACTCACAAACAAATATTATTTCACCATGTATAATTGTCTACTTTCAACAGTTGTTCAAAATCAAAACATTGATTTTACAAAAAATATGTTTTAACGTGAAACTCACGTGAATTTGAAATATATATATATATATATATATATATATATATATATATATTATTTTGCTCCCTCGAGAGTATATTTTCAAAAATTTGTGAAAGCTTACATATCGAAAATAAATGTTTTCATGAAATCTCATAGACAAACTTTTTACTAGCAGACGCGCGTCTATTCAAAAAAAAAAAAACTTGTTCTCTCGTACAAGCATCCACCTTTGAAACGAGAGTTTATTAAAATCTCTCATACATTTGGGATTATTGCTAGTTTCTTAAACTAACGATCGAACGAACGTCCATTCCTAAAACAAGGGTTTTTACGTCTATACATGCATATGTATATATTTTTTTTTAACATGAACAACTCGTGAACAAGTTATCAACTTCTGAAAAAGAAATAAAAAAAAAAGGTGGTGCTACACCACTTTATGCTCGTTAGATGACACTCTATCATGCCATTGGGATCTTCCTTCAAGCCACGGTTCGCTCGCGCAATCGAAAATCCTGTAACATCTTATCTTACGACTAAGTTCAATTACTTATTTTGTTTGTAACTGGAAAATCACCATCCAGTGCTGACTGAGGAACATGACTGTCCCTCACTAAGCAGGGGACTTAATGTAGATGGTGGATTTTTGAAAAAGGTTAAAATCGTAAAACCATAATTGTACATACTCCTGATCCAACAATCAGGTGAGTATTGAGGCTCATGTCTCTCATTGAAGCATGAAAGTTCATGCCACAAGAACCTGTGACTAAGAATATTGTCTCTCAGAGTAAATATAGATGTGTAGTCTCTCAACTGAGACAACGGCATATCTCATGAATACTGAGCAATTTCAGTCTTTACTTTTATATGGAATTGAACGATTGGATGGCTCCTAGACAACTTGCCTGCTAGTATAGAGCAATAACGTCTTCAGGATGTAACAATGTTTTCCCTAACTATATAAAAGACATGTGTATAGAATCATTATGATTGGACGTTCCTAGACAACTTGCTTGCTAGTATAGAGCGATAACGTCTTCAGGATGCAACAACGTGTTTTCCCTGACTATACTATACATAATAAATATGACGCTTCAACTAGCTCATATCACCCAATCCTCTAATAATTAATGCTCCTAGACAGCATGCATGCTAGTATAGATCTATCAAGTAATTATTTCTAATCCTTAAATTCATTAACTGAATATTCAGAAATATTCTACATTCTTCATAATATTACGTTAATTCAATTCATGGTTCTTCCCAGCAAAATTCCATGGGTTAGTAATAAATATTCAACGTACGGGCATCTGAGCAACTATCGAGTAAGCCCCGACTAAAATGGTGCAAGTGTACTCAGCAATAATGCACTAACGAGCACCTGAATGCACGAACAAGCATTCCAAAATACGAAGGAACGATGAACCTATGCAAAATAGGAAGAAAATAATAAATAATAAAATATTAATCAAAGCAAAATGGGGGACTGAGCCCATGACGGTACGGTCGTGTCGTGGCCGGTCCCATGCCCAATTTTTATATTTTATCATAATTTTATTATTTTCCTTGATCTCATGAAAATTCCCTCATTTGAAAATATCTTTCGTTTAAAGGAAACTCCTCAGTTTCATGGTGTTTCCTTCGCATCAAGGAAGTAATAAAAAATTGGGAAAGGTTTCGTGGGACCATGTCTACTAGCCTTCCGGCTATGCCCTAGTCGTGGCCGGTCCCACACCTCATGATTCCTCATTATTTTATTATTATATCCTTCATCTCATGAAAACTCCTTAATTTCATGATATTTCCTTCAAGTCATGGAAAATAATATAAAATTAGGGAAACTCGTGAGACCAGGCCCCAGCCAGCCGGTCATGCCCTAGCTGGTCCCACATGCCTCTTATTTTATTTTTATTTTTATTTTTTATGTTTCCTTCATTCCATAAAATTCCTTGATTTCATGATGTTTCCTTAAAATTATGAAAATTCCTTCAAATCATGAAGTAATACATAAAATTAGGGAAACTCACGAAACCGGGCCCTAGCCGGCCGACCATGCCCAAGCCGGTCCACACGCCCTTATTTTATTATTATTAATATTATGTGTTTCCTTCATCTCATGGAAACTCCTTCACTTCAAGGAAAACTCCTTTATTTCAACAAACTCCTTGATTTCATGGTATTTCCCTAAAATCATGAAAAATATAATAAAATTAGGAAAAATGCTATGGGACCGAGCCCATTGGACGGACGGCCATACCTTAGCCATATCCGGTCCCACACTTCATGATTCCTTCATTTTATGATTACTTTTCCTTCATCTCATGAAGTTTCCTCAGTTTCAGCAAAAATTTCTGGTTTCTTCATATTTTCTCAAATGATTGCTCAAACGCATATTAGAAAATATCAAAATTCTCAGGACTGAGACACGAACACTTTGGAGACATGATCATATTACCTTGACCGACCAAGGTTGGTTCTTTGGCTTGCAAGAGGCCGGTCCTTCACACTTTCATCATTTGACCTAATTTGTTCACATTAGGTTCAAACTCTTCCAAACAATTTTGGAATTTTATAAAACGATCGTCATACGATGGTAACGTGACCAACCAGGGATGATTTCATGATCCCTTGGTCGGTCCCTCATTTCTTCATAATTAATTAGGTTTTATCACCTAAAGCTCTCGGAGGAGCATTATTTTAATAAATGATTAAACCAAACATTTAATCATCCTTTCACCAACTGGTCTTCAAGAGACTTTAGTATTTGCTCACTTGAGCATCCTGGGCGCTACATGGTGGACCCATCATCCCATGTAGTCAGTCCCTCCTTCACTATGTGGTTGATTTTAAATAAATCATCAATTGATCAAATTAGGGTTTCGAGTCTAAAGTTCATAATTCCATATTCAAACGCTAATAATTTTACGTTGATCCCATGATCAAATTTTTATTAATTATACTCGGTTCAGTTGCCAGTATTTTAATTTAATTTTTTATTTTGGTCGCGCTACCAATAATTCATCAAACGAGCAACATTTGCTCAGATGAGCAATATTTGCTCGGACTAAGGAAAATTGGTTCAACTATCAATATTCAACAATCCATCGAATGAGAAATATTTGCTCACCTTGACTATCAACATTTACGTGAGGATCATACCTATGTCTCAACAGACACGTTCAATTCATGAGTATCTGAACATTTGTAAATCACGTTCGACTCAGCAATACAAGGACTCATCGTCCCATGAACTCAATAACTGACTAACTAAATACATGTCTGCCTTGCAGACTCCACAATCACTAGACATCAATCGTGTTACATGGGGGTATATTATATAGGGTTTTTGTATGGATGTTTACGACACGTGTGTTCATACACACGATGAGAATGTGAGCAAGTCGTGCAATCAGTTGGAGGAGTTAGCAAAGTAGTGGATGGAAAATCAACCAAGTCTCCGCACGATGAGCAACTAGTTTTAACAAGATTTCCACTTCCCCACTCTTGGACTCCAGCAGCTGTCACACTTCATGGGATCAAGGTGTTTCACAATTCTAGAAATATAAATAAGTCTCTAAATCATGATTGAAAACAAGACAATCTTTCGTCAAACAGACAACAAGAGATTAACATCTCAACGTCTGAGCAATTACTCTCAACAGAGCAAATTCAATCAATCAGAGCTTATTTTATTTCTTCACGCAAAATACACAATACACCTACAATCTTCGATCACCATTGATCTCACACATTTCTCAGCTTCCCTCCTACAGATCGACCTATCCTTTCTTGTGACCGAATTGACTCTAGAATGGCCATTGTCTTGGTTTAGGCCGGAGTCCTACAGATTGATCTCTCGAATTCAAAGCACTCCCTCTTTGCAGTGCATCTGTGTGAGGTTTGACACTTCGCTCGATTCAAGGAGTTTCCTCCGCATGGTCGTCTCCTCAATTCCGTAAAAACCAACAACTCGTTTTTCCCCATCTACAACTAGTTGGAGATTTTCTAAGAGATTTTCGGTCATTATTTGGACAAAGCAATTCCAGGAATTATGGAAACCGAATTTGGAAATATATTGCATATCTTGAGAATATTTTTGGTTTTGGAAATTCCTTGGTGTCCAAACTTCCTTGGTCTATAAATATCAAAGTTTGCATTTCGAGCAAACTAATCCTCGAGCCAGACAAAACTACCTAGTTGTGTTGTTCTTTGGTGGAGCCGCCTATTCAGAGAGGAAAGTAACCTAATTAGGAGAAATCTCTTACGGCATCTCGGTTTAAAGACTTCTTTGGGATTGAGAAGCTCTATTAGTACCGTTGGTGGGAAACTAGATAATTGCGGATTATTATTAGTTTTCGATTGATTTGATTGACTAACGGTTATTGAACTTTGATTGCACCTAGTTTTTTTATGCTTGATAATCTTCTCTTCTGATATAAGATTCACCCAAACTAGATCGAAGTTTCGACGGGGATCTTTAGACTGTTTGTAGATCTAAAGATGTCTTGTGATAATTCATTGTTAACAGACTCCGTTCTGTGTGTGATTGATCACAGGAGATTTAAGTTGATTGTGTGCAGGTGTTTATTGAAGATCTAAGAAGATTTGAAGAAGAAGAAGATTTCTGATTTGGGTTCATAATCTTTGGTTTGCACAATACTTGTTTCGGTTAAAGAGGATCCAACTATAATCGGTTTATCCTTATGGTAGATTGGATTGATTAGTTGAGTAGATCGGCATCAATACATTTCTTTGTGATTCAAAGTATTGATTGCAAAATGTTGAAAATTACTTTGGTAGTTGTTATTAGATAGATCTAAAGACCCGACAATAGAGTTTATTGGGATAAACGGAAGAGCCTTTTGTTGAACTCACATCACTTGGTTGAAAAGAGTTGTTACCGAACAGATTTGTTGTTCCTTTAATGTTTGGAATAAGAACCAAAGGAATTGTTCCAAGTACGTGACTTATTACTAGTTGGAGGCGTGGGAATACAAACGGAACTATGTGAACTATAGGTTTAGTTGATTGGTCTCAACTATACGAAGTTGGTTTGATTTTGTATAGCGGCTTTATCCTGAGAGTATTCAATTCTGGACAAGGTCCCGGGGTTTTTCTGCATTTGCGGTTTCCTCGTTAACAAAATCTTGTTGTGTCATTTAATTTTATTTTTCGCAATTATAATTATTGTTATTATAATTTAAAGTAAATTACACAAATGTTAATTCCTATTTACTTGATAGTAATCCTATTGTGTTTAGTAAAGTTCGAACCATTTATCAAGTAAACATACTTCGTTGTTGTATTGTCTCGATCTTGTATCCATAGTCAATCACACAAGTTATCTTGTTGTCGTATTGTCTCGATCTTATCTTGTTGTCGTATCTCATCTCATAAATAAAATGTTTATAGACGATCACACTAGTTACCAAACCATAGTAGCGGGGAAAGCGTGAACCGATTAGTTGTATTGTCTCGATCATCGCAAAGTCCATAGACAGTTTCACTTTCCCTAATCACTTTCGAATAAATGACTTATAGGTGGAAATTTTTTAGATTGAGGTATATTTGGGTACCCTCGTATTTTCAATTGGTATGGTGAGCGACAACACGAAAAGATATAACAATCTGTGTTTGGTTGGATCCAACCTATAAGAAATTGAATCTATGTCTGATTCGACTAAAGTAACGTAAGAGCAAGAAGATGATATACTTCATAAAGGATGTTTGTTTTCAAAACATCCGATGAACAAGTCGTATCTACAGACTTTGCGTTATTCTTTCGTTAGTTCGCTAGTGGAACACAACTCTTAGGAAATATTAACCATGATGAGTTAATAAGAAAACAAATTGTTGTGACAAACAAGTCGATTCGTAGAGATGACAATGATGAGATTAAATTTTTCATAAAGCTTGATGAAAAATATAATCTAAAGGATATATATATTATCCATGTCTTTGAAAAGATCGTCGGAGAATCTTTGATTCATGAAGATACTCGAATCTAAAGGACTTGAATTTGTTCAAGCCAAAAGTGGTATGTTAGTTAAAACAAGGGTATGTGATTCTAATCTCCAGAATCTCTTAACTAATATACAACATCGTGATTCTAATAGTATACAAAAATAGATGTGTTTTAAAGGGTAATCCTTTGACTAGTATCCGGTCAAGATCATTTGACGATGATTATCTCTTAAACGAGAGAAAAAGATCAACTCATATATACAAAAACAAATGATTTCAGATCATGCTGCTTTGTTGTTGATCAACTGTCTGAAATAGAATCCAGGAAACAATCTCATCAAATGATGTTGTCATATTCCAAGGAATTCCTGGGGTCGATATAAGAGTTCTGGTTATTTCACAACTCAAAAAACTTCAAGTCACGCTTATGATTCTGTTAATCGAACTGATCATTCTGTTAAATCAGATCACTCCAGCTGTGACACGGTGAAAAAAGTTTATTCTTGGAAGAATCCCAAAAGGAAAGATATTCAAAAAATATCATGATGGATCATGTTCCATAATTTCTGAGCTATCACTATCTCACTCCAACAACTGATGTTGGCATTCGGAATTTCCCTAGATGTGCTCAATTCAAATAAAAGGGAAGTTCTTAAAAAGAGCACGAGAATATGAAGAAAGCATAATATTATACACATGAATATCTAAAGTGTTTTTCTATACTTGGAATATCTTTTCTATTTTTTGAAAAATACTTTTGATCTTTGGAAAGTCCATGAGAAAGGTTGGAAAAAAAATATTTTCAGATCATCTAGGTCATCTTTGGTTCGGAAAAACTCTTATGTTGTTTCCGAAAGTGTATATTTTCACAAATAAAATACCGTGATTATGTATTTCAATCTTGGAAACCAATTTTGATTTATTATATAAACCATCTATAGGACCGATACTTCTATGTTCTGTCTACGGTCAAAGATGGGTGAAAATACTATTGACATTGAATCTCAACTTCGAAAACTTGAAACCTTTCCAGTTGAGTTCAAATGCTACTTCTCAAACGAACATAAAAAGAATCATATTTCTTTTGAGCTTATGCTTATGTTGATGGGAGATTTTGAAGTTGCTCGTGATCTTTTGGAAACTGCAGTCTTGAATGAAAAACTGCTCGAGTCAAACCTCTTGAAGTTGATTGTGGAATTGAATCTTCTGAAACAAAGAATCAATCATCAGAAAGAAAAGAGAAGACTTAAGATTCAGAATACCGAGGAATCTTCGGTGAATAATGAGATCACCACTAGAGATTAAGTTATTTGTTGTAATACTTAATCCATAATAATAGACATCAATTTTTGATTTTCTTCAATAATTGTATTAAGTCTATTATGAATAAAACTATTTTTGATTTCCTCCATAGACAATCACTTTCGGAGAAATGACTTATAGGTGGAAAAGTTTTAGATTGAGGTATATTTGGGTGCCCTTGTCTTTTCAAAATAACATATGCCAATAAACTTTAAAGGAGATCAAATCGATTAGCGAACAAGCTCAAACTTGTTCAGAAGTCGAATTCATCCGAGGTATGTAAATTCAACTCATCTCCGAAGAAGTTAATTTCTAAAGAAAAATATAAACCTCTATAGAAAAGAACAAGGTCTAAAAAACCTATGAAAAATGGTATTAAGAATTTTGTACAAGAATTATATGGTAGAAAGATTATTGTTCACCCCAACACAGCTTAATTGTGTTGAAAGTGCATCTTGTCTCATGTGCCCGAATTTAAAGAGATAATAGTTATGCCCATTCGGGTTTCAGGATTTTTTTTTTTTTTTTTGGAATTATGTTGATCTTTTCATAATTGATATTGAAAAGGTTTACCATGTTTTGCTTATTAAAATAAAAAAATGGGGGTTAAAGTCGATAATTATACCTTTTTAGTGTTGAGAGTTGTTTGTACGTGAATGTTAAGTGCATATTTTGCATATATTTAGTGTCGAATCCATGCTAGTAATTGCTATATATTCTTGCAAATTATTATATTACTCTTATTTTCTCTTATTTATGTTTTGCTAGGTGAAGCATCAAAAGAAGTGAATTTGCACGTAATTGTGCAATAAAAGAAGTTAGCCACAAGTGGAGAAAGGCCAAAGACCAAGTAGAGCTCGTTCATATCTAGATGTCCTTGATATCATCTCGAAGAGGACGAAAAGACGAAGCCAATGGCAAAAGAATGGAGTCAATCCGACGTAGTATGAAGAATCTGGAAGCATTTGAAGCAAGCCGTGGAAGTTATCGAAAACTAGAGAACCTACAAAACTATTATAGGCACCCGATTTTCTACTCAGGGCAGCCACGGAATATTAATCAAACTGTCAGTCTTCTATGACTAAATAGAAGATTCTTACTACCGCTATATTACTAGTTAATTAGTGGGAAATATCTTGATTAATTTGTTGCACCTACGAAACGCATCAGTGAATCCTATCCACGCTGTATATAGGTAATGTAACCCTACATTTTTTTTTCCATGAAAACTCTTTTTATCAAAAGAGAGCTAGGATTATGTTTTTTCTCTCACAGTTCTATATTTGAATGGAGACTCCAAGCATCATTTCTTCTGATGGAAAAGATGTTAATATGATTGTTACGCCATCAATCATGATGGAAAAAGATAAATCTCATTCCTCTACAACTTTGAAGAGAAAATGAAGAATATGAAGAAACCAAGGGCTAATCCTCAAATCTTGAAGTTTTCTGGTGTTCTTGAAGAGTTGAAGGAAACAAGGATGGAGATTCAAAGAAATAAAGGCTATTGTTATAAGAACTCTTGAAATTCAGAAGGCCCTGGTTCGGCATCAGTCTAGAAGGTTTGTTGGAATTGACTCCTTTCTTCGTGAACCTTATGTTCCAATGTCTGTTGACGACAAGGAGTTCGGGGACGATAAAGAATTTTTCAAGAATATTAATGTCTAGGAAACTTCTTATGAGAATTTATTCTTGTGTTTTAATAAGGATAACTAGGTTTTGGAAAAGCAAATATTGTGATTAAACATAGCTATTGCCAACGATTTTCATCTTGCAATGTTTTAGATTTATTTATTTAAATTCTAAGTTATTTGGAAGATGATTTTGCAGTACGAATCTTTAATGGTTTTATATATTGCAAAAATATTTTATAGGATATGTGTGATTACGTCCGTGGATTATGATTATCTCATATATGTCAAAAGTTAAGTCTATTATGTCTTTATGCAATATTGATAGAGAGAATGAACTTTTGAATATTCCGTAGTATTGATCTTTCCATGATCCACTTCTATGTGAAAGTATTGTATGGCTCCGTAAGTTTTCTTATGCTGAGCATTTCTGATTAAATTAATCATTAAGATCTTCTTGTGGTTAATTTATTCGAGTTTTCTGGATACAATTCATGTTTCATGTAATTTTTTAATGTCCAAAGAAATCCTTCTTTTCTCGTAAAAGTAAGGTCACTCTTGTTGTTCTTTTGGGAATGACATTTTATGGAGGAGAGTTCTTAATTGAACTTGTGCTTAATTGCCAAATCTTTGTGGGGAGTACGGTTGTGGAATATTGTAGGAGTTATCTTGCATCTTTATAAACTCCTAGATGAATACACTAAGTTTCGACTATGTGAAATCATTGAAACCAAGTTGATATGTTCTCTTTTATAATTATCAATAATATCTTTGAGAATTTCATTATGATCCCGTTAGTTTTCGTACCTTTGCCAATTTATATTGACAAAAAGGGGTAGAATTATTTTATAGTTTACACTACATACATATGGTTTACGGATCATTATGTAAGGGGGAGTGGTTTTCATTGTGAGATGAAGTATTGACTAAGGGGGAGTGATACATATCACCGTAGTATTATTGTAAAATTTGTGATACAATTGAACTTTGATGCTATGTAATAATACTATGACAATGTATAACAATAATTGAGAACATATGTTTTCTTATTGTTATGGCTACGGATCTTCAACAACAATGATCTTTGAGTTGAACAAGTTTATAATCACTGGATTACTTGGTGTGACGAAGAATTCAAGGAATGTTGAAGAACCAAGGAAATCAAGCATGTTGGATGAGAAGCTACAAAGTTTATTTATTTTGTAATCCATATGTATTGATAGTTTTTTCACTAAAATTGAAAAAGGGGGAGATTGTTAGAGCACTGCTCGGTCAAACTCGCAAGCGTTGCTATCTCAAGCTTGTTTGTAAAGTTTAGGTGAGCAAAACTATAAATCTTGATTTCTAGTCTACTTATATCTATGTCTCGGATTATGATAGAATGTGTAGTTGAGCTTTAGACTTCACCACGTTCATCGATTGAAGACGAAGATATACTGAGGAGAGATTTGAGGAATTTCTTCAACAAAAGGTATGTGGAGACTAAAACTTATTTATCACTCAGAAGTCCATTCTATTCTATCTCCTATTGAGACTAAGTCGTATAGCTATATAGACTTTTACATTATACACATTTGATATTTCGAGCCGAGTTTATCTCGCTTATCAATTCCTCGAAATATGTGTTGGAAGCTTTTTGCTTTAGCTATATGTTCATCATTATTCTTGACGAGTTTAGTTGGAAAAAATTTATTTGTTGGAAACTAAATAATAAGTCAAAAGATGATCATGTGAAAATTGCCATGAAACAACTTACATGATTTGTGTGAGACGGTCATTTGATGTCGACTTAATATTTCAGTATAGATCATTCGATCACTTGAAAATTAATTATAAGCTAATAGTTTGTGTGAGACATCTATTGTCGTCTTCTAAGGATGTTTCAATGATTGAAATAGGAGTTTAGAACAATTAACCATTGTCCGGATATACGCATGTAGGCATACCAAAGTATGCAAACTGTTGTGGTATGATTCAGATCCGGAAACCAAGTTTGCATACCAGTATGCGAACGGTTTTAATTATTAAAGTCCGGGAACCAAGTTTGCATACCAATATGCAAACGGTTCTACCTCAGTTAGGTCCGGGATGGCAGTATACATACTGGTCGGCAAACTGTTGGACGAGACCAAAGTCCAGAACTAAAGTTTGCATACTCGTTTGCAAACTTAGTTGGTTAAGTTCTAAAATCGGTTAAGTATGTTTTCAACTCATGAACAAATACATTTATAAATTAAGGAATGCAAACTTTGCAAACCGTGGCTAAATGTTCATGAATCAATCCGATTTTGCTTGTATACTTCTATGATAATAAAAAAAATCGAACAACTCTATGAGTAACACAATTAGATTCATTTTATTATAATTCATGTTTGATTGATCGTCATACTTGATCTAGAAGTGTTAGATGAATGTGGTTAATACAAAAGTGTTCATATGGATAACTTTGGTTAACTATTTTTGAGTTAACTCAATATACACGTTTAGGTACGGTTACCCATATTTAAATGAAGGTATATTTCATTTGTGTGTAACAAGCTAAGACCATCTAACGGTAAAGAGATATTTCTTTGGTTTTAAGAAAACTTAACTTGAATCTTAAATCAGGTTTTCATCTAACGGTGAACATCGATTGATTTGTTACTAAGATAACTTTGAATGCAAACCCTAATTTGAAAGACTATATAAGGGAGAACTCTAGCAACTGCAAAACCTAATCCCCATACTTCTGTGTGATACTAGTTGCGACTAGAGTCGATTCTCCTTTAACCTAGTGTTGATGGTGGATTTTCATTTAAGGTTAAAATTGTAAAAACCAGAAAATTATGCGCCGACATCTTGTAAAAGATAAGGCCATCAATAAGTGTTGGATACTCCTCACTTAATTCACCTAGAATGGAGCATGTGGCAACAATCCCATTCTCGTGAATACATGAAATTCATCCAGGTTGGAGCATGTAGCAACAATCCCATATACCCCGTGAATTTCTAGCATTATTAATTAATGCGCAATCATCCTTGTATTTCCGTACTCATTATCGGTGCGGCATGACGACCGAGTGTTACTCTTACAGAGCAACACGAACCTCCAAGCATTATAATGAAACCATGTACGAAATAAAACACATGACTCTGGTGTGTTATACTAGCCCGATTGAGCCCCTCTCGGTGTGTTATACTAGCCCGATTGAGCATCCTGACCGACCAGTATCGAGTCGGATATGATCATAGTCATCCAACTCCACAAGCATGATTGGATGACCGAGATCAATTCCATCACCCCCAAGGAGGTATGGAATATCCACTGCCGAACCAACGCGGACCCCGCGTGGTCGGCCTCCCGAGATTGGCTTAGCTTTCCAAAACGTCCAAACCAGAGCGTATGGGCGGAAAAAACCTAAATTAGGGTTTGCGGCATATTACATGTGTCGCAAAACAGTCTCAACCATCCATCTTCGCGGTATAGATGGAGGGTGTAAATATAGATTCAAAGGGCCCAGAGCATATCAACACAATCATCGTGGCCCGCCTACATACCCGACCAATCGGTGGGACCAACCATGGTTGGTTATCCCATTCGTACGCCGAATAAAGCATGGTCGCACGGCCTTGAAACCCAAGATTAGGGTTTTGAGCATCATGAGCGTCCATCTTCTCCAAGCACGAATGGAGGGTCCAAGATTAGATTAGCAGTCCTGGCCATACCAAAGATGACCATCATGGACCCATCTAGCCCCTCACCCGATCGTCCAAGGCATATCATGCCTGGTTGTTCCAAGACGCGCGCCCAAACTAGCGTGGTCACACCTCCCAAACCGCAACCGATCTCAACCGCTCAACTTCACGGACGATTTGAGTGGCCCAAATCACGTTTTCATGGGATATTCAGATATAGGTGTGAACACCAGCCTACCACCTTCACACCAGACCGATCGACCAAGACAGACCAAGATTGGTCACCTTGGAACGTGCGCCCGAAGTGGGCATGACGCGCGGCTATTGCAAGATCGGTTTTCTGTCACAAATTGATCTTGACCATTCAACTTCACTAGGACGAATTGAGTGGCCCGCATCATACTTTCGTGAGGTAATGGGTATAGGCGCCTACACCGTCATGTTGTCTACACACATGCACGGTCGGCCTTGTCAAAATTATATCCCATGCTTGGTTTCAACCAAGCTGAAGAGTGATGCTTGCGCACCTTTTCAAAAACCCTAATTCCATCAACGGTCGCAGATCAGTGTCTCAAAGATCATCTCGTCCGTCCAACTTCACCGGCTTGGTTATATAACCCCTGGTGGGAATTAATTGGTCGGGTAAGGGCGTCATCACCCGTCACTTTACCACACCATGATGCAAAGACTCGCACACAATACTTCACAAGTATCAACTTTATGAATAACGTAGTTATTCAATTTAGCATTACATGCTACCTTTCGTGGATCCACGATCCACATATTTCGAACATCAATCATGTCACAAACTGGGGGATACATACCGGGGTATTGGTCTGGCGGTTTACGGCGTGCGTAACGTGAAACGCGCCATCACAAGAACGTGTTAGGAAGTTATGGAAGGTTAGCGATGACGGGAGAAGTGGGCAAGACCGATCGTGTAGCACCGACACACAACTCCACTACTCCATCACTCCACTTCCTCCACTTCCCACGAGAGACGTGAATAAGGCTCAATGAATTGTATAAATAGGTTCTCCTCCCTATTTCCACCAACAGAGCAAGTCCAGACAAAAAAAAACCAAGTGTTAATACAAAATACCGGAATCGATAGCTTGCATCCTCGTAGCGGTGTTCAGCTTTGTTACAAGTCATAAGCAAGCTAACACCTTCACAATCTCAACACCTTCTTCGCTTCCATCCCTAAGATCAACCTCATCTCCTTCACTTTGTGACCGAAACAAGTCTGGAACGGCCATTTCTTGGTTTAGGCCGGACTTGCACAAATTGATTTCCGAATCTACAAGCACTCATCGGACTTGCACAGATTGATTTTTAGGGTTTAAATTCATTCCTCGTCCACACACCCCAAATTACCAAAACCGTCCGGAATAGTTTTCACCCATAAACAATTGGCGACCACAAGTGGGAGGTTGATCTCGGTTGCACAAAATTGAATTCTCAATTTTTCGGTTTCCATCTCGCAATGTATCCGGAAACCACATGTGGTTGGGATATCATGGGATGTATAGTTAGAATGTTTGGAGTATGTCTTGGCAAATCAAGCCGGCAAGGAAGAGCGAAACATTCCGCCTTTTGAATGATATAACATCACAATTACAAGAAGGTTCAGCGTGCATCTACTCGAAAGTTCAAGAAACGTTGAATCCTTAGCTAGGAGTCACAACTTTACCGGGGGGGAAGCAAAAAGAGCGCGTAATCGCATGAGACTCGTGAAAGAGGAACAACATGGTCCATTCAACAATGAATAACCGAGGCAACTCTACAGAGGAAAGGACTTGTCCGGAGTACTACAACGTCTACCGGATAAAGAAAGGGAGCCTGCAGCCTATGGAGCCCTGTTAGAAGATTTATATCTCAAAACTCTTGTTCAAGCCCTAAGACTGTCCAATCCGCATCGGCCTTTCATCCAAGCGAAGAAATGCTTGAGGAAGGAGAGATCGATCAGGAAATACGTGAATACAGAGGATGGGAGCGTTCAATTCGATCACTCGGCAGTGATATTACGACACCTTCCACATCCCTTTACCCAGGCCAGCGATCCGCGGATATGATGGCACTCGCAAATCTTCCAACTTCATCTCCGGAACGTGCTCCACGTCAAAGCCACGAAGAGACATCACTACGCCCACTAACGCAGGAAAAGCTAGAATCGAAGTACCTACACTTTCCGTTCCCGATGGAAAAGATTTTGGAGTTGCTGGAGATGTGGGTACGAAATAGATAGGTGGAACTACCTCATGTATGGCGTCCACCAACCGATCAAGAAGTAATGGACCCGAGGTACTGTCATTTCTACCGGTTCCTTCACCACCCTACCAGTGAGTGCAACGCTTTGAAACGCATTGTTCATGAGAAACTTGGTTCAGATGGATAGCTCTCATTCTCTAAAAAATTAATGCAGACGACTTCCTTGGAGAGGCTACTTCGGTTTGATACAAGTGAGACTTCAAAAGCGAGTAAGTTCTATCCAGAAATTTTACAAGAAAGATAGTTTTAGAATTCACTGGGGACTTAGCATCTGGAGAAAGAGGCTCAGTGATCAAACGCATGTTTGCTTCCCTTCATACCTCCCTTTTACACGACATTTGCAATTTCATATGACATGTGCAATCATTCATGACCAAGACGCAAATTCCATTTAAAATAACCTCTTTCAGAAAATTTATTCACAAAACTATCTCAAAATAAACCAATTCAATTACCTATTAATTCAAAACCAGAAGTCAAGTTATAAAAAGAGATCCTCACTATCACTCAAAAAAGAAATAGAAGAGACAAGTATATGGCACGAATCCTTCAAGGAAAGTCCTTCAGTGGAAACTTGTCCTTCTGGGCAAGAGCGACTTTCATCCTTTGAAGTACAAACTGCCTTGCCTTCAACTCCTCGGACAACTTTTCAACCTCTTCTTCCTGGGAGTAACACATTCTGCAGAACGGGCTTCACCTTGTAATTTCTGGAGCTCCTGAATCTCGGACAACCCTTTGAGGAACCAAGGAGCATTTAAGTCGTACTGCACAAACACATCTCGATGGCACTTCCAGTCTTCAATTATCTCCTCAGAAACTGTTCGACCAGTTGTGACGCTCATCCCATGGATATAAAATAAAGACTCATGAACGCGGTTGACCAATGCAAGACGACTATTGAGCTTTGTAGTGGTAGCAATGTGGCTGTGTTTCTCCCATATTGGCGTGTACAACTCTTTGAACCGAGCTGGCACACTGAATCCTCCAACCAACACATGACCTGGATAAGGAACAATGAAATGAGGATCGAACAAAGCTCCAGGTTGCGCTACCAACACTTCACCAGTCACAAGAGCCTTGTCAGTTGCAGGAGGTCTTTCAGAAGAAGTCGCCACGACAGCTTTAATGATCTAACATGCTCTGAACATTCTTCAAGGGGAGCCACCTCAACAATAGCGGATGTCGCCTCTTTTATGTTCCTACCAATGTCTACTTCACTATGGATGCTGATTTCCATCACGGCCCCGTCAACAAGTTCACTTAAGGAAGCACCTTGTCCAACCGAGCTTGCATCATCTCTCGTCATGGTCGGGAAAAGGAGCGTTTTCTCCAGACTTCTCAAAGATAAAGATCGCATCGCTGGACTTCTCAAAGATAAAGATCGCACCGCCAGACTTCTCAACATGAAGGCCAACATTACCAGCCTTTTCATTTTGAATGCGCGCTAACCTTGTGAAGACATTCTCTTTCGGAATTCCCTAATTTCAAGCAAAGATCACTCTTAGAAGAATTTACTCTGGAGAAATTAAGGAATCAACAGAAAGAGATTTAAATACCTGCATATTGGAGGAATTGAGGATCACCGAACCACATGCCTGCCTTTTGGATCTCTCTCCTGCTTGGGGACTGCAATCCTCAGCTTTGGTCCGTTTGGCTGGAAGTGGCTTCAACCGGAAATGTTTTTTCAAAACGTCAGAAGATGGTTCACATATTTAACTTTTTACTAACAGACGCGCGTCTATTAAAAAAAAAACTTGTTCTCTCGTACAAGCATCCACCTTTGAAATGAGAGTTTATTAAAATCTCACATATTTAAAAAAAAAATCTCTCCTACATTTTGGATTATTGCTAGTTTCTTAAACTAAAGATCGAACGAACGTCCGTTCCTAAAACAAGGGTTTTTACGTCTATACATGCATATGTATTTTTTTAACATGAACAACTCGTGAACAAGTTATCAACTTCTGAAAAATAAATAAAAAAAAAGGCGGTGCTACACCACTTTATGCTCGTTAGATGACACTCTATCATGCCATTGGGATCTTCCTTCAAGCCACGGTTCGCTCGCACAAATTGAAAATCCTGTAACATCTTATCTTACGACTAAGTTCAATTACTTATTTTGTTTGTAACTCGAAAATCACCATCCAAAGGTCTTGACCGAGGAACATGATTTGTCCCTCACTAAGCGGGGACTTAATGTAGATGGTGGATTTTTGACAAAGTTTAAAATCGTAAAACCATAATTGTACATACTCCCGATCCAAAGAATCGATGAGTATTGAGGCTCATGTGTCTCATTGAAGCATGAAAGTTCATGCCACAAGAACCTCTGACTGAGAATATTGTCTCTCAGAGTATATGTAGATGTGTAGTATCTCAACTGAGACAACGGCATATCTCATGAATACTGAGCAATTTCAGTAATTACTTTTATATAGAATTGAACGATTGGACGGCTCCTAGACAGCTTGTCTGCTAGTATAGAGCAATAACGTCTTCAGGATGTAACAATGTTTTCCATGACTATATAAAAGACATGTGTATAGAATCATTATGATTGGAGGGCTCCTAGACAGCTTGCCTGCTAGTATAAAGCGATAACATCTTCGGGATGCAACAACGTGTTTTCCCGACTATACTATACATAATAAATATGACGCTTCAACTAGCTCATATCACCCAATCCTCTAATAATTAATGCTCCTAGACAAAGATGCTTGCTAGTATAGAGCTATCAAGTAATTATTTCTAATCCTTAAATTCATTAACTGAATATTCAGAAATATTCTACGTTCTTCATAATATTTCGTTAATTCAATTCATGGTTCTTCCCAGCAAAATTCCATGGGTTAGTAATAAATATTCAACGTACGGGCATCTGAGCAACTATCGAGTAAGCCCCGACTAAAATGGTGCAAGTGTACTCCGCAATAATGCACTAACGAGCACCTGAATACATGAACAAGCATTCCAAAATACGAAGGAACGATGAACCTATGCAAAATAGGAAGAAAATAATAAATAATAAAATATTAATCAAGGCGCTGGGGGACTGAGCCCACTACCGGTCATGTTGTGGCCGGTCCCACGCCCAATTTTTATATTTTATCATATTTTTATTATTTTCCATGATCTCATGAAAATTCCCTCATTTGAACAAATATCCTTCGTTTAAAGGAAACTCCTCAGTTTCATGGTGTTTCCTTCGCATCAAGGAAGTAATATAAAATTGGGAAAGGTGTCGTGGGACCATGTCTACTAGCCTTCCGGCTATGCCCTAGTCGTGGTCGGTCCCATACCTCATGATTCCTCATTATTTTATTATTATATCCATCATCTCATGAAAACTCCTTAATTTCATGATATTTCCTTCAAGTCATGGAAAATAATATAAAATTAGGGAAACTCGTGGGACCGGGCCCTAGCCGGCTGGTCATGCCCTAGATGGTCCCACATGCCTCTTATTTTATTATTATTATTATTTATGTTTCCTTCATTCCATAAAATTCCTTGATTTCATGATGTTTCCTTAAAATTATGAAAATTCCTTCAAATCATGAAGTAATACATAAAATTAGGGAAAGCTCACGAAACAGGGCCCTAGCCGGCCGACCATGCCCAAGCCGGTCCACACGCCCTTATTTTATTATTATTAATATTATGTGTTTCCTTTATCTCATGGAAACTCCTTCACTTCAAGGAAAACTCCTTTATTTCAACAAACTCCTTGATTTCATGGTATTTCCCTAAAATCATGAAAAATATAATAAAATTAGGAAAAATGCTATGGGACCGAGCCCATTGGACGGCCGGCCATACCTTAGCCATAGCCGGTCCCACACTTCATGATTCCTTCATTTTATGATTACTTTTCCTTCATCTCATGAAGTTTCCTCAGTTTCAGCAAAAATTCCTGATTTCTTCATATTTTCTCAAATGATTGCTCAAACGCACATCAGAAAATATCAAAATTCTCAGGACTGAGACACGAAAACTTTGGAGACATGAGCATATTACCTTGACCCACCAAGGTTGGTTCTTTGGCTTGCAAGAGGCCGGTCCTTCACACTTTCATCATTTGACCTAATTTGTTCACATTAGGTTCAAACTCTTCCAAACAATTTTGGAATTTTATAAAACGATCGTCATACGATGGTCCCATGACCAAACAGGGATGATTTCATGATTCCTTGGTCGGTCCCTCATCTCTTCATAATTAATTAGGTTTTATCACCTAAAGCTCAGAGGAGCATTATTTTAATAAATGATTAAACCAGCATTTAATCATCCTTTCACCAACTGGTCTTCAAGAGACTTTAGTATTTGCTCACTTGAGCATCTGGGCGCTACATGGTCGACCCATCATCCCATGTAGTCAGTCCCTCCTTCACTATGTGGTTGATTTTAAATAAATCATCAATTGATCAAATTAGGGTTTCGAGTCTAAAGTTCATAATTCCATATTCAAACGCTAATAATTTTACGTTGATCCCATGATCAACATTTTATTAATTATACTCGGTTCGATTTGCCGATTTTTTATTTAATATTTTATTTTGGTCGCGCTACCAATAATTCATCAAACGAGCAATATTTTCTCAAATGAGCAATATTTGCTCAGACTAAGGAAAATTGGTTCAACTATCAATATTTAACAATCCATAGAATGAGAAATATTTTCTCACCTTGACTATCAACATTTACGTGAGGATCATACCTCTGTCTCAACAGACACGTTCAATTCATGAGTCTCAGAACATTTGCAAATCACGTTCGACTCAGCAATACAAGGACTCATCGTCCCATGAACTCAATAACTGACTAACTAAATACACGTCTGCCTTGCAGACTCCACAATCACGAGACATCAATCATGTTACATGGGGGGATATTAACTAGGGTTTTGATCTGGCGGTCTATGGCACGTGTGTTCATACACACGCTTAGAATGTGAGCAAGTCGTGCAATCAGTTGGAGGAGTTAGCAAAGTAGTGGATGGAAAATCAAACAAGTCTCCGCACGATGATCAACTAGTTTTAACAAGATTTCCACTTCCCCACTCTTTGACTCCAGCAACTGTCACACTTCATGGGATCAAGGTGTTTCACAATTCTAGCAATATAAATAAGTCTCTGAATCATGATTGAAAACAAGACAATCTTTCGTCAAACAGACAACAAGAGATTAACATCTCAACGTCTGAGCAATTACTCTCAACAGAGCAAATTCAATCAATCAGAGATTATTTTATTTCTTCACGCAGAATACACAACACACCTACAATCTTCGATCACCATTGATCTCACACATTTCTCGCCTTCCTCCTACAGATCGACCCATCCTCTCTTGTGACCGAATTGACTCTAGAATGGCCATTGTCTTGGTTTAGGCCGGAGTCCTACAGATTGATCTCTTGAATTCAAAGCACTCCCTCTTTGTAGTGCATTTGTGTGAGGTTTGACACTTCGCTCGGTTCAAGGAGTATCCTCCGCATGGTCGTCTCCTCAATTCCGTAAAAACTAGCAACTCGTTTTTCCCCATCTACAACTAGTTGGAGATTTTCTAAGAGATTTTTGGTCATTATTTGGACAAAGCAACTCCATGAATTATGGAAACCGAATTTGGAAATATATTGCATATCTTGAGAATATTTTTGGTTTTGGAAATTCCTTGGTGTCCAAACTTCCTTGGTCTATAAATATCAAAGTTTGCATTTCGAGCAAACTAATCCTCGTGAGCCAAAAAACTACCTAGTTGTGTTGTTACGGGTGGAGCCTCCTATTTAGAGAGGAAAGTAACCTAATTAGGAGAAATCTCTTACGATGACTCGGTTTAAATACTTCTTTGGGATTGAAAAGCTCTATTAGTACCGTTGGTGGGAACCTAGATAATTGCGGATTATTATTAGTTTTTGATTGATTTGATTGACTAACGGTTATTGAACTTTGATTTCACCTAGTTTGTTTATGCTTGATAATCTTCTCTTTTGATATAAGATTCACTCAAACTAGATCGAAGTTTCGACGGGGATCTTTAGACTGTTTGTAGATCTAAAGATGTCTTGTGATAATCCATTGTTAACACACTCGCCTGTGTGTGATTGATCACGGGAGATTTAAGTTGATTGTGTGCAGTGTTTATTGAAGATCTAAGAAGATTTGAAGAATAAGAAGATTTCGATTTGGGTTCATAATCTTTGGTGTGCACAATACTTGTTTAGGTTAAAGAGGATCCAACTATAATCGGTTTATCCTTGTGGTAGATTGGATTGATTAGTTGAGTAGATCGGCATCAATACGTTTCTTTGTGATTCAAAGTATTGATTGCAAAATCTTGACAATTACTTTGGTAGTTGTTATTAGATAGATCTAAGGACCTGACAATGGAGTTTATTGGGATAAACGGAAGAGCCTTTTGTCGAACTCACATCACTTGGTTGAAAAGAGTTGTTACCGAACAGATTTGTTGTTCCTTTAATGTTTGGAATACGAACCAAAGGAATTGTTCCAAGTACGTGACTTATTATAAGTTGGAGGCGTGGGAATACAAACGGAACTAGGTGAACTATAGGTTTAGTTGCTTGGTCTCAACTATACGAAGTTGGTTTGATTTTGTATAGCGGCTTTATCCTGAGAGTATTCAATTCTGGACAAGGTCCCGGGGTTTTTCTGCATTTGCGGTTTCCTCGTTAACAAAATCTTGATGTGTCAATTAATTTTATTTTCCGCAATTATAATTATTGTTATTATAATTTAAAGTAAATTACAAAAATGTTAATTCCTATTTAATTGATAGTAATCCTATTGTGTTTGTATTGTTCAACCATTTATCAAGTAAACAATCTTCGTTGTTATATTGTCTCGATCTTGTATCCATAGTCAATCACATAAGTTATCTTGTTGTCGTATTGTCTCGATCTCGTATCCATAGACGATCACACGAAGTGTGAACCGATTAGTTGTATTGTCTCGACTCTGTCCATAGACAGTCACTTTCGGATAAATGACTTATAGGTGGAAATTTTTTAGATTGAGGTATATTTGGGTACCCTCGTATTTTCAATTGGTATCAGAGCCGACAAACACGAAAAGATATAACAATCTGTGTTTGGTGCGATCCAAACTATAAGAAATTGAATCTATGTCTGATTCATGTAACGTAGAGCAAGAAGATGATATACTTCATAAAGGATGTTTGTTTTCAAAACCTGATGAACAGCTCTGCACCGTTAGTTCACTAGTGGAACACAACTCAGGAAATATTAACCATGATGAGTTAATAAGAAAACAAATTGTTGTGACAAACAAGTCAGATTCAGATGACAATGATGAGATTAAATTTTTCATAAAGCTTGATGAAAAATATAATCTAAAGGATATATATATTATCCATGTGCTGAAAAGATCGTTGGAGAATCTTTGATTCATGAATATACTGAATCTAAAGGACTTGAATTTGTTCAAGCCAAAAGTGGTATGTTAGTTAAAACAAGGGTATGTGATTCTAATCTCCAAAATCTCTTAACTAATATACAACATCGTGATTCTAATAGTCTAACCACTCACAAGAATCAAAATAGATGTGTTTTAAAGGGTAATCCTTTGACTAGTATCCGGTCAAGATCATTTGACGATGATTATCTCTTAAACAGAGAAAAAGATCAACTCATGTATACAAAAACAAATGATTTCAGATCATGCTGCTTTGTTGTTGATCAACTGTCTGAAATAGAATCCAGGAAACAATCTCATCAAATGATGTTGTCATATTCCAAGGAATTCTTGGGTCTATATAAGAGTTCTGGTTATTTCACAACTCAAAAAACTTCAAGTCACACTTATGATTTTGTTAATCGAACTGATCATTCTGTTAAATCAGATCACTCCAGTTGTGACACGGTGAAAGAAGTTTATTCTTGGAAGAATCCCAAAAGGAAAGATATTCAAAAAATATCATGATGGATCATGTTCCATAAATTCTGAGCTATCACTATCTCACTCCAGCAACTGATGTTGGCATTCGGAATTTCCCTAGATGTGCTCAATTCAAATAAAAGGGAAGTTCTTAAAAAGAGCACGAGAATATGAAGAAAGTATAATATTATACACATGAATATCTAAAGTGTTTTTCTATACTTGGAATATCTTTTCTATTTTTTGAAAAATACTTTTGATCTTTGGAAAGTCCATGAGAAAGGTTGGGAAAAAAATATTTTCAGATCATCTAGGTCATACTGGTTCGGAAAAACTCTTATGTTGTTTCCGAAAGTGTATATTTTCACAAATAAAATACCGTGATTATGTATTTCAATCTTGGAAACCAATTTTGATTTATTATATAAACCATCTATAGGACCGATACTTCTATGTTCTGTCTACGGTCAAAGATGGGTGAAAATACTATTGACATTGAATCTCAACTTCGAAAACTTGAAACCTTTCCAGTTGAGTTCAAATGATACTTCTCAAACGAACATAAAAAGAATCATATTTCTTTTGAGCTTATGCTTATGTTGATGGGAGATTTTGAAGTTGCTCGTGATCTTTTGGAAACTGCAGTCTTGAATGAAAAACGCTCGAGTCAAACCTCTTGAAGTTGATTGTGGAATTGAATCTTCGAAACAAAGAATCAATCATCGAAAGAAAAGAGAAGACTTAAGATTCAGAATCTTGAGGAATCTTCGGTGAATAATGAGAGCACCACTAGAGATTAAGTTATTTGCTGTAATACTTAATCCATAATAATAGACATCAATTTTTGATTTTCTTCAATAATTGTATTAAGTCTATTATGAATAAAACTATTTTTGATTTCCTCCATAGACAATCACTTTCGGAGAAATGACTTATAGGTGGAAAAGTTTTAGATTGAGGTATATTTGGGTGCCCTTGCCTTTTCAAAATAACATATGCCAATAAACTTTAAAGGAGATCAAATCGATTAGCTTAACAAGCTCAAACTTGTTCAGAAGTCGAATTTATCCGAGGTATGTAAATTCAACTCATCTCCGAAGAAGTTAATTTCTAAAGAAAAATATAGACCTCTATAGAAAAGAACAAGGTCTAAAAAACCTATGAAAAAGGTATTAAGAATTTTGTACAAGAATTATATGGTAGAAATATTATTGTTCACCCCAACACAGCTTAATTGTTTTGAAAGTGCATCTTGTCTCATGTGCCCGAATTTAAAGAGATAATAGTTATGCATATTCAGGTTTCAGGAATTTTTTTTTTTTTTTTGGAATTCGTTGATCTTTTCATAATTGATATTGAAAAGGTTTACCATGTTTTGATTATTAAAATAAAAAAAGGGGGTTAAAGTCGATAATTCTACCTTTTTAGGGTTGAGAGTTGTTTGTACGTGAATGTCAAGTGCATATTTTGCATATATATTTAGTGTCGAATCCATGCTAGTAATTGCTATATATTCTTGTAAATTATTATATTACTCTTGTTTTCTCTTATTTATGTTTTGCTAGGTGAATCGTCCAAAAGAAGTGAATTTGCACGTAATTGTGCAATAAAAGAAGTTAGCTACAAGTGGAGAAGGGCCAAAGACCAAGTAGAGCTCATTCATATCTAGCAGTCCTTGATATCATCTCGAAGAGGACGAAAAGACGAACCCAATGGCAAAAGAATGGAGTCAATCCGACGTAGTATGAAGAATCTGGAAGCATTTGAAGCAAGCCGAAGTTATCGAAAACTAGAGAACCTACAAAACTATTATAGGCACCCGATTTTCTACTCAGGGCAGCCACGGAATATTAATCAAACTGTCAGTCTTCTATGACTAAATAGAAGATCCTTACTACCGCTATATTACTAGTTAATTAGTGGGAAATATCTTGATTAATTTGTTGCACCTACGACACGCATCAGTGAATCCTATCCACGCTGTATATAGGTTCTATAACCCTACATTCTTTTTTTTTTCCCTGAAAACTCTTTTTATCAAAAGATTGCTTGTGGAGCTAGGATTATGTTTTTTCTCCCACAGTTCTATATTTGAATGGAGACTCCAAGCATCATTTCTTCTGATGAAAAAGATGTTAATATGATTGTTACGCCATCAATCATGATGGAAAAAGATAAATCTCATTCCTCTACAACTTTGAAGAGAAAAATGAAGAATATGAAGAAACCAAGGGCTAATCCCTCAAATCTTCAGAAGTTTTCTGGCGTTCTTGAAGAGTTGAAGGAAACAAGGATGGAGATTCAGCAAATAAAGGCTATTGTTATAAGAACTCTTGAAATTCAGAAGGCCCTGGTTCGGCATCAGTCTAGAAGGTTTGTTGGAATTGACTCATTTCTTCGTGAACCTTATGTTCCAATGTTTGTTGACGACAAGGAGTTCGGGGACGATAAAGAATTTTTCAAGAATATTAATGTCTAGGAAACTTCTTATGATAATTTATTCTTGTGTTTTAAGAAGGATAACTAGGTTTTGGAAAAGCAAATATTGTGATTAAACATAGCTATTGCCAACGATTTTCATCTTGCAATGTTTTAGATTTATTTATTTAAATTCTAAGTTATTTGGAAGATGATTTTGCAGTACGAATCTTTAATGGTTTTATATATTGCAAAAATATTTTATAGGATATGTGTGATTACGTCCGTGGATTATGATTATCTCATATATGTCAAAAGTTAAGTCTATTATGTCTTTATGCAATATTGATAGATAGAATGAACTTTTGAATATTCTGTAGTATTGATCTTTCCATGATCCACTTCTATGTGAAATTATTATATGGCTCCGTAAGTTTTCTTATGCTGAGCATTTCTGATTAAATTAAAAATCAAACAACTCTATGAGTAACACAATTAGATTCATTTTATTATAATTCATGTTTGATTGATCGTCATACTTAATCTAGAAGTGTTAGATGAATGTGGTTAATACAAAAGTGTTCATATGGCTAACTTCGGTGAACTATTTTTGAGTTAACTCAATATACACGTTTAGGTACGGTTACCCATATTTAAATGAAGGTATATTTCATTTGTGTGTAACAAGCTAAAACCATCTAACTGTAGAGAGATATTTCTTTGGTTTTAAGAAAACTTAACTTGAATCTTAAATCAGGTTTTCATCTAACGGTGAACATCGATTGATTTGTTACTAAGATAACTTTGAATGCAAACCCTAATTTGAAAGACTATATAAGGGAGAACTCTAGCAACTGAAAAACTTAACCCCCATACTTCTGTGTGATACTAGTTGCGACTAGAGTCGATTCTCCTTTAACCTAGTGTTGATGGTGGATTTTCATTTAAGGTTAAAATTGTAAAACCAGAAAATTATGCGCTGACATCTTGTAAAAGATAAGGCCATCAATAAGTGTTGATGCTCCTCACTTAATTCACCTAGAATGGAGTATGTGGCAACAATCCCATTCTCAGGAATACATGAAATTCATCCAGGTTGGAGCATGTAGCAACAATCCCATATATCCTGTGAATTTCTAGCATTATTAATTAATGCGCAATCGGCCTTGTATTTCGTACTCATTATCGTGCAAGATGACGACCGAGTGTTACTCTTACAGAGCAACACGAACCACCAAGCATTATAATGAAACCATGTACGAAATACCCGTATGATGACTCTCGGTGTGTTATACTAGCCCAATTGAGCCCTCTCGGTGTGTTATACTAGCCCGATTGAGCATCCGGACGACCAGTATCAGTCGGATATGATCACACCATCCAACTCCACAAGCATGATTCGATGACCTGCATCAATTCCATCACCCCCAAGCAGGTATGGAATATCCACTACTTAGAACCAACGCGGACCCCGCATGGTCGGCCTCCCGCAGATTGGCTTAGCTTGCCAAAACGTCCAAACCAGAGCGTATGGGCGGAAAACCCTAAATTAGGGTTTGCGGCATATTACATGTGTCGCAAAAAGCCTCAACCATCCATCTTCGCAGTATAGATGGAGGGTGTAGATATAGATTCAAAGGGCCCAGAGCATATCAACACAATCACCGTGGGCTCGCCTACATACCGACCAATCGGTCGGGACCAACCATGGTTGGTTATCCCAATCGTACGCCGAATAAAGCATGGTCGCACGGCCTTGAAACCCAAGATTAGGGTTTTAAGCATCATGAGCGTCCATCTTCTCTAAGCACGAATGGAGGGTCCAAGATTAGATTACAGTCCGGTCATACCAAAGCATGACCACTGTGGACCCATATATCCCCTCACCCGATCGGCCAAGGCATATCATGCCCGGTTATTCAAGACGCCGCGCCCAAACTAGCATGGTCACACCTCCCAAACCGCAACCGATCTCAACCGCTCAACTTCGCCGGACGATTTGAGTGGCCCGTGATCACGTTTTCATGGGATATTCAGATATAGGTGTGAACACCAGCCTACCACCTTCACACTGCATCGATCGACCAAGACAGACCAAGATTGGTCACCTTGGAACGTGCGCCCGAAGTGGGCATGACGCGGCTATTGCGGATCGGTTTTCTCTGTCACAAATTGATCTTGACCATTCAACTTCACCGGACGAATTGAGTGGCCAGGATCATACTTTCGTGAGGTAATGGGTATAGGCGCCACACCGTCATGTTGTCTACACACATGCACGGGCCGGCCTTGTCAAAATTATATCCCATGTTTGGTTTCACCAAGTCGAAGAGTGATGCTTGCGCACCTTTTCAAAAACCCTAATTCCATCAACGGTCGCAGATGAGTGTCTCAAAGATCATCTCGTCCGTCCAACTTCACCGGCTTGGTTATATAACCCTGGTCAGGAGTTAATTGGTCAGTAAGGCGTCATCACCCGTCACTTTACCACACCATGATGCAGTACCTGCACACAATACTTCACAAGTATCAACTTTATGAATAACGTAGTTATTCAATTTAGCATTACATGCTACCTTTCGTGGATCCACGATCCACATATTTCAGACATCAATCATGTCACAAACTGGGGGATACATACCGGGTATTGGTCGCGGTTTACTGCAGGTACAAGGTAACGCGCCATCACAAGAACGTGTTAGGAAGTTATGGATGGTTAGCGATGACAGGAGAAGTGGGCAAGACTGATCATGTAGCACCGACACACAACTCCACTACTCCATCACTCCACTTCCTCCACTTCCCACGAGAGACGTGAATAAGGCTCAATGACTTGTATAAATAGGTTCTCCTCCCTATTTCCACCAACAGAGCAAGTCCAGGATAAAAACAAAAACCAAGTGTTAATACAAAATACCGAATCGATAGCTTGCATCCTGTAGTTTTGTTCAGCTTTCTGTTACAAGTCATAAGCAAGCTAACACCTTCACAATCTCAACACCTTCTTCGCTTCCCTCCCTAAGATCAACCCCATCTCCTTCACTTTGTGACCGAAACGAATCTGGAACGGCCGTTTCTTGGTTTAGGCCGGGACTTGCATGAGATTGATTTCCGAATCTACAAGCCCTCACACGCGCAGTGCATTTGTTTAGGGTTTAGATTCATTCCTCATCCCGACACCCCAAATTACCAAATCCGGCAGAATAGTTTTAACCATAAACACCTAGGTTTTTCCTAAAACTGTTATAGGTTAACGACTTAAAGACTTAATTGGGATTATGAAGCCAGACCTTACTATTTTCTTTGTTGTTGCATGTTCTGATCTTACTTGTTCTATCGTATTAAGTACTGTCTTCTCTAAGATTTTCTAGATTTATCTCCAGATAGGTAAGATATAAAATGTAATCACAAAGCTCTTCGTCTCATTCTTCGTGATTCCACAATAACTTCTTTTACTACCATAGTTAAGTTATTGTGAGGTGATTGATATTTCTAGGTCAGTTTCTTCGAGAATATAAGACCGGATTATCAATTGGTTATTGTTCACCTTGATTTATAAAAATACGAAACAAAACTTCGTAGGTATTTCGTGGGAGACATTTATCTATCAAAATAAACTTTTCTCGTGGGAGCCGTATTTGTTTATAAAGTCTTCGACTTTGGGTCGTCAGCAACTATTAGTTGTGGGTGAGATCGGCCAATGGAATCAAGTACGTAGAGTCCATTCGTGATTCGAGGCATAAGGAACGCGATTTGTACCTTAGTCGGTGTGAGACTTGGTTAGGGCTCAACTACATTCCAGGTCCGGGTTAACTTGTAGTAGGCTAGTGTCCAGAGGCTAATCTGTCATGCGTGTCCAATCCCTGGACTAGGTCCCGGGGTTTTTCCGAATTTGTGTTTTCTTGATAATTACTATATATCTTGATCTAGTGAGCAGCTTAACAATCGAGTTATCAAGAAAAGATAATTGGACATGTCTTCATGAATCCCTATGAAGTCTTTGTAGTCGTTAAACCCTAAAAGAGTTAGAAGAGGAAAACTCTAGTTACAACTAGGACACACCAAAGTAGATCGGATTCAAAGATCCTAGTTGCTTGAAGTTCCCCTTTTATAGACATTCAAGTCATAAGTTGTTTTAGATTTAAGCTAAGATAACTTTGGAAACAAGCAATCAATATCCACCGTTGGATGAATCTTTGAATCTGATTTACATAAACAAGATATACACTCTGGTTTAGTGAAACCGTAATCGAACCGTGTATAAATACTATGTATAAGGTGGTTAGCCGAAACTAGCCGATTTGAACTTATAAGCTTAATATTTATTTTCATGAACACTTAAGACTTTAACCTTGAGTCAGAATCATGTGAACAAATAAGTCTATAGTGTTTTTAAATATTTGATCAAATGTTAATTGTCTCGTATAAATAATTTTATTGTATTTGAAAATAATCGACATGGTTAGTCATAGTACATATACCGGTTTGTATGTTATTTAGCACAACCAAGTTCTGGAGTTCACATAACTATTTAGGTATGCAGTGTACCTTAAGACTATAACCGGATGTGAAGTCCACATAACTATTTTGGTATGCGTACAGGTATGGATACACAAACCGAGTTCCTGAACACATAACTTTATATTGTACATGTACCGGTATGGATACCAAACCGGTTTCCTGACCACAAATCCTTTTCGGTTTACATACGGGTATACATACCGATCCGGTTCATGAGTTAACAAATTTTACAAAATGTGAACAAGGATATGCGTACAAAAAATCTCTTTGTCGACATAAAGCTACGTGTACGAGTACATGTAATACGGCTTCAGACTTATAACTTTTCCCAGTTTGTAAGACTAATAACACTGTCTTATATCCAATCTATAGTAGTTTTATATTTTTCTCTAAATCGATTCAAATATTCTGAATAACATCAATGACACATATAATTTTCTATTTTCGAATGATAAAACTTGAATCATGATTCTAATTGCGGATAACATATTGTACATAACCGATTTCATCAACTATGAACAAATGTTCATTAAAGCTTGGTCATTATATTTCGAGAACACGTTACCAAAATAAACTTGACTCAAAATTATTGTATATGCATGATAGTCTAATTAGTTACGCGACAACATCTCAAAGATAGAAAAGTGAATATAACTTGAGAAATATGTGGTTCAGTATTCACTTACCTTTTGTTGATGAAGTTCTCCAAAAGCTTTGGTTGATCTTCGCCTTCAAACGGTAGAACGCAATGATGATTGGTTCGTTTCTCAATTACACTTTTATCCTAATCTGAGACTTAACTAATTGTAGACTAGAAATCAAAGTATAGTTTTGACAATTGAATTTGACAACAAGCTTGAGATAGCAACACTTATGAGTTCGACCGAGCAATGCTCTAACACTATTGTTAAGTGAATATAACTTGACAAATATGTGGTTCGGTCTTCACTTACCTTTTGTTGATGAAGTTATCCAAAATCTTCGGTTGATCTTAGCCTTCAAACGGTAGAACGTAATATGATGACTGGTTCGTTTCTCAACTACACTTCTATCCTAGTCCTAGACTTAACTAATTGTAGACTAGAAATCAAGATATAGTTTTGACAACTAAATTTGACAACAAGCTTGAGATAGCAACACTTGTGAGTTCGACCGAGTAATTCTCTAACACTATTGTCAAGTAAATATCTTGTTGTCGTATTGTCTCGACTCTGTCCATAGACAATCACACAAAGTATAAGACTTATAAGGTTGAATTAAAAAAGATTGTGGTGTATCTGAGTACCATAGTAATTTTAATTGGTATCGTGAGCAAGCAAATACGAAAAGATCTACCAATCTGTGTTTGGTGTGATCCAACCTATAAGAAATGAGTACAAATTCACATGAATCAGTTATTGTTAACATACCGCCGAGATTTGACGGAACTAACTATCTGTGGTGGAAATCTACTATGAAATTCTTTCTTCAATCACGTGATTTTAATACTTGATTATTAATCGTTGATGGATATAATCGTCCGAAAACATAAGGATTACAACCGAGTTTAAACGCTTAGGCATTGTAAAAGTGAAGAAAAGACACTTGCAAAACAGAATTCAGATGGTTTGAATGCTATCATACATGTTGTAAGAAGAAATCTACGGCATCACGTATCTACATGTCAAACTTCTGAGGAAGCTTGGAATAGTCTTCAGACTGTATTCGAAGGTAATACATTAGAAAAGGAAGCTAGACTTCAAACCATCACTTCTGCCTGGGAAAACCTTCATATGGATGATAACGATTCTTTTGAAGAATTTCATGTTAATCTCTCTGAGATTGTCAATGCTTCTTTTCTCTCGGAAAAACTATTTATGAGAAAATATATTTAAAATGCGGGGATACAACAACTATACCCAACTATTTCGTTCGGCAATTTGTATGGACTAAACTCCAATATAATTCCGAGAGTATCAACTTAATGAAACTCAATCAAGAAAGATATCAAAGAGCTTTATCTCTTTCTCAACAAAATTAGTAAATCAAACAGATAGAAATCCGTGAACCTGATTGTTATGAGAATAAATCAGATGGTACCAAAGACCAATATCCGAGTGTCAATCAAGTTTCTGTTGAGAACTCGAGCTGTGGTCATGATGAAAGCTCTCTGCCAATACCAATGACGAGAATGGGAGATTGAATGACTGCCGGTTATGATGATAATGAATGGCAACAACGATGAATTATTGGTGATGCTGGAAGTTATTGGAAGAAGGAGAGTCTCTGATGATGTGGTGATCGGGATGGAGTTATGACGCTAATAGTTGATGGCAACAATATGGACAGAGAGCTATGGCGTCTCGAAATTTGTTCTTGATTAGTGCGATCATGTTGATGCTCGTCATTGGTGGTAGCCGTGGATTGATGCTACTATGGGTTATGAAGAATGAGAAGAGATGTCGGTTGAGCTCAAGATGAGCTAGAATGAGGATGTTTGCTGCTGCCATTAAGATGGAGCTGTGATAACGATTAATGGCAGATGCTTGTTAGTGGTGATGGATTAACGAGCTATACGGAGTGAGGACAAGAGAGAAAGATGGAAGAACATGGATTGACTGATGGTTTGCTGCTCGAGGTTGGTGAATGGGCATCGATGGTGGTAATTGATGGAGAAGAACTCAAGTTCGAGATGAGCAATGATGTTGTGATGGATGAGTAACGGAAATATGGAAGGGAATGGTAGTATGTGGCTTGAGTTGGTTACTTCCACTGATGGAAGGGAGAAGTTCGAATGATAAAAGAAAAGAGTATCTCGGTTAAAGCTTTTCCAAGGAGAATTACGGTGGAGTTATAACCGTATAGGAACTCAGGGAAGGTGTCGGATGAAACTTCCAACCGTAGCAAATCTCAAGGAGATTTATGGTCAGGAACTCTATCGTAGATGAATGCAAATAAACTTACGGTCGTATTATTCCACCGTATACAAACACAAGGAAGTAACCAAGGAAAAGATGGGATTGAGTTTGTGCTGTCAGTTTCGACAAACTGATAAGCCAAATAATATATGGGCTGGACCTGTTCAGCATTTGACATGATCCCATGCGGCTGTTTACTCACAATTACACGAGACAGACTTTGGGTGTGAGCTAGGGGTGAGCATGGGCCGCATGGACCTAGGCCACCTCATCCGCATCCAATCCAATTATCGGAAAAATGTCGAAGATAAAAGGAAGGGTATGTATTTACCCCGGTGTGTTTCGAATTATCGGAAAAAGCCGGGCAGAGAAAAAAATGACGAAGGGGCTACTTAGTCCATTCACCGGAAATGGGCGAAAAATTATTGACGGGAGAAAAGTCCCCTTTTATTTATTATAGCATAAGATAAGATGTGCACGGAGTATGTCTCTTCATGTAAGCTCAAATATTTTTAACCTAACGGATACAAATATCCCGCGAATTTTTAATACCGCACATGCAGATACCCGAAAAAATACCAAGGAAGAAGTGCGCCTCCCGTATCCAAAAGAAGGCATGAAAGGTGCCCACCTGATGGGAAGGCATCAAGCCCTCCCCTTATCCCGAAGGAGGTGCTATAAACGAGTCAGCGTCCAAGCGCATGTGCGGCAGTTAGAAAGGACATATCTTCTAGAAGAATCTGAAGTACAGTTGTACAGTCAGAAGAGGCAGTAGTAAGATAAGGAAAATAAAAAGACACACACTTAACACTCCCATTTGAGGAAATAACTATAAATAGGGGTCCTTTCCTAATGAAAGGATTCAGTGATATCATTGTGGGAAATTGTGTTCTACTTCTAGGAACTAGTCTCTACAACCTACTTCTATCTGTACCCTGTATATTCCTTACTGTGTACATGCACCAACATCCAATCCAAAATCAGCATCCCATCTAGCCCATTGGAGAGCCAGACCCAGCCCTAAAGACCCTAGTGGTGGGTTATACATATAAGGGTGCAGTTAGTAACTCTCTCCATCTTCTTTCGAGGCGAGACCTAGAAAGGAAACTACAGATTCGCGAACCGACATTCTCAAAAGGAAGGAAGTTTTCTCCCCTTCAAGGTGATTCTTGACTTATAAACTTCAAGGTGATTACAAACTTCAAGGTGATTCCTGACTTATAAATTTGGGTTTACTTATTTTTTTTTTTAGGGTTTTTGTAACTGATATTTGGAAATTGGGATATCCTTTGATTAGGGTTTTTTTATCAGAAGGTTTTTGTGTTCATTAGGTAGGAAATGTCGGTTGTTGATCGTTCGGCTTTCAGTATATTTAGAGGACAGAGGTTGTACGACGATGAGCAACCTCTAAACAAGAACGACGTTGAGGTTTATCGTCGAATTCATTCTCCCACATCTTATCCCACATCTTACATTGTTGTCGTGCAGGGACCTCGCAATGTAAGAAGATCCCTATTTACTTTTGAGTTGCTATAGCAATCCCAATTCTGGTTTATAACAGTTTGTTTCGTATTGACATATTGTAGGTTGGGAAGTCCCTGTTGATTGATTCTCTAGTAGAAAATAACTTAGGGGTTCATTTTTTCGTCCTCCAAAGAGCCACGTCCGCCAGAATCACCCTCCCCGTCCAGACCAGATCAGGTTCAATTTCATTTGTTTATATTCTTCTCCTGAAATTATATTCTTCTCCTGAAATTCCTTTGTTAATCTACTTGTATGCTGATGTTGCGTACCCAATGGGTTACTTAGGTACTATACTGCTAGAGTTTGTGGAGTGTCGGGCGATATTAATGGCATGATTGACGCTGCAAAGTATGCTGATGTGGTGATACTAATGGTTGACGCGAGTTATGGGTTTGAAATGGTGTGTAAGCTACAAGAATGATCTTTTTTACGAGTAAATTGGTTTTGAGAATTGCGTGTCTGACTTCTCAGGAAAATGCTTTTGTTGATTTCAGGAAACATTTGAGTTCCGTAACCTTTTACAAGTTCATGGCTTTCCAAAGGTTATTGGGGTTCTTACACATCTCGACAAGGTCAATCAACATGAAGTATCAAAAGTCAAACAGCGTCTCGAGGATCATTTCTGTACTGAAATATGTGAAGGAGCAAAAGTATTCTCTTTATGCGGTCTCAAAGATGGCTTGTGAGTTCTTATTAGACGGAGGAGGATTATGTTTGTTTAAATCTTTTCTTTTTCAAGGGGATGACAGCAATGGGAAAAAATGCTGTGAATTTGTTGGAGGCTTCCTGTCACATGATACGCCTTAGCTTAAGTTTAGGTTTTAACAGTGCTTCCTAGTCTAGTGGTTTAATAGTTCTTGCTAAGGATGTTTTTTTTTATATAAATATAAAATATTGTAGGAGTTGATCATCAAAGATCACACAATTCACATCAGTAATATATTAAGTTTTCCCTTTCAACTGAATTAAAGGAAAGTCTATCACAGTTTCTCATCCAGTTTATGATTAACAGGTACAAAAATGCTTGAAATTTATGGTCTGGCAGAAATGCTTTCAGATTCTGAATTCCTTCCTTTGTCATGGCGGGCCAAACATCCTTATGTGCTGGTAGATCATTTTAAGGTAGATCATAGAAACGTAAGTCTGTACGGTTATCTCAGAGGTTATGGTATTAAGGAAGGAGCTAAGGTATTTCACTTAACTCTGTTATTGAGGCTTTCAATCATAGTATATTTCATTGGTGCACTTACCGTCAAATGTCCTTCGTAGTTCTTGTTGCCCCCTTGTCAAATGTTCTTTCATATCATATATTTGTTTCGATTTGGTTGTCAATTTTTATTTTTACAAGAGCTCCACACTAGATTATCTGCGCTGCTCTTTCTTGGTTTATGTTTTTAATCCACTTCTCTGTTTATGTTGGTTCTCTAACTGTCGCCTGCACAATATGTTGTGGGTAACAGTATTTAGTGAAGATTTCAGCTACAAAGTAGAATTAACTTTCATGTATGTGATAGAAGTCCTCTGTATCTTGTATAAGTTAAGGGGTGCTACATGAGTGTCTGGTAGAAGTCCTGCACAATAACCATGCTCCATCTTTGACTATTTTCTTAATCCATGCTCATCTTTCTGTTTTCGACATGCACACCTATTATTGTTCACTTCTTTTACCACATGGTTACTTGTATTTTGTTTACAAGAAACTGAATTTAAGTGTATTGCCCCAGGTCCATATTGCTGGTGCTGGTGATTTCTCTTTAGCTGGCATTACAAGGTTATATGATTATTGGAATCCTTATCCGGTTTCTTTGACAAGCTACTTCGGACCAGGGAATTATTTAAAGTTGGATATTCTTGACGTTCCTCCTGAGATAGTTAAATATTTTTATTCCCATCATCCTATTCTCGTGGGAGGTATCATTCTGAAGAGGAAAAGTCTGGATTTATGATGGTAATTATGCATTTTCCAAGTTTTATTTACTACTGCAAAGTAGGATGTAAATTTTATTTACAGTGTTTGGAACCATGTTAGTCGTTAATCATGCTGTTGGATTCTTACAAAAGAAAATGGAAAGAACCTTCATTTTAAATATAAGCTCGTGCAAGGCATTTATACTGTTCCTTATCTACTCTAGCGGCTTGTATGCTCATGTTTTTTGTGCTTTTTTTCAGGTGAAACTTAGGCGACATAGTTGGCATATGAATTTGTTGATGTCAGGAGTTCCAATCACTATTTCGGCTGGTTGGAGGCGTTATCAGACAAATGTTATTTATGCCATGGAAAATGAAAATGGACAGCATCAACTTCTCACTAAAAGTCCAGAAAACAAGGACTGTCTTGCGGTGATTTGGGGCCCTCTAGCACCTCCCAAGACCAGAATTGTTGCTGTACTGAATAAATTTTATTGTTTAAAAAATAAGGTCTGATGTATTCCACTATAACTGAATAATTTTACATTGTTCTATCTGATACATGGTTAATTTAAGGATGCAATCTGAAGCTACTGCTTAACCAATTATTGGTTGGTCATATCTTGAATTTTGTTTGCTGAATGACTTGCGTTTGAATCAGGAAGCTTTTCGGATTATGGCCAAGGGTGTTGTTCTTGATTTTAAAGATGACACACAGTTATTGCTGGAAGTAGGGAGGATAGGAACTTTAGTTCACAGCGGGAAGTTTGCTCGTATAGCGTTTGAACCAAAATTTCAAATTGATAGGTTCGTTGGTGCAATTCAGACTACGAGCGGAATTCTGGGGGACATTGGTCAGGTTTGTGTGCTGAGTTTAGAAACAAAATCCTCTGTTCTGTATTTGCCGTTGGATGTTGTTATTTGAGTTCTCTAATTGGTATCTAGATTACAGAAATACATGTTGCGACCTTCTTTGTTTTGTCGATCCTTCTATATTTTGCACTGCTGTCCGGTGTATTACTTGGCAGGATCTGTTTCTCCAAGTGAATGTTTGGATTGTATATACACACTTCTATCGAGATCCCCGAGGGTTCCTGATAGGGTTTCAGTTTTGTTTTCCTAATTTTGTTGTTATGTGCAGGCTGCAGGAGGGGTTTTTTTGAGTGCACATTTCAGGACAATATTCCTAGTGGCGACACCATCCTCTTTCCTGTTTTGGCTAAACTCGTGCTTCCTTCAGTTTTCCGACAGTTAAATTTGCTCTGTCAAACACTTAGAACTAGCCATCGCCGCTGCTGTCGATGACATCACCATCGCCACCAGCATTGCCAGCGCTGCCGCCGCCGCCGCCGATGTAAGCATCGCCACCAGCTTGACCGTCGCCGCTGTGCCGTCGGCAAGGACGAGCTTGCTGTTTCATACAAAGAGGTTTTCTCCTAGTCTTGACTCGGTTGGTTCAAAACGCACAGGTGTCAAGTTTCTCGAAGTCCACATTTACTTATATTTCGCTTAAACACGCAGGTTGCTCCGAGTCGACAGATGCCTGATCTGCGACGTGGTGTGGTTATCCATGAGGGGAAATGTGGATATGTTTCTTCTCCAAACCCTCTAGAGTTGTTCTATTCAGTAGTGGTATGAGCTCATGGGCTGATTCAGCTCTTTCCTGTGGTCTCTTTGGGAGAACTTTTGTTTCGGTTTAATATCTTCTCTGTTGCTGACTGTTGTTGGTTGGTGTTATGATCTACGGCATCCTGTTAAACTAGTCCTAGCTCTACTAGTATAAGTTCTCTATATTCTGTTATGTTTCGTATTTTCCCTACTTCTGGCCTGTTTCTTAATTTTGGATCTGTTCCTAGTTTTGGTTTGTTTCCTAGTTTAGATGGTTTCTTTCTTCTAGTCCTAGTACTTTTAGGAATTATTGAAGCCTATAAAAGCTACCATTGAAGAGAAAGACATTCTGTCAAAGTAATTGGCTTAGTTATTGTTCTCTAGTTCTGCTATTTGCTTTGTAGCTATTTATCTCACACAAGTTTTCATTATCTATTGGATTCTGGTTGATATTATGTCTATTGTACAGGTGCCGGATCGTTGTACGATACAGGAAATTAAGGAAACTAGGGGGAAGGCAACTAAGGAGAGAGAACGTTGTGTGGCCCGGGAGATATCAAGAGAGGTCAAGGATATACGCAGGGTGCTTGCTACTATGCCGTCTATGATTAAGAAGAGAAAATATTGTCCAGAGATGTCAGGAGAGGGCAAGGAAAAGCACAGTTTGGTTCAATCAGGAGAGGAGGCAAAGCTGGTCGCAGATGATGCAGCAAGGCAACTCATTTTGCGATAACGGTAAGGCGGCAGTGGCTATGTAATGGTTATCATGTACCATGGATTTGTAGTGTTAAGTACAATGTTTTGGGTTTCATTCATTTGCTTAAATCTCCGAGTTTGTTACTTGCAGAATCTTAAAATGATCCTTTTGATCTTTGTCCGATCTTTCGGGTTTCATTCATTTGCTTAAATCTCCGAGTTTGTTACATGCAGAATCTTAAAATGATCCTTTTGATCTTTGTCGGATCTTTCGGGGTATTATTGTTAGTGTTGGGGTTATATTGTTTTATTTTTTCCCTTCATGGGAAAATAAACTATATTAAAGTTTTAGTGTTGGGGTTTTTTACCTCTCTAGACTTGGGTTTCTAAACTTGTCTCAGAACCACGTTAAGCTAGGAAAGAAGGATCACCCTGCTAGCACTGCTCTGATGCAAAAATGAGGATGCCTATGTTGTCACGAAAGGGATTATTACTCTTGCAGTCAAATTGCTAGCACAACTCTGATGCAAAAATCCTTCACAGTGAGGACGCCTAAGTATTAACCGTCATAAACTCATATCCATGGTCTATAAGCAATAGTTGCCCACAAACACCTTAATATGAAAATGAATGGCTCCCTTGCAAATCTGTCCATTTGAAGACTCTGATCGTTGATGCCTCAAAATGGAACATGAATGGAACATCAACTTTGAAAACAACACGAGAATCATTAATTGGATTGCTTTCAAATTGCGATGAGATCTGTATGTGATAGCATGACGAATGACCAACCGTAAGCCATGAATGAACCTGAGATGATCAGGAGATGACAAAAACAGACTTCCAAGAACCTAAGCTATCAGAACTATCAGAGTTAATATGGATATAATCACATCGATCAAAATTAAAAATATGGATATAATCACCAAACTTATAACCCTTAACGTCAGCTGAAACAAAAGGAGATAAACAATCACAAAGAAAAGGGGATTTTCCGTTGTGAGAAGGAGGGAGATGGGTTGCTGGATCTTTAAGGGAGGAAGAACTGGAATGGTGAGGGGTTGAAGAAATTGATACAATCCTTTCTAATTCGTTTGCAAAAAGCAAACCTACCAGAAAAACAGTCCCCAGAAGGAATAAAAAGATACGGGTTCTAGCTTGGTGCTTGCCCTAGAGAGCAGAAGAAATAGACAACATCCGCTCGAATTTGATCTTTTGATTGCTGTGAACCAAATAACATTAGAAGAAAAAATACAGTGCGAATCCTAAAACCTTTCTGAGTTATATGGGACATCTTCAATTTATTCCCATAACCATGCTGAGTCACCTAATTTTTACCCCCACGTAATTCTTTCCCCTAAATCACGATTCTTCTACAAAATGGTCTAGATAATATTAAGTAAACTTAGGGGAAGGCAATTTAGGATTCATTCACAAAAGTGGTAATTGAATTTTTGTCCCTACTTTTGATGGTCTATACAATTAGGGTCTTCTTAACTTGTATATCCTAAGGAGTCATTATTAACTCATTTTTATCTTGTTTTTCTAATTTTCCTATTTGAATTTCGATATAATTATAAATAACAAACTCATTGAAATATATAAAGAGAAAATTACATAAATATCCTTAAAGGTTATATGCTTTTTGTTTTGGTCAGTTAACGATATAAATACCGGGTCCCATCGCTTTTAACTACTCCTCCGTCCCCAATATATATGAGAAGTGGGTTTCTCTTAGAATAAGAAAAATCTTTGATTTCCTAAATATCCATCATCTTTCCTGTCTTACCCTTTGTACAATTTCCAACATTAGAGACATTAACTTAATTGTGGTGATAAATACCTATAATAAATAAGGGTAATTTATGGAAAAACCCATCTTGAAATTGAAAGTCCGCCTATCTAATGGTACTACAAATTTTTAAAACTTCGTCTATATAATAGAGTCGAGAGGAGTATCTATTAACCAAACTAAAATATTCTGTTTAAGATTTGTTTTTTTCACACCGGTCTAAATCTTGTTCTTGTGATTTGTTTTTTTTACTTCTCTCATAAGTGTCGTGTTGTCGTTTGATGGTGATACTGCTCATTTTTTTCTCACGTCTTTTCTTCCCAATTAATACCAAAATCGCCATGGAATCTACTTCTCCGATGTAGATGATGAATAAAATATGTTGTGATGTTTTTTTTTCTTTTTGTAATTTCTTTTTTAATTTTAACCAAACAGACTTTCTTTATTGTTAACGCAATACTATATAATTAACCAATTATTTTTAGATAAAAATTTTCTTTTCTCATAAAATTTTTAAGATAAACATTACAGCTTATTGTTGTCATCGTCAAAAAATTATTCATAGCCTCCTCACCTGAGCGTCCACGAACAATAGCCTCCTAGAAAGTACAAATATATACATTAGTCAACAGAATTGAAAGCATGAGTTTATATTAAAATTTTAAACTATATAGTGATAAGGGTTTAAATGAAATTAGAATTTTTATGAAAAATATGTGTATCATATCCCAAGATCAGTATAACTCCTATAAAATATGTCAATTCCAAAACAAAAAGTTAGCTATTAATAACTTCTTAACTTGTATATGGGTATACAAGTTAAGAAGACCCATTATCACACAATAAATATATCCCTGATGGCAAAATTGAAATTTTATCTAAAAGATTTATTTTCATGTGTTTCCATTTTAACCTTTTATGCATTATATACTCTTTCTTCATCTTCACTTCGGATGAAAAACGAAGTGACACAGTTTATCTTGGCCGCGCCACCACACGCCATCTCCGACGCCACCACAACCAACACCACCAGTACCATCACCATAAGACTAAGTCTTATGGGCTAGATTAGAGGTGCTAGATTAGCACTTAAGTGTTGCAATTCAAAAAAAAAGTGTGGCAAAAAAGTTAACACTAGTTCTCTCTCCTACCAGTTGCTAGTATGTGAACTAGCATGCTAGATAGTTACGTCAATGATTCGCCGCTTGAAAAACTACCTTTTTCGCAGAATGGTTTATATTGAGAGATTTATTTTTGATCTCGACATTGAGATTTAAAGCGTTGAACCATCCAAGCCTGGCGCGAATGGTTCAATACTGGCCGACGTGGACTGCTAATCTAGCCGCTAGATTAGCACTCCCATAAGACTTAGGAGGTAGTCCTCGATCGCTAATCTAGGTGCTAGACTAGCACCCCATAAGACTTAGTCTAACTACCACCACCATCTCCTTAATCACGATCTACATCTCCATCTATCCAGATCGAAAATTACTTTCTCCTTCTTCTTAAACAAATCTATCGCCACCACCACCACCTCTGCAACTACGACCACTTTCTTCTTCTTCTTCTTCTAAAAACTGAATTTGAAATCGGATTCAAATAGATCGAGATCTGTTTTTATGTTGCAATTATAGATCGATGATACCGCCGGTCTCTAGAAAAGGAAGATCAGATTCTGCTGGTTATGTTTGAAGACGAATAAGATTGAGAAGGAATTAACAGTTTGAATCTAGGTTTTACTGTTGTTGTTGAATAATTGATGTTTGAATTGAAATCAAGAAGAGATGGAGATTCAAGAGGACGAAGGTGTTGCTGCTGATGTATGTCAGAATTAGGGGTTGAGATCTTGAAAGAAGCGGAGATGAGTTCGAATTAATGAGTTTCTGTTGTAATTGAAGCTAATGGATAAACGGGTTTTGATGATTTAGGGTTTTCCTTTGAATTAAAGGGTCGATTATGGAATGGAGTGAAAGCAGGATGAGCTGATGACAATAATGCAAATTGAGGTATGTTTCTTTCGGTACTGGTGATGTAGATGGAGGTGGTTTTGGTTGGAATGATAAAATTGGTGTTGGATTTTGGTTGTGGTTGTTTTGGTGGTGGTGGTGGTGCTGGAGATGTGTGATTTGTTGGTGGCAGTGTTGGTATGAGTTGTTGTTACATAGATTGAAACCTGTTGCTGAATGAAATATGGTGGTTATCTAGGTTGAAGTAGGCAGTGATATTGGATCAACTATGGTTGTTGATCCATATATTTTGGATCAACTCCTGTTGTTGATCCAATTTTTTTATTGGATATGTAGGAACAGAATATCGCGACAGCAATACTTTGCGAGATTAATAAACGACTGAATCGTGAAGGAGTCGCAGGGAAGTAACTTAAATGACACATCAGACGACGATAGTCATAACATGAGGAAAATATGAAGACTTGGCGAGATTTAAGAGTGTCGCGAGGACAAGTAGTTACACATTCGCGATGGTTCGCGAGACATTCCCGAAAATAAAGGACAGCTTAGCTGTCATCCACTATGTAATACCCTATATAAATGGTCGAGTAAGTCTGTGGAGGGGGAGATCTTTTTAAATTGTTAAGCAAGTCATTAGGAGAGAGAAAAACAGAGAGTAATTGTAATTACCTTGGTTTTGTTCTAATGGTATTTGTAAACATTTCAAGAAGATAATCAATCAAGTTCAAAATTAATCATCTTTCAAATAGTTAATCACATTGAATCTAATGAGGGGTGTAGTGTGAGATTTCTTGCAACTACATATGCGCTAGAAACAGGGAGAATTTGGAGTAAGAAAAGAGAAATTTGATACAATTTTTAACAGTTTACCAAAAGAAAGAAATGGCTAGAAGGAGAAAATGTGCGGAGAAAGGACCAACAATCGTGAGAAGAAATGAGACTTGCTGGTGAAAGGAGAAATGAAAGGGTAGAATCATCAAGGATGAACGTAAGAAATGATGAAGAAAATCAAATTCAATCGCCAATTCAACCGATTACAAACACAACTACAGATTATGATAGAGTAAGTGTACACACATGGAGATCAGATTCTATGGAGGAAAGAGAGGAAGAGCAGCAACAGATAAATGATGGACGAGGAGATAGAAGTCGAGAAGAAATGGGAGAAACAATTCGTGGAAATGAAGAGATCGCAGCATTAGAAACATTGAGACAAACAATGTATGAAGAAAGGCGGTTAGAAGCAGAGGAACGTGCAAATTTAACAAGGCAAAATCATGAGTTGAGAATGGAAAATATGAGATTGCAAAATAGAAGATCGAGAAGTAGTAACGTGATCAAGATCAAGATCGGTCGAGAAGATAGGAGGAGAACATTACCCTTAGAAACTATTAATGAAGAAAATTTGGAAAGAGAATCAAATCTTGGTGAAGGATGTCGCAGAGAAGAGAAATAGAAGGAGAAGGAGATCGTTATGTTCCACGACCCGAGACTGTACAAAATGGCCAAAATAATGGAAATCAAGGAGATAGGCAACCTCAAGAGCGTAATAATCCGACCGACGAAGAAAATCTGGATAAGAAAGAAGAATATTGCATGGGAGAGAGGCACGAAGGAAACAAAAGGAGATCGAAAATGACATTGAAAAACACTATGTTGAGCAAGCACGTTTAGCTTGCGAAAGGGAAAGATTGAGGGCGTAAATAGAAGAACGTGAATTTGAAGAGGCAATTCGGCGTAATAATCATGACAACCGAGAAAGAAGGGCGAGCAAATTCGCAATAAAGGAAATATCAATGAAGAATATGAAAGAGTGCAAAGGAGAGTCGATAGAAAACCGAGAAGAGAAATTGATAGATATAATGGTGTACAAATTCGCGAAAGAGATGAGGGAGAAAGCCGCAGAGAAAGAAGAGAAGAAAGTGATGAGCCGTAAAATATAAGTAGAAATGAGCGCGAAGTTGAGAGGTGGAATTAAAAAAGACCAATAGATTCAAATTCCGAGGCAAACGAAACAAATCTTGAGAGAATTGGCAGAGATGAGAGGAATATTGAACATCAGAAGAGAAGGAGGAAGAAGACAAGGTTAGATTTAAGCCATCGCAGAAGTCAAGAATCCCTTTACATTAGAGGTGCAGTTAGGAGGAATACCCCAAAATGTAACTTACCAAAGATTAACCAAACATTTTTGATGGGACAACTTGTGCAATACAACACATCAAGGCATATGTAAGATGTATGTTACAATAGGGAAAATCATGATGCCATATTGTGTAAATACTTTGCATCAAGTTTGACTGGAGAAGCGTTGAAGTGGTTTGAGGGTTTACCAAGAAATACTATCACGTCATTTAACCATTTACAAGCTATATTTTTAGGGGCGTATATAAGTAACAACTCCTCGCGACCAGGTATTGAAGATGTATTCGGGTTGAAACAAAGAGTTGGTGAAAGTTTGAGACATCTAACTGTCAGATGGAAGACAATGTGCAGCGAGATGGCCGGAAGGGTAGATGAAAGATACCTCATCCTGTCATTCATAAATGCTATGTTCGCAACCAATTTATTGTATGTTCAGATTTTTAGAGTCAAGAATACGATTACAATGACTGAACTACGAGAACTCCAGGAGGAATATATTTCTTTAGAAGAAAGGCAGAATGAGATGGAATCTTTCCCAGTGGCGAACACAAGTTCAAGTGTCGCGAATGCAAGTTTATTACCTCAACTTATACACACAGTGGCGAGCACATCGCAAGGTCAACAAGAAAGAAAGGCAGTTGATGTAGAACCAAAGTTAGTGGCCATGGGAAGTCGAGATCAAGAGGAGTTTGAGAAAGAAAGGAACTACTACAATCGTGGTGGGAATAATAAGATCCAAAGGCTTGACCATCCGCAGGAAACTTACGGAGGTCGAAGACAGAATTATAACTATCATGGAGGGCAGCGAAGTCATAGAGTAGTGTGGGAGGAAATTAAAATGCCACCACTGAATGCCAGTGTGGAAAAAGTATGGGAAGCAATACTCTTGATGGAAAACATACCTGCACCATGGAACGCGGGAAGTGAACCACCACCTGGAGATAGGAGTCACGAGTTCTGTTCTTACCACCGCTTTCATGGGCATCTAACAAATGACTGCAGAAACATTAAGAGAATTATCTTGAGAATGATTGATCAAGGGAAGTTGAATCACTTTTTACAAGAAGAAGAGAAAGCTCAACATTTACCGCCACCACCAGCAAAAGGAAAAGGAACATTTGTTATAGAAGTTGGGGCAAAGGCTAAAAATTTGTTTTGCAATTCTATTGTACATTCATACCGCACAATTGAGGATTTTCATGACAATGTACTTAGTAGAGTTTTTGCGAGGGATGCTGATGATAAAGAAGTGATGAGTGTTGCGAAGACATCGCAACTAAAAGAGTGGCAACTGCAAATTATTTCTTTCTCGGCTGAAGACATACCCAAAGGAAGAGAGATACATGATAGCCCATTGGTTGTAAAACTGGAAATTAATCCAAAACCTATTGATGGCGAAGATGATGAAGCGGAAAATTATTGGGCAATCAATAGAATATTGATTGATACTGGCAGTAAATCAATAACATTCTTTTCTACCATACTTACAAAACTATGGGAGGAAAAGATGAAGATTTGATCCCTTCAACATACAAAATATATGGTTTCAATGGTACCGCAAACAAGCCAAAAGGAGAAGTGCACATGAGGATACCTTTGCAGGGGCTATCAACTGATATTTTGTTCTGTGTGGTTGATGTGGAATCTCCTTACAATGCATTAATTGGAAGGCCGTGGCTACATGAAATTCTGGGTGTAGCATCAACATACCATCAGTGTATAAAGTTTCCGCATCCTAGCGGTGTTGGAGAAGGAGACTGGATGGAGGGGCAAAAATGTTATGAGGTCGATGTAGAGAGCTGCGAAGAGAGAATGGCAAAAAGGAAAGGTTGGAGGAAAAATGTAAAGGATGAGCAAAGAAAAGAAAGGCTAATGGTAGATACCATACAAACAAAGGAAGAAGAGACAATGAGAAATGAATGCATGAAAGCAATTGAATATCATGATGGAAAGGAGACATTGAAAATCTTGACTGACGCAGAGGCAGAAGGAAGTAGGAGTAAAAGGTGTAAAAAATGAATAGTTGCGAGAAAAGATAACAATTTAGTGATGAAAGTATGATAAAGATAAGAAACAGAGTGATGGTTGCAGAAAAGTTATGCGAGAATCTCGCCATGAAGAATGTATACAAATCTATTGAATAATTGAAATGAGATTGTGCGATAACTTCGCAGACAAATGATTGAATAAATTGATAAAATGAATGAGTGAGTGAATGGGACAAACCTTTATGGCGTACACCTTAGTTCGCGAATGATATTTCGCAAGAGGCAAATGTAAGACCTAAAGTACGTCATATAAGGGGGTATCTCTTAACATGGCTCTGTGGAAGGTTACACCGCTCCCAAACTGGGTCATGGAAATTTGGGGCCCATGAAAGCCTATCCGAAGAGGTACCTTGGATTCCCAACTATATATATAAGGTTATACCCCGGTTGGGCGACCGGGTCTCTTCCAAGGAGTCAAAGCATATGACCAAGGCGCCGAGGTACACGGTTGATTCAAGAGTGCGGGGAGCATGGAACTTCCTTACCACTCTTGACAAGTCTTGGCACATGCTGCACTCGGCCCGAAGAAAACTCCACTTAGGGTGCAGTCTCGTAACCATAAGCCCTATATGTATAAGGGATAAGAGATCGTGAAAACAACCGCTTGCCGTTAAGACTAGGATGGGAGGAGCTAGTCTTGTATGGCCGACACGCCTCCTTGAAGGGGCAACCAGGAGAAGATAAGGGCGGCACCTCCATTAGGGAGCCGATAGTGTCAAAGGACGCAAATGTCATGAGGCTTTATTTTCGCAAGAAAATTTAGGCTTGTCATATTTGTGCAAATGATCCGCAGAGGCAATAATACTAACGCGAGGGTAAGACGAGATCAATGGGTTTTTACATGAAAGTGTAAGAACGTCCCGCGATTTCGTCGCAAAGACGACAATGTCATGGGATTTTATGATCGCAAGAACATTTAAACCTGTCATATTGTCGCAAATACAATCTCCTGCAGAGGCAAAAATACTTAAGAAATGATAAGACAAGGTCAATGGGTCATTGCATGAAAATGTAAAGACGTCCTGCGATCTTGTCGCAATGAGGGGTGGCAAAATAAGATCTTTACTTAGGAAGGCAAAATAAGACCACACAAATAATGATAAGGCAAGGTCAAAAGATTTCTTCATTCATTAAGATATCTTGCGATTTTGTCGCAATGACAAAAAAAAAAAAAAAAAAAAAAAGAGTAATTAACTCGCAAAGTTGATTATATCTTATGGACAGAGGCAAAGTTATAATTACAAGGAAGGATTGTTTGATTGATATGTCCGAACAAAGGAAGCAAAAGTTGAATTCATATTCAATAATCAAAGGAATTTATAATAAGG